>CM057346.1:184643500-185160683 GCA_030015575.1 Agapanthus africanus | reverse complement strand
ATATATTATATAGACGTTACTTATGTTTTACACCCGCGCTAGCCCTGCCCCGCTCTGTCGTTAGTTACCTAACCTAACGATGCACGAGGGGACATCGAGGCGAATGCGGATGGTATAAGCGTACGTCGTATTTATCTGTGATGTTTAGGTAATTAAATGATGGGACTTCATTAATGTGATTAATGAAATAAAAGAAACCTAAGATGTTGTAGAATCGAATTTCAAAATTAAAACAGGTAGCTACAGTTCTTGCTTTGCACAGCGGTATATATGATATATCCTGCACCTTATTCGATGAGGAAAGGACCGAGATCCCTTCACCGGGAGTGACTCCTTTAGCAATAACTGGCAGATGATACACACTCGGTTTATCTTTTGATTGCTTTTAAAAGTTTTTTTCTTTGCACAGTGATATATGTGATATATCCCGCACCTCATTCGACGAGGAAAGGACCGACGATCCCTTCACCGGGAGTGACTCCTTTAGCAAAACTAGAAAAGCTTCAAAAGCACTCCATTTTAAAATCATTTGATTCTACAACGATATCAAGTTCATTACGCAATAGGTTTTCAGAAAAACCTGTCGTAGCCCTCCGTCATTTCAGATAAGTTGTATATAGTATTCGTGCTGCATTTGTTGGCTTTCGTCAAGGTGCAGTGTGCGGTAGCTATATGCTGCTTATCTGCTAGCATACGATGCGATTGGATTAGGGTAGTCGTGCGGCTTTGTTGGCTTTCGTCAAGGGTCGTGCGGGTGGGTTTAATTCGATCAAGAAATGTACGGGTTGAACTTGACTAGCGGGCTATGGTTTGTTGGCTTTCGTCAAGGTCATAGCACGTTAGGGGCAAAATAATATCGGGAATTTCAAGTGTTGAAATTTGCAATGAGATTGCATACCTTCTATGAGATAGTTGGATCCCGATACCCGCTGCGAGTAAGTGTTACTCCTGGGAGAGTTTTATACATTACAATTAGCCGATCAAGTAGGTGTCTAGAAAGGTGTCAACGGGGTTACGCCTCTGGTAAAACGAGGTTTACATTAATTAGGTTCGTGCGAAAGCACGGGGGACCTCCCTCAAAGTACCGACACTGGCCTGGCTGAAAGATTGGCGAACTTGTAGTGTGTAATTAATCCCGGCTAGTCTTTCCTTTTAGGGTTTGAAGGAAGATTTGATAAAAAGCAGTGGGAGCCATCCTGATTAGATAAAATAATAACCAATCTATTCTTGCAAGAGCGCACGCTGAGTGTTTTCTTCTCTCTCTCTCCAGGTAGCGACTATATCACGCCTTAATCAAGATAATAATACGGAATATTGACCGAACCCGCTTGTTATACTGAGCTGGGGAATGTTGGTCCCGCTCCAAGTTATAATTATTATAAGACAGAGCAGGAAATTAGGGATTACCAGAATTCCCGTGCCGCCCAAACGAAGAGAGTGCATGCTGATGCATCATCTTCGGGTGTGTTCATTACAGAGAACTGTTTCTCAGTATCCTTTACGTCCTGGGTATGTGATACCAAATCAGGATCCCAGATATGTAATCTGTTACATAGGGCTACAGAAAGGTAGAGAACTGAGAACGGGTGATAAGTTTCATGAGGCAGAAAACGGGGCAAGAGTTGCAGCCAAGTCTGTTGGTCACTGTCACCCTGTATTACAATACATTGATTCTGAACGAATGCTATTAGATACCGAACCTGATATACAAAATCATATCTGTCTCTTTATTAGTAAAGAAACGGTAAAATTTTGTATTGTTGGATAATGTTTTGAACATTTCCTATATCAAAAGTTGATCGGATCAGGCACGTTATCTAAAAGCGTTGATGTTCTAAATCAGACTACAGTTCTTTAGTATACTGAACACACACAAGAGGAATAGTTCAGAAATGAACGAATCCAACTTGAGGCATTGTAGACTAGGTCATATCGATGCGACCCGACTAGCTGAAGTTACATGAAGATGCATATTTAAATCAGTTTGAATTTATATCTTGTGAAACTTGCCAGTCATGTCACAAAGATAAGATGACCATAGCTCCATTTACTGGAAACAGAGAAAGAGTTAGTGAACTCTTGGGATGATACATGTTGATGTATGTAAGGTCCCCTGTCTACACAAGCCAGGACCGGTTCTTTATACTTCATTACGCTCTCTGATAATCTCTCAAGATTCAGACCTATGTTCCTGTTGAAACACAAGTCCGAACCTTTTGAGATATTCACAGAATATAAGTTAGAAGTAGAGAACCAATATGGGTATAAGTATTATATCCTTTGATGAGATCGAGGAGGAGAATACTTGAGCACGCAAATCCTGGATTATTCTAAAGGAGAATGAGATTCTCTCTCAGCATTACTCCTCTGTATACACCATAGCACAATGGTATATCGGGGTGGAGCAATCACACCCTATATGATAAGGTGTGCTCTATGATTAGCACTACTGAGTTACCTATTTCCTTTTAGGAGTTATGCACTTGAGAAGCTGCATACCTATTGAATAGGGTTCGAATCAAATCAGTTGCCTACCACTTCATATGCGACATGATAAGGGAAGAGCCCATCTCTTAAGTTAGTTAAGATTTGGGGTTGTCCAGCCTATGTATGAAAAGCAAAATCCGGACAAGCTCGAGGCAAGGTCTGTAATGTAGAACTGGAAAGGTTCCAGCTATACGAACTACAGCAGATGATTTGGTAGAACCAAAGAATTCAGTAGATACCAACGAACCTCAGCCTCTCCGCCGATCTAGTAGGGTTCCTCACCCACCTGAAAGATACTTCGGTTTCTCGATGACAGTGGGAGCGAGGATTGCATCATGAGATGGTGACCCAACTAGTTTCGAGCAGGCCATCAGGAGTGGGACTCTGTAAGAATGGCTGGATGCTTAGTGATCTGAGATGGAATCCATGTACACCAACAAAGTATGGACTTTGGTTGCTATATCTGAATGGTTAAATCCCCATCAGGAGCAAGTATATCTTGAGAAGATTACTTGGTGTACATGGAAGAGTTGAGACTTTCAAAGCTAGACTTGTTAAAGGTCTACATCATTGACCAGGTATGGATGATGATGAAACCTTTTCTAAGTAGCTATGCTTAAGTCCATCCAGATCCTACTTGCCACGGCTACATACCATGACTACGATATCTGGTGGTTGGGTGTCATGACAGCTTTTCTAAATGATGTTTAGAAGAGAGTGTCTACAAGTACACAGCCAGAGGGCTTCGTGGACAGTGGGAGCAGCGGAAACGTGTGCAAGATGCTTTATAGGATAAAGCAGGTATCGCGGAGTTGGAACATCTGTTTTGATGAAGCGGTCAAAGAAGTTGACATCATCAAAATGGTAGATGAACCTTGTATAAACAAAAAGGTAGTAGGGAGTATGGTGGTGATCCTCGTAGAGTACGTGGATGACATACTAATGATAGGGAAGGAGTTTCCTATGCTACGCTCGGTCAATCTCCACTTATCACAATGATTCTCCATATAGGATCAAAATGATACCTCCTAAATCCTGGGTTTTGGATCTATGAGATAGATCTAAATGGATATTAGGATTCTCACTAGATGTAGTGAGACGGTATCAACCGATCCTGGGGAGAATCACTGGAAGGGTTCCAAGGTGATAAAGACGACTGAATGTCAGTCACAGGCATTGTCTTTACCCTCAGTGGAGGGACGGTATGTTGGAAAAGTTCCAAGCTAAATACCGTGACATACTAGACGATAAAGGCAGGATACATCGCTACTTAAAGATGCTACCAAAGAGGTTGTTTGGGTGTATATTAGTTCATGAGATGAACTATGTTCCTCCCATTGTGTGACAATGGAGTCGTGGCTTATGCCAAGGAACGCAGGTCCCATCAGTGATCCAGACATATTCTAAGGCAGTATCACCTGATCATGGTGTAAGTCCACGTTGCGACCCCCGGTTCTTACGGGGAGGCGGAAACGGTATAAAATCAAAATTTTAACGCAAGAGGCAACATGGACTAAGCTAGGTCGGGATCTTTACCTAAACTAAAACTAGCATACTAAGCTAAAGATATTTAGCTACTCGGATGAAGATGGTTATACCTAAACTTGAACTCCTTCTCTTCAAGCTCCGATGGTGGTTCGATGGCTCCTTCTCGTTGTCTCCGTACGCCGAAGATAGATCCACTTGAAAGCTCCAACCTTTAGCTCCTTCTTCGTTCTTTGAAGAAACTAGTTCACTTGGTTTGCTAAACCTAGTGAACTAGAATGAGTAGAGATGATTTAGAATGGGATTTTATCTATGGTTCTTGATTCTCAACTCATGAGACAAGAGAACCATAGATCAAGAGAGGGAGCAAGAGGTTGAGGGTGAGAGCAAGAGGAGAGCTCAAGAACAAGAGAGAGAATGAGCAAGAAAGAATGAGCAACTCTTTTGTCTTTCACCCTCTCATAATCCAAAGTGATCATAACTCATCATATCAAAAAAGTCTTATGTGATGGTTAGAAGCAACCATAACCTTATCATGTCATGCACTCATTTTACTCAAATGAGCAAGCAAGAAAAAGTCTTTGGCATGAAATGATAACCATGGTTATCATGATGGTCAACTAGTCAAGCCTAGTCAACCGGTCAACAAGTCAACAAAAGTCAACAAGTCAACAAAGTCAACAAGTCAACAAAAGTCAACAAGTCAACAACCATATCACCATAATACTTAATTAATATAATAGTTAATCACATATCATATTCTCATTAGGGTTGAGCATAAAGTCAAATAGTCAACGGTCAACAGTCAACAACCCTAATGAGAATCCGCCGCCTCTGCCTCCCTGTCAACTGTGCATACACACCCGCATCCGCGTTCCGAGGAACACGAATGCAAACTGGATAAATCCAATCCCATAAGGTACACTAGGATCTGGCTTAAACCAAAGCCCGCTAGTGTAAACTGTCCGGACACTGTACGTGCACAAGTGCACGGATGTGATCGAACCCTGTCGCAAAACCATGCGACCTGTCGCAATACCATGCGACCTCTACTCTTTTGCCTAAAGGCGAAAAGCTTTCTGTGTGGGACTCTAAAGACTCGACACTACGCTGGCAGTGGGTTTAACCACAGACCGCAAGCGGCACTAGCTGTGCATAACGGTCCCCAGGTAATGCCGACAAGAAGACCGACGAGGCGAAACCCATCTGAACTCCTACTGAGCCTGAGTGTGACATTCTCCGTACAGTCCGGTCTGTTCGTCTGATACATCGCATGGCGGGCCTAGGGGGCGGTAAACGTCAGTCCCCCAATAGCGGTACAAGTCGTGCCGGAGCGAAGCCCAAAACACCCTGAGATAACACTGGAAACCTACCAGTATATCTCGTTTGCCCTGGCCAGGGACTACTCGTGTAATGGCTCTCCTAGACACAGCGCGATGTCAACCCCCAATACCGGGAGAGACGAATCCTGTCTAACCGTCACTGCCTCCAAATGCTTCGGGACTGCACCCAACCACTACCTGTTTGCACGACTCCTTTGAACCGTGGTAGGGTAGTGATCAAAGTACGGTGGGAACACACTCGAGGCGGAGTGACAGTGTCAAGTCAGCGGACTAAGCTGTACTCATGTCACCTGGGAACTGATAACTGACGATAGGTATAATACCAACTAGTCAGTTCCCGACGAGTCCTGTCCAGTGTACCCGTAACCTAACGAGCACCCGCATACTATCTCAAGTACGACGTACTGACGGCTGTGGGACAGACCGTCTCCCACACTGGGATGAGAAGCGCATGCGCTGGTCTACTCCGGAGTATCGATGCCCTGTCTCGATAGTCCTGCGACCAGGGACCTGCATAAGGATGTGCTTATAGATTACCCAGCCCCACTAGTGTGACGGCCATCACATCGCTGGTAATCAAGCAAAGATCCTAAGGCCTCTACTAATGTGTATAGGCGATATACAAAAATAAACACATGTACACATTGAAGTAGAAACAAACCAAGTAGCATACTACTATTTTGAGCAAGATTGTATATACAAGGTGAATATCCCAAGCATCCATTAAGTAATATACAAACTAGTATGATACAGTAATGGCCTCTAGGGCATATACACTAACAATCTCCCGCTTGCACTAAGGCCATGTACTGGCGTATCGAAGACCTATCATCTCGATCAGCCGCTCGAACTGAGTCTGGGGCAAGGCCTTGGTGAATGGATCTGCAGTGTTGTCTTCTGAAGCGACTCTCCGAACCTCGATCTCCTGGCGATCCACGATCTCCCTGATCAGGTGATACCGCCTCAAGATGTGCCTGGATCTCTGATGGGACCTGGGTTCCTTCGCTAAAGCTATAGCCCCGTTGTTGTCGCAATACAGAGGTATTGGATCAACAATGGACGGAACCACCTGAAGTTCTTTCAAGAACTTCCTCATCCAGACAGCTTCTTTTGCGGCATCAGATGCAGCGATGTATTCCGCTTCCATCGTCGAGTCTGCAACGGTTTCCTGTTTGGAACTCTTCCAACACACCGCCCCTCCATTGAGGGTAAAGACAAAACCCGACATGGACTTGGAATCATCCTTGTCACTCTGGAAGCTGGAGTCAGCAAAGGCCTCGATCTGGAGGTCTTTTCCGCCATACACCAAGAACATCTCCTTAGTCCTTCTCAGGTACTTGAGAATGATCTTTACCGCTATCCAGTGTTTCTCCCCAGGGTTAGACTGATACTGGCTTACCACACTCAGTGCATAAGCTACATCCGGTCTGGTACACAACATCGCATACATTATAGAGCCTACCGCAGAAGCGTAGGGTATAATAGACATGCGATCCCTCTCTAAATCAGTCTTGGGAGACATCTCTTTAGAGAGGGTGATCCCGTGACAAGCCGGTAGGTTACCGCGCTTGGAATCTTCCATACTGAATCTCTTCAGTATGGTGTCGATGTACCTGGACTGTGATAGTCCTAATATCCTCTTGGATCTGTCACGGTAGATCCGGATACCCAGAATGTACGAGGCATCACCCAGGTCTTTCATGGAGAACCTGTGTGACAAGAACCCCTTGACAGATTGTAGCATAGGAATGTCATTTCCTATTAAGAGAATGTCATCCACGTATAAAACGAGGAATACTACAGTTCTCGCTACAAATCTACTATAGATGCATGGTTCATCTGGATTTTTGATAAAGCCAAATTCTTTGACCGTTTCATCAAAGCAGATGTTCCAACTCCGCGACGCCTGCTTTAGTCCATAGATGGACTTAAGCAACTTGCACACCTTTCCGCTGCTCCCACTCTGAATGAAACCCTCTGGTTGGTCCATATAGACACACTCCTCTAAATTTCCATTTAGAAAAGCTGTCTTTACGTCCATTTGCCAGATTTCATAATCGTGGAAGGCAGCAATGGCAAGAAGGATCCGAATGGATTTCAGCATGGCTACTGGAGAAAAGGTTTCGTCGTAGTCCAAGCCAGGTCTTTGACGGAAACCCTTTGCTACCAGCCTAGCTTTATAGGTCTCAACCTATCCATCTACACCAATCTTCCTTTTGAAGATCCACTTGCATCCTACGGGTTTTACCCCGTCTAGAGCAATGTCCAACGTCCATACCTTGTTGGTGTACATGGACTCCATTTCGGTCCGCATTGCATCCAGCCATTTCACTGAGTCAACGCTCTGAACGGCCTGCTGGAAGCTAGTAGGCTCATCATAATCTATGATGCAATCCTCTCTATCCCCGTCTATGAGAAAACCGTAGTATCTCTCGGGCGGATGAGACTGCCTACTACTCCTGCGGAGCGGCGTAGGAATGTCCTGTTCTGTTGAACCCTCTGGTTCCACTAAACTATCAGTAATAGTCCGTGGTTCTGGAATTTCTTCCAGTTCTACTGTGCTCCCACTTATCTGGGTTTCCAAAAACTCAGTTTCCAAGAAGTAGGCATGACGAGAAACAAGGACTTTTTGTTCCTCTTCACAGTAGAAGAAATATCCTTTGGAATTCTTTGGATATCCCACAAACTTGCACTGTACTGAGCGTGCCTCGAGCTTGTCCGCATGCTGCTTTTTGACAAAAGCTGGACATCCCCATGTCTTAATATGCTTAAGATAGGGTCTCTTCCCACACCACATCTCATATGGTGTAGTAGGCACGGTCTTAGTAGGAACTCGGTTCAAAAGGTATGCGGCTGATTCTAGCGCATACCCCCAGAATGATCGCGGCAACTCAGCGTTACTCATCATGGACCGCACCATATCCAATAGGGTGCGGTTCCGTCTCTCCGATACACCGTTATGTTGCGGGGTGTATGGAGGAGTAAGCTGAGAGAGAATTCCGTTCTCTTTTAAATAGTCCAGCAACTCGGCACTTAAGTATTCTCCACCTCGATCCGATCTTAGAATCTTAATACTTTTGCCGGTCTGTTTCTCTACTTCATTCTTATACTCCTGGAATTTTCCAAAGGCCTCGGACTTATGTTTCATCAAGAAGACATAACCGTACCTTGAGAAGTTATCCGTAAAAGTAATGAAGTAAGAATGTCCGCTTCGGGCATGTGTAGACATTGGACCGCACACGTCACTGTGTACGAGTCCTAAGAGCTCGCTCGCTCTTACTCCTTGTCCAGTAAACGGAGTCTTTGTCATCTTTCCTTTGAGACAAGATTGACAAGTGGCATACGATTGATATTCGAACGCATTCAAATATCCTTCTGTATGTAACTTAGTCAACCTTCTCTCATTGATGTGACCCAATCTACAATGCCATAAGAAAGTCTGATTCATTTCCGGAGACTTTCTTTTGTGTGTATTCTGGACGTTGAAAATCTGTGGTTGGTTTAACACGTATATACCATTACTCAATGTACCTGACCCAATCAAAACTTGATTAAGGTGAATGTTTACAACATTACTTACAAACGCAAATTCATAACCTTCTTTAGAAACTAAAGATACAGAAATGATATTACAAGTTGCGTTGGGTACAAAAAAGCAATTACGCAAAACCAAAACATGTCCATCTGACATTCCCAGGTGATAGTCCCCCACGGCTTTAGCATCCATGCTAGCTCCGTTCGCAACTCTGAGGGTCATGTCACCTGCCTTCAAAACCCTACGGTTTCTCAACGCCTGCAAAGAATTACAGATATGAGATCCTGATCCGGTATCCAATACCCAGGAAGTAGAGTTTATTGAAAGACAGTTTTCAATAACATACACACCTGAAGCTGAAGCTGCAACCTGCTTCAATTCCTGTGTTCTGGCCTTCCAGACCCTGCAATCATTCTTCCAGTGTCCTTTCTTATGACAATAGAAGCATTCTTCCTTATCCACAAGCTTCCCCGCTATCTTTGTTGCTTTACCTTTTCCCTTCGTATCCACTTTACTAACACCGCCCCTTGGTTTGGCGGGGGCCTTCTTCTTCTTTCCCTTGGCTTTCGCCTTGGACCTAGAAGAAGATGATCCTCCTACAAACAAAGTGGATGTTTCCCTACCTTTCTGTAGGGTGCCCTCTGCGCTCCTCAGCATGTTGAGGAGCTCTGAAAGTTCAACCTCTTTTTCTTGTAAGTTGAAGTTCAGTATAAACTGGGCGTAAGTGGAAGGAAGGGACTGTAGAACTATATCCGTATATAGCTCACTCTCCAATGTGATCCCTAGGTCAGCGAGCTCCTCAATGTAGCCGATCATCTTTAGCACGTGCTCGGCTACTGATGATCCGACGGCCATTCTTGTCGAAAATAACTTTTTCGACGCTTCGTATCTTGCGATACGTGATTGCTCTCCATACAGTTCTTTTGTATGGAGCAATATGGACTCCATGTCCATATTCTCATGCCTCCTCTGATGTTCGTTGTCCATCGAGGCAAGCAGGAGGCATTTGGCCTTCGCGCTATCAATCTCCCAAGTCTTACGGATTTCCTTATCCGCGACACTGGAAGTTGGACCAGGGACAGGGGGAGCTTTGGTGGTAAGAAGATACCCCAGCTTGTCATAAGTGATTGCTATCTTGACATTCCTGAGCCAATCTTTGTAGTTTGGCCCTGTCAGTTTGTTTTTATCTAGGAGTAACTTAAGTCCAGTCATGTTGATTGGTCGCTGCAATTAGGAGAGAGAAGAAGAAACACTCAGCATGATGCTCTTGCAAGTTTAGAGTGGTTTTTAGTTTGTCTAAACAGGATGGCTCCCACTGTTTCTCGAATCCCTCCTCAAACCATAAAGGAAGAATTAGTCGGGATCAATCCCACCGCACAATACTTGCTTAACCGTTCAGCCAGGCCGGTGTCGGTACTTCGAGGGAGGTTTTCCAACGCTTTCGCGAAGTTCCTTAATTAAAGAACCTCTTTTCCCTGGGGGCGTAGCCCCGCTAACACCTTTCTAGGCACCTACTAGGTTTATAGCATTGATCGATTAGTGAGAAATTTCCCGAGGAGTAGCATATACTCACAGTAGGATCGGGATCCAAATATCATTGCGTGACGAAACTGAAGGAATCCTACCAGAATCATCACACTCCAAATGGTATGCAAATCTAGCAAGTTTCAGTACTTATGAAACTCCCGATGTGGATTTTTGCCCCATGCTCTTATGACCTTGACTTTGGCCAACAAATCATAAGTCACATGTCAAGTTCTGCCCGTCGTTGTCCAGGTTAATTTGAATCCACCCGCACATACCCTTGACTTTGGCCAACAAGGCAGTACGACTGTTCCAAACCAACGCATCTATCTATGCTGCACATGAATACCCAATAGCTACCAATCACTGTGCCTTGACTTTGGCCAACAAACACAGCTTGAATACTATTGACTATTCATGTGAAACGACGGAGGGCTACGGATGGTTTTGGCAAAACCGTGAACGTAGTGAACTTGATTTAGTCGATGGAACGAGATAGCTTTTAAATGGAGTGGCTCAAACTCCGTATTTTAAAAGTTGTTTTGAAAAGAACCGAGTGGTTTTTCGAAAGTGTTCCAACGACTTTAACTTGGTTTATTATCTTGCATTAGTTCTTTTAATGCGTGATATTCTTGCATTAGTTCTTTTAATGCGTCCCATCATTTAAACCTACCATTGCAGAAAACAACCAAAATATGACGTACGCTTATGCCATTCGCATTCGCCACTGGGCCCCGTCATTACCCGTTAGGTTACTTAACTAACGACAGAGCGGGGGCTGGGCTAGCGCGTCTGAAAAACATAAGCAACGCCTAAATAATATCATATATAGATATACTGCAATGATAAACATTTCAGATCACAGATAAATACATTGGATATACTAGGAATCTGTAATTTGTACGAGCCTGTAACAAAAACAGATTACACGGTCGTGGTGAATAGCCAATACCCCACCCAAGACCCCTACGGGTGCGGCAAACTACCCGCCAAGTACCCGAAGCGTAGCAACCTCCCTCATCTCCATGAGTAGGCCACTCGACACTTCGGCATACCCGGTAGTTTGTGCACCCCTCCATGGGTCTATCCTAGGAGCAAAAACAGTAAAAAGAAATTATACAATGACGGCTACAACCCCGACCCGGTTGTGCGGCCATACAAATAATTATTACATCAATTTACAAATTTACATGAATGGCAAGAAAAGAAAACTCTCGTCTCACAACCCCCGGCTATTCACCCGCGACAATCCAACATATTTATATACACATTCCAGCATCAAACACAGATCATGTATAACCCCGACCAATCGACTTATAGCGATTAGCCGACGTTCAATACATGCAAACATCACAGATATAACCATCATAGTCAAAGTGCAGTGAAGTTCGGAAAAAATACGGAATTATAGGACCCCAAAAGGAAATTTCTTTTCTGGAAAATCTGGGCACATATAATATATTTCAAAAATCCCAAAACCAACACAGACACACACTGCATGAAAAACGATGCACAGAAGACGACAAAGCGCGGCGTTTCCGCGGCGGATGCCTAGCTCGCGCGGCGGAAGGGCGGCGGTTTGGACGAATTACTGTATCGTTTTTCTTGGGTGTTCACACAAAACCCTGAGCCGAATTTACAAGTGTAAAGTTTTTCATTTTGAGCCAAAAAAATTTCAACAGAAACTCAGTTTTTGTAAAAGTTTGGTTTTTGGATTTTTCCGGTTCCGAACTTCGTTAAACTTCACTACCAAGCTAGTTTAAGTTTAGTTAGGCTCTGATACCACTGTAAGTCCACGTTGCGACCCCCGGTTCTTACGGGGAGGCGGAAACGGTATAAAATCAAAATTTTAACGCAAGAGGCAACATGGACTAAGCTAGGTCGGGATCTTTACCTAAACTAAAACTAGCATACTAAGCTAAAGATATTTAGCTACTCGGATGAAGATGGTTATACCTAAACTTGAACTCCTTCTCTTCAAGCTCCGATGGTGGTTCGATGGCTCCTTCTCGTTGTCTCCGTACGCCGAAGATAGATCCACTTGAAAGCTCCAACCTTTAGCTCCTTCTTCGTTCTTTGAAGAAACTAGTTCACTTGGTTTGCTAAACCTAGTGAACTAGAATGAGTAGAGATGATTTAGAATGGGATTTTATCTATGGTTCTTGATTCTCAACTCATGAGACAAGAGAACCATAGATCAAGAGAGGGAGCAAGAGGTTGAGGGTGAGAGCAAGAGGAGAGCTCAAGAACAAGAGAGAGAATGAGCAAGAAAGAATGAGCAACTCTTTTGTCTTTCACCCTCTCATAATCCAAAGTGATCATAACTCATCATATCAAAAAAGTCTTATGTGATGGTTAGAAGCAACCATAACCTTATCATGTCATGCACTCATTTTACTCAAATGAGCAAGCAAGAAAAAGACTTTGGCATGAAATGATAACCATGGTTATCATGATGGTCAACTAGTCAAGCCTAGTCAACCGGTCAACAAGTCAACAAAAGTCAACAAGTCAACAAAGTCAACAAGTCAACAAAAGTCAACAAGTCAACAACCATATCACCATAATACTTAATTAATATAATAGTTAATCACATATCATATTCTCATTAGGGTTGAGCATAAAGTCAAATAGTCAACGGTCAACAGTCAACAACCCTAATGAGAATCCGCCGCCTCTGCCTCCCTGTCAACTGTGCATACACACCCGCATCCGCGTTCCGAGGAACACGAATGCAAACTGGATAAATCCAATCCCATAAGGTACACTAGGATCTGGCTTAAACTAAAGCCCGCTAGTGTAAACTGTCCGGACACTGTACGTGCACAAGTGCACGGATGTGATCGAACCCTGTCGCAAAACCATGCGACCTGTCGCAATACCATGCGACCTCTACTCTTTTGCCTAAAGGCGAAAAGCTTTCTGTGTGGGACTCTAAAGACTCGACACTACGCTGGCAGTGGGTTTAACCACAGACCGCAAGCGGCACTAGCTGTGCATAACGGTCCCCAGGTAATGCCGACAAGAAGACCGACGAGGCGAAACCCATCTGAACTCCTACTGAGCCTGAGTGTGACATTCTCCGTACAGTCCGGTCTGTTCGTCTGATACATCGCATGGCGGGCCTAGGGGGCGGTAAACGTCAGTCCCCCAATAGCGGTACAAGTCGTGCCGGAGCGAAGCCCAAAACACCCTGAGATAACACTGGAAACCTACCAGTATATCTCGTTTTCCCTGGCCAGGGACTACTCGTGTAATGGCTCTCCTAGACACAGCGCGATGTCAACCCCCAATACCGGGAGAGACGAATCCTGTCTAACCGTCACTGCCTCCAAATGCTTCGGGACTGCACCCAACCACTACCTGTTTGCACGACTCCTTTGAGCCGTGGTAGGGTAGTGATCAAAGTACAGTGGGAACACACTCGAGGCGGAGTGACAGTGTCAAGTCAGCGGACTAAGCTGTACTCATGTCACCTGGGAACTGATAACTGACGATAGGTATAATACCAACTAGTCAGTTCCCGACGAGTCCTGTCCAGTGTACCCGTAACCTAACGAGCACCCGCATACTATCTCAAGTACGACGTACTGACGGCTGTGGGACAGACCGTCTCCCACACTGGGATGAGAAGCGCATGCGCTGGTCTACTCCGGAGTATCGATGCCCTGTCTCGATAGTCCTGCGACCAGGGACCTGCATAAGGATGTGCTTATAGATTACCCAGCCCCACTAGTGTGACGGCCATCACATCGCTGGTAATCAAGCAAAGATCCTAAGGGCTCTACTAATGTGTATAGGCGATATACAAAAATAAACACATGTACACATTGAAGTAGAAACAAACCTAGTAGCATACTACTATTTTGAGCAAGATTGTATATACAAGGTGAATATCCCAAGCATCCATTAAGTAATATACAAACTAGTATGATACAGTAATGGCCTCTAGGGCATATACACTAACACATGGAGATGGTTGATCTCTAAGGGATCGAGGTAAGGAGAGTAGACTCAGAGGACAACACAGCGGATCCACTCACAAAGGCCTGTTCCCAGAGAGAGATTTTTATGGGATGGTTGAGTATGAGATACTACAACCACTGCTACAGATGGCCCTAGTGCAAGTGAGAGATTGTTAGTTATATGTATGCCCTAGAGGCCATTACTATACATAGGATGTATATTGTAGTGGATGCTTGGACATATATAGGGAGGACTTTCTTGCTCGACATGATAGTATGCTATCTGGTTGCTCTTTACCTTAACGTGTACACTGATTGTCTCTCTGTTACATGTTGGTAAAGCCCTTAGGATGTGTGCTTGACTACCTGGACTATGATGCGGATCATACTAGTGGGGACATGGTAGTCCATAAGTACATCCTTCAAGGTCCCTAGTCGTGGGTGTATCGAGACGGGGCATCGATATACCAGAGTAGACTAGCGTGTACCTTCTCGACCCATACAGATGGGCGATGGATGATCCCATATCCATCGGTGTTTGACATCAGAGATGATATACGGGTGCTCAGTAGAGACTGGGTACACTGGACGGACTCGCCGAGAACTCCCAGATGGTATTATACCTCACGTCAGATGGCAGTTCTCTGGTGACACTGGTACAGAGTAGTCTGTTGACCCGAGATCGTCATAGAGTCTTGTGTGGTTCCCACCGTGCTTTGATTTCCATCTTACCACGTCCAAGATGGCGTGCAAAACGGTTGTTTTTGGGTACAGTCCCGAGTCACATGGAGGCAATGAGCGATAGGAGGGGATTCGTCTCTCCCGGTATAGGGGGTTGATGTTGCGCTGTGTTCGATTGGCTATAACAGGAAATCCCTGGCCAGGGTTGCTGAGATTTACTGGTAAGTGTTACCAGTAGTTTCTCGAATTGTTATAGACCTCATATCGACACGACTTATCGAGCTATTGGGGTCTGACGTTTACCACCCCTAGGCGAGATATGCGACATATCAGACGATCAGACCGGACTGTACGGTAGTGTTACTGGTTGGATTCATTGGAGTGTGAGCGGGCTTGCTCGTCGATCTTCAGATCGCTCAATACCCGGGTGGCCGTTACGTTTAGCAGACCGCTTGCGGCTTGTGGGTGTTTGATATGATCATCACCTGCTGCCGGCGTATTGACGAGTCTTTAGAGTCCTACACAGAGGTTTCCTGGCTCAAGCGAAACGAAATAGGAGCGCATATGAGATATGTGCGGGACCGAAAGTGATACCAGTATGTGATACTGTATTTGATTCTCGCGATATGTGACATTGCTCGGTTATATGCGATATAGCCGGGTTATCGGATCAAGTGTTGTTTCGATAAGTTGTTACTGATGATACCAGTCGGTTATATGCAATATGACCGGATCATTAAATCAAGCGTTGATTTAATGATTTAATGTATAATTATATATATGATATATTACTTTGCATTAACTAGTATCGGTTCACTTTAAAAGGATTTTCTCACTTGTTTGTACAAGTTGTATATGTGATATACTTTTTGTGCAAATGATTATATCATGTTTGATGATACATGTTAACTTGGTTAAGTGTAAAGATTAAACCATGGTTAAATTGATGATTAGGGTTTTCTTTTTCTTAATCATTTATTTATTTGTTTATTTGGAAAAGATTAGAAATGAAATGGTTGCAAATTTTGTTTCTTTCTTTGAATCTTCATGAAGCTTTGACTTTGTGACCATTTTGTCTCTTGCTTAACCCTAACCCTTGCAATTAACCATGGTCTATTCTCTACACCTAATCATGGTTATTATTATGATAAGTTTCCTTTTTCTTTTCTTTTTAATTAACTTATCATAATAGATCATTATCTTCTTCTTCATCTTCTTCAATGGAGAAAGCTTCTCTTCATCAATGGTGGATTGATGAAAAGTGTGAGAAATCCAATTCTAAAGTCTACCCACTTCCTATTTCTTCATCCTCTACCTCTTGCCAAGTAGTAGAGTGTGTTTTCTTCACAAGTTTCTTGACTTGGTGAAGTTGGAGCTTGATCTAGCGATGCCTCGACGTAGATCATCTTCGGCATGGACATCGACGACCTAGCTCGCCTATTCTCCGACGAAGCCGACGCTAGAGCCCGGGAATTCTTTTGGACAGCGAGGGGACTTCGTTGCGGAGCTATGGAGGTGGAGCACCGGATCTATAAAGGTTGTATTTCCATTAAACTTTTAGTTAAGTGTTAACTAGATTTCGTTTTCGCCTAGATTTCTAGCCGACAATCCGTTCTAGGGTTTCTCGGCACCGTTTAAATTTGAAATTGGCATGGTTGATGCCTTGTGAGACCTCATTAGGATGCCTAGGAACCCTACACCCAGGACGTAGAGCAAATGGAGAAACAGTTCTCTGTAACGAACACACCCGAAGAAAATGCATCATCATGTACTTTCTTCATTCGGGTGGCATGGGAATCCTGGTATTCCTCTATATCCTGTTCAGTCCTATAACTCTTATAAGAAAGAACGGAAC
Organism: Agapanthus africanus; assembly: GCA_030015575.1. Taxonomy (NCBI): domain Eukaryota; kingdom Viridiplantae; phylum Streptophyta; class Magnoliopsida; order Asparagales; family Amaryllidaceae; genus Agapanthus; species Agapanthus africanus. The sequence goes on along the minus strand of CM057346.1, from coordinate 185,143,808 downwards.
CAACGTTCCCCAGCACAGTATAACATGCGGGTTCGGTCAATACATCCATATTATTATCTTGATTAGGGCATGACATGGTCGCTACCTGGAGAGAGAGAGAAGAAAACACTTTAGCGTATGCTCGTGCAAAATCAGATTGGTTATTATCTTATCTAATCAGGATGGCTCCCACTGGTTTTTATCAAATCTTCCTTCAAACACTAAAAGGAAAGACTAGCCGGGATTAATTACACCCTACAACTTCGCCAATTTTTCAGCCAGGCCAGTGTCGTTACTTTGAGGGAGGTTCCCCGTGCTTTCGCACGGACCTAATTAAAGTAAACCTCGTTTTTCCAGAGGCGTAACCCCGTTGACACCTTTCTAGACACCTACTTGATCGGCTAATTGTAATGTGCAAAACTCTCCCAGGAATAACTCTTACTCGCAGTGGGTATCGGGATCCAACTATCTCATAGAAGGTATGCAATCTCATTGCAAATTTCAACACTTGAAATTCCCGATAATGCTTTTGACCCAAACGATCTATGACCTTGACAAGGTCAACAAACCATAGACCGTAAGTCAAGTTCAACCCATCATTTCTTGATTGAATTAAACCCACCCGCACGACCCTTGACAAGGTCAACAAGGCCGTACGACTACCCTAACTCAATCATATGCATAAGCAGATAAATACTGGTTAGCTACTGTACACTGCGCCTTGACAAGGTCAACAAACGCATCACGAATACTAAACATGACTTATCTGAAATGACGGAGGGCTACGACAGGTTTTTCTGAAAACCTATTGCGTAATGAACTTGATATCGTTGTAGAATCAAATGAAGTTTTGAAATGGAGTGATTTTGAGGCTTTTCTAGTTTTGCTAAAGGGGTCACTCCCGGTGAAGGGATCGCCGGCCCTTTCCTCGTCGGATGAGGTGCGGGATATATCATATATATCACTGTGCAAAGCAAAAACTATAGAAGTAATCAAAAGTCAAACCGAGTGTGTAGCATCTGCCAGTTATTGCTAAAGGGGTCACTCCCGGTGAAGGGATCTCGGCCCTTTCCTCATCGAATAAGGTGCAGGGTATATCATATATACCGCAATGCAAAGCAAAACTGTAGCAACCCTTTTTATTTAAAATTTGATTCTACAACATCTTTTAGGTTTCTTTCTTTCATTAATCACATTAATGAAGTCCCATCATTTAAGTCACCTAAACATCACAGATAAATACGACGTACACTTATGCCATGCGCATTCGCCTCGATGTCCCCTCGTGCACCGTTAGGTTAGGTAACTAACGACAGAGCAGGGCAGGGCTAGTGCGGGTGCAAAACATAAGTAACGTCTATATAATATATCATATATACTATATACTGTATCCGTCAGAACATATCAAATGATCACATCACAGATATCGCAGCAGAAAATATCATATGAAATATTGGATATACTAGTACGTCCGTGTTTTTAATACGAGCCAGTATAAAACACGGATTCCACGGTCGTGATGAATAGCCAATCCCACACCCCAGATCCCTATGAGAGCGGCAAGCAACCCTACCAATTCTAGGGTTAGGAGACCCGGACTCGACTCCTCGAGATGGTCTCCCACTAGACCCTAGAACCCGGTTACTTGTGCTCCCCTCCTTGGGTCTATCCTAATGCGGAAAAGTAAATAATATACATCAACGGTGACATCTTCCGCAACCTGGAAGTGCCCCAATAAAAAAATATTACATACAAGTTTTTACATGAATGAAAATGAAAAACACTCATCTCACGTAAAAAAAAACCCGGCTATTCGAACACGACGATCCAATATAACATATCCAGCAACACATAACATCACATGTTATCAACGTAAGTATGTATGCATACACCGATTGTCGTCGACGTATAGCAACGACAATCGGCAATACCACTACATACTACACTTACGGTCACAGAAAAGAAAGTGTAAAACTACAACAGTTGGAATCCGCAATCTCTTTAGACATCTCATGCCTAATCAAATGAAATACTTAGACATCACATGCCTAACAATTATAAACCCTGCATTTTAGTCTCATTATCGAAAACTCTTTTCAATATCAAGTGAGACTAAACCGCTAGATTTATAACATTTATTCAGTCATCTCATAACTGTTTGTGAATTCCAATTATTGTATCCCATTACGGATAAATAGAAAATATTAAACTTTCCGATCGAACATTCGAACACCCAAGTTTTCCCGAAACCGTTCAACACATGAAATAAGTTCAAAGACATTCACTTCATGCCTCAGTACCAACGGTCCAGCCGTAGAAGGGTCAAGCCAACGCCTCACATATGGCACGCCGTATTGCCCCAAACCCTAAGGTTCAAAGGGCAGTTCAAGACGGTCACATAATCGAATTAAGGTTTGTTGTCTTCTAGAGGGACCATCGCGTTACTTGCACTACTTAGAACGTCATTAAACTACAGAAAAGTCCAACAATTGGAAATATCCCGGCAGGGGAAAGATTGGGTATTTACATCCGGTCGAACTTTTTTAACATATTCTAAAATTATCCGGAAAAACATATAGACAAAATTTGATAATCCGATCGAATCTTTGATTCCCAATACAATCCCAGAATACTCAACTGTTGAGTCATATTAAAAATTCCCAGACAACTCAGCACCTGAAAACATGAATTACTATGCAAATAATGAAGGTAAATCCCATCATTTGGCCGCGGAACCGCCGCAGAAGCCAGGCTTCCGCCGCGGTTCCGCCGCGCATTAGACACATCATGAGGTAATTTTTGCACCGTAATTCTTATAATTCCCTGCTGAATTTTTTAAGCATTTTTAATCTGGAAAAAACCCAGTTTTTGAAAAAAGTCCAGAGAGCAATTTGGGTTAGGGTTTCGATGTTCGTTCGGATTTCAAACGTCGTCTACACTTCGCCTAAGGCTCTAGCTAGGCTCTGATACCACTGTAGGGTTCCTGGGCACACTAACGAGGTCTCACAAGGCATCAACCATGCCAATTTTAAATTTTACAAGTGCCGAGAAACTCTAATACGGATTCGTTGACTAGAGTTTAGGCGAAAAATGAAACTAGTTAACAACTTAACTAAAAGAAAGAGGTTACAACCTTTGTAGATCCGGTTCTCCTCTTCCTTAGCTCCACATAGACGTCCCCTTGCTGTCCATATCGGATCTCGGACTCTAGTATCGGCTTCATCGGAGAAATGGGCGGACTAGGTTGTCGACTTCGATGCCGAAGAAGATCTACGTCGAGGCAACTCAAGATCAAGCTCCAACTTCACCAAGTCGTGAAACTTGTGAAGAAAACACCCTATACTACTTTGCAAGAGGTAGAGGATGAAGAAATAGGAGGTGGGTTCACTTTAGAATTGGATTTCTCACTCATTTTCACAAGTTGCCATTAAAGCTAGTAAGCTTTTCTTCTTGTCAAAGATGATGATGAAGAAGAAAGAATATGATAAGTTCTTATTAAAAAGAAAAATAATATGAATACTTATCATATCCTAACCTTGGTTAGGAGTAGAGAATAGACCATGGTTAGTTTGAATGGTTAGGGTTAAGCATGAAGACAAAATGGTCACTTTAGTCAAAGCTTCATGAAGCTTCAACAACAAACAAAGAAAGCCGCCATTTTTCTCTTTTATCTTTTCCAAAATAAATAAATAAATAAATAAGTAAGAAAAAGAAAAACCCTAACCATTACATAACCATGGTTTAATCTTTACACAAACTCAAGTAAGCATGTATCATCAAACATGATACAATCAAATGCACACAAAAATATATCACAAATACAATGTGCACATCAAGTGAGAAAATCCTTTTAAAATGAACCAATACTAGTTAATGCAAAGTAATATATCAAATATATAATTATACATTAAATCATTAAATCAACATTTGATTCAATGATCCGGTTATGTCGCACATAACCGACTAGTATCCAATGTATCGATTTATCGAATCAATCTTCGATTCGATAACTAGGTTATATCGCATACAACCAATCGAAACATTCATCGCGAGAATGAAATACGGTATCACATACACGCATTATTCTCGGTCCCGCACATATCTCATATGCGCTCCTATTTCGTTTCGCTTGAGCCAGGAAACCTCTTTGTAGGACTCTAAAGACTCGTCAATACGCCGGTAGCAGATGATGATCATATCAAGCACCCACAAGCCGCAAGCGGTCTGCTAAATGTAACGGCCACCCGGATATTGAGCGATCAGAAGATCGACGAGCTAGCCCGCTCACACTCCTGTGAATCCAACCAGTAACACTTACCGTACAGTCCGGTCTGTTCGTCTGATATGTCGCATATCAAGTCTAGGGGTGGTAAACGTCAGACCCCAATAACCGATAAGTCGTGCCGATGTGAGGCTCATAACGGGTCGAGAAACTACTGGTAACACTTACCAGCAAATCTCTGATCAGCCCTGGCCAGGGACTTCCCTGTTACGGCCAATCGAGCACAGCGCAACATCAACCCCCAATACCGGGAGAGACGAAACCCCTCCTATCGCTCATTGCCTCCATGTGACTCGGGACTGTGCCCAAAAACCACCGTTTTGCACGCCCTCATGGACGTGGTAAGATGGAGATCAAAGCACAATGGGAGTCACACAAGACTCTATGACGATCTCGGGTCTACAGACTAACCTGCACAAGTGTCACCTGAGAACTGCCATCTGACGTGAGGTATAATACCATCTGGGAGTTCTCGGCGAGTCCGTCCAGTGTACCCAGTCTACACTGAGCACCCGTATACCATCTCTGATGTCAAACACCAATGGATATGGGATCATCCATCGCCCATCTCATGGGTCGAGAAGCGTATACGCTAGTCGACACTGGTATATCGATGCCCCGTCTCGATACACCCACGACTAGGGACCTTGAAGGATGTACCTATGGACTACCATGTCCCCACTAGTATGATCTGCATCATAGTCCAGGTAGTCAAGTACACATCCTAAGGGTTTTACCAACATGTAACTATAAGACAGTTTAAAGAGACAAGTGTACATGTTAAGATAAAGAGCAACCAGATAGCATACTATCATATCGAGCAAGAAAATCATCTCTATATATGTCCAAGCATCCAATATAATATACATCATCTGTACAATACTTGCCTCTAGGGCATACATACAACTAACACATACAACTAACAATCTTCCACTTGCACTAGGGCCAGCTGCTGTAGTATCGCATACCGAGCATCCCGAAGAGTCTCTCAAACTGTATCTGGGGAATGGCCTTCGTGAGTGGATCCACCGTGTAGTTCTTTGTGTCAACCCTCCTGACCTCGATCTCCCGGCGATCAACTATCTCCCGGATCAGGTGATACCGCCTCAGAATATGCCTGGATCACTGATGGGACCTGGGTTCCTTGGCCAAAGCCACCGCTCCATTGTTATCACAATACAAAGGTATTGGATGCTCAATGGATGGAACCACTCCAAGTTCAGTAATGAACTTCTTGATCCAGACAGCCTCTTTGGCAGCATTGTTGGCAGCGATGTATTCAGCCTCCATCGTCGAGTCTGTCACGGTTTCCTGCTTGGAACTCTTCCAGCTAACCGTCCCTCCGTAAAGGGTAAAGACAAATCCCGACTGCGATTTAGAGTCGTCCTTATCACTTTGGAAGCTTGAATCGGTAAAGGACTCCACTTGGAGTTCTCCGTTACCATACACCAAGAGCATCTCTTTAGTCCTTCTCAAGTACTTGAGAATGCTCTTCACAGCTGTCCAGTGACTCTCTCCAGGATCAGCTTGATACCTACTCACTACACTTAGTGAGTATGCTACATCGGGTCTGGTATATAGCATCACGTACATGATAGAGCCTACAGCCGAAGCATAGTGTATCCCTTGCATGCGAGCTCTCTCCAAATCAGTCTTGGGAGACATCTCTTTGGAGAGAGTGACTCCAGAGATTGTGGGCAAGTTCCCACGCTTGGATTCTTCCATACTAAACCTCTTTAGTATGGTGTCAATGTACCTGAATTGGGACAATCCCAATATCCGTTTGGATCTATCCCTATAGATCCTAATTCCCAATATGCAGGAGGCATCACCAAGATCTTTCATTGAGAATCTTTGTGATAAGAAGAGCTTGACCGATTGCAGCATAGGAATATCATTTCCTATCAAGAGTATGTCGTCCACGTACAATACGAGGAAGACAACCTTACTCTCTGCTACCTTCTTGTAGATACAAGGTTCATCTGGGTTTTTGACGAAATCAAACTCTTTGATAACGACGTCAAAGCAGATGTTCCAACTCCGCGAAACTTGCTTTAATCCATAAATGGATTTAAGCAGCTTGCACACCTTCCCGCTGCTCCCACTGTCTACGAAGCCCTCTGGCTGAATCATGTACACGCACTCTTCTAAATCACCGTTTAGAAAGGCGGTCTTAACTTCCATTTGCCAGATTTCGTAGTCATGATATGCAGCGATGGCAAGCATGATCCGGATGGATTTAAGCATAGCCACTAGAGAAAAGGTTTCGTCATAGTCCACACCTGGTCTTTGACGAAAACCCTTTGCAACAAGTCTAGCTTTGAAAGTCTCCACTTTCCCATCTACACCAAGTTTTTTCTTGAAGATCCACTTGCTCCCAATGGGTTTTACCCCATTAGGAGCAACTTCCAAAGTCCATACTTTGTTGGTGTACATGGATTCCATCTTGGACCGCATAGCATCCAGCCATTCCACTGAGTCCCTACTCGTGATGGCCTGCTCGAAACTAGTTGGGTCATCATCCTCCATGATGCAATCCTCGCTCCCACCATCCATGAGAAAACTGTAGTATCTCTCAGGTTGGCGAGGAACCCTACTAGATCGGTGGAGAGGCTGAGGTTCGTTGGGAGCTACTGAATTCTCTGGTTCCACTAAATCTTCAGTTTGAGTTTGTGTAGCCGGAATTTCTTCCAGTTCTACCTTATTGCCACTAATTTCTTTTGCAAGAAATTCCTTTTCCAAAAAGGTGGCATGTCGAGAAACAAACACTTTTTGTTCCTCTGCATGGTAGAAAAGATATCCATGTGAATGTTTGGGATATCCCACAAATTTGCATAGAACTGACCGTGCCTCGAGTTTGTCCGGATTTTGCGTCTTGACATAGGCCGGGCAACCCCATATCTTAACTCGTTTAAGACATGGTCTCTTCCCACTCCATATCTCATATGGTGTGGTAGGTACAGATTTAGTTGGAACTTGATTTAATAGGTATGCTGCTGTTTCTAGCGCATATCCCCAGAAGGAAATAGGTAACTCAGCTGTGCTCATCATAGAGCGCACCATATCTAATAGGGTGCGGTTCCTCCGCTCCGATACACCGTTGTGCTGTGGTGTATATGGAGGAGTCAGCTGAGAGAGAATCCCATTCTCTTTTAGGAAGTCCAGGAATTCATTGCTCAAGTATTCACCTCCTCGATCAGATCGAAGGATTTTAATACTTTTTCCGGTTTGGTTTTCGACTTCTTGTTTATATTCTCTAAATTTCTCAAAAGCTTCTGATTTGTGTTTCATCAGGAACACATATCCGAATCTAGAGAGATCGTCAGTGAATGTAATGAAGTACGAAGAACCATCCCTGGCATGTGTAGACATAGGACCGCATACATCACTATGTATCAGTCCCAAGAGTTCGGCAACTCTTTCTCCGTGTCCCGTAAACGGAGTTTTGGTCATCTTGCCTTTGAGACAGGACTGGCAAGTGTCATAAGATGAAAATTCAAACGGATTTAAATATCCATCCTTATGCAACTTAGCTAGTCGTGTCGCATTAATGTGACCCAGTCTACAATGCCACAAGAAGGATTCATTCAGTTCAGAACTCTTCCTCTTGTGTGTGTTTGTTATACTTAGAACAGTTGACTGATTTAGAACATAAATGCCATTGCACAACGTGCCTGATCCAACCAACTTTTGGTTACGGAAGATGTTCATAACATTATCCTGTAATACAAAACTATATCCTTCTTTACTCAACAAAGAAACCGATATAATGTTGCATATCAGGTTTGGCATGTAATAGCATTCGTTCAGAACCAATGTATTACCAGTTGGTAATGCAAGGTGATATTCGCCGACAGTCTTAGCTGCAACAATTGCACCATTTCCAACTCTTATGTCTTTATCACCTTCTCCAAGTTCTCTACCTTTCCTTAGCCCATGTAACTGATTACATAAATGGGATCCTGACCCGGTATCTAATACCCAGGACGTAGGGCAAATGGAGAAACAGTTCTCTGTAACGAACACACCCGAAGAAAATGCATCAACATGTACTTTCTTCATTCGGGTGGCATGGGAATCCTGGTATTCCCCTATATCCTGTTCAGTCCTATAACTCTTATAAGAAAGAACAGAACCAACGTTCCCCAGCACAGTATAACATGCGGGTTCGGTCAATACATCCATATTATTATCTTGATTAGGGCATGACATGGTCGCTACCTGGAGAGAGAGAGAAGAAAACACTTTAGCGTATGCTCATGCAAAATCAGATTGGTTATTATCTTATCTAATCAGGATGGCTCCCACTGGTTTTTATCAAATCTTCCTTCAAACCCTAAAAGGAAAGATTAGCCGGGATTAATTACACCCTACAACTTCGCCAATCTTTCAGCCAGGCCAGTGTCGGTACTTTGAGGGAGGTTCCCCGTGCTTTCGCACCGACCTAATTAAAGTAAACCTCGTTTTCCCAGAGGCGTAACCCCGTTGACACCTTTCTAGACACTTACTTGATCGGCTAATTGTAATGTGTAAAACTCTCCCAGGAGTAACTCTTACTCGCAGTGGGTATCGGGATCCAACTATCTCATAGAAGGTATGCAATCTCATTGCAAATTTCAACACTTGAAATTCCCGATAATATTTTGCCCCTAGCGTCCTATGACCTTGACAAAGGCCAACAAATCATAGGATGCAAGTCAAGTTCAACCCGTCATTTCTTGATTGAATAAAACCTACCCGCACGACCCTTGACAAAGGCCAACAAGGTCGTATGACTACCCTGAAACAATCTGCATCACATGCACATGCAGATAAGCACTATTCAGCTACCGCACACTACGCCTTGACAAAGGCCAACAAACGCAGCACGAATACTAAACAGTTCTTATCTGAAATGACGGAGGGCTACGACAAGTTTTTCTGAAAACCTATTGCGTAATGAACTTGATATCGTTGTAGAATCAAGTGAATTTTGAAATGGAGTGATTTTGAGGCTTTTATAGTTTTGCTAAAGGGGTCATTCCCGGTGAAGGGATCGTCGGCCCTTTCCTCGTCGAATGAGGTGCGGGATATATCATATATATCACTGTGCAAAGCAAAACTCCAAAAGCAATCAAAAGCAAACCGAGTGTGTAGCATCTTCCAGTTATTGCTAAAGGGGTCACTCCCGGTGAAGGGATCTCGGCCCTTTCCTCATCGAATAAGGTGCAGGGTATATCATATATACCACTATGAAAAGCAAAACTGTAGCTACCCTTTTTATTTAAATTTTGATTCTGCAACATCTTTTAGGTTTCTTTTCTTTCATTAATCACATTAATGAAGTCCCATCATTTAAGTCACCTAATCATCACAGATAAATACGACGTACACTTATGCCATCCGCATTCGCCTCGATGTCCCCTCGTGCACCGTTAGGTTAGGTAACTAACGACAGAGCAGGGCATGGCTAGCGCGGGTGTAAAACATAAGTAACGCCTATATAATATATCATATATACTATATACTGTATCCATCAGAACATATCAAATGATCACATCACAGATATTGCAGCAGAAAATATCAAATGAAATATTAGATATACTAGGACGTCCGTGTTTTTAATACGAGCCAGTATAAAACACGGATTCCACGGTCGTGATGAATAGCCAATCCCACACCCCTAGACCCTTACGAGAGCGGCAAGCAACCCTACCAATTCTAGGGTTAGGAGACCCGGACTCGACTCCTCGAGATGGTCTCCCACTGGACCCTGGAACCCGGTTACTTGTGCTCCCCTCCTTGGGTCTATCCTAATGCGGAAAAGTAAATAATATACATCAACGGTGACATCTTCCACAACCTGGAAGTGCCCCAATAAAAGAATATTACATACAAGTTTTTACATGAATGAAAATGAAAAACACTCATCTCACATAAAAAAAAAACCCGGTTATTCAAACACGACGATCCAATATAACATATCCAGCAACACATAACATCATATGTCATCAACGTAAGTAAGTATGCATACCCCGATTGTCGTCGACCTATAGCAATGACAATCGGCAATACCACTACATACTACACTTACGGTCACAGAAAAGAAAGTGTAAAACTACAACAGTTGGAATCCGCAACCTCTTTAGACATCGTATGCCTAATCAAATGAAATACTTAGACATCGCATGCCTAACAATTATAAACCCCGCATTTTAGTCTCATTATCGAAAACTCTTTTCAATTTCAAGTGAGACTAAACCGCTAGATTTATAACATTCATTCAGTTATCTCATAACTGTTTGTGAATTCCAATTATTGTATCCCATTCCAGATAAATAGAAAATATTAAACTTTCCGATCGAACATTCGAACACCCAAGTTTTCCCGAAACCGTTCAACACATGAAATAAGTTCAAAGACATTCACTTCATGCCTCAGTACCAACAGTCCAGCCGTAGAAGGGTCAAGCCAACGCCTCACATGTGGCACGCCGTACTGCCCCAAACCCTAAGGTTCAAAGGGCAGTTCAAGACGGTCACATAATCGAGTTAAGGTTTGTTGTCTTCTAGAGGGACCATCGCGTTACTTGCACTACTTAGAACGTTATTAAACTACGGAAAAGTCCAACAATTGAAAATTTCCCGGCAGGGGAAAGATTGGGTATTTACATCCGGTCGAACTTTTTAACATATTCTAAAATTATCCGGAAAAACACACAGACAAAGTTTGATAATCCGATCGAATCTTTGATTCCCAATACAACCCCAGAATTCTTAACTCTTTAGTCATAATAAAAATACCCAGAAAATATAGCACTGCAAAATAGGAATTACTGTGTAAAATTCATTGGACAAGGAGACAGTACGGCCGCGGAACCGCCGCATGAGCCAAGCTCATGCCGCGGGACCGCGGCGGTTTAATGGACTTAGCTGCTCGAATTTCACAGTAACTCTTATAAACTCCTGCTGATTTTTCTGCATATTTTTAATTCACAAAAATCCAAATTTTCAGAAAATTTCCAGAGAGCATTTTGGATTAGGGTTTCGATGTTCGTTCGGATTTCAAACGTCGTCTACACTTCACCTAAGGCTCTAGCTAGGCTCTGATACCACTGTAGGGTTCTTAGGCACACTAATGAGGTCTCACAAGGCATCAACCATGCCAACTTCAAATTTTACAAGTGCCGAGAAACCCTAATACGGATTCGTTGACTAGAGTTTAGGTGAAAAGTGAAACTAGTTAACAACTTAACTATAAGAAAGAGGCTACAACCTTTGTAGATCCGGTTCTCCACTTCCTTAGCTCCACGTAGACGTCCCCTCGCTGTCCATATCGGATCCCGGACTCTAGCATCGGTTTCATCGGAGAAATGGGCGGGTTAGGTCGTCAACTTCGATGCCGAAGATGATCTACGTCGAGGCAACACAAGATCAAGCTCCAACTTCACCAAGCCAAGAAACTTGTGAAGAAAACACCCTATATTACTTGGCAAGAGGTAGAGGGTGAAGAAATAGGAGGTGGGTTCACTTTAGAATTGGATTTCTCACTCTTTTTCTCAAGATGCCATTAATGGTATCAAGCTTTCTTCTTGAAGAAGAAGAAGAAGATGAATATAGAATATGATAAGTATCTCTCTTTAAAAATGAAAATAATATGAATACTTATCATATACTAACCATGGTCAAGTGTAGAGAGCAAACTAGGGTTAGGTGAATGGTTAGGTTAAGGGAATAAAACAAAAATGGTCAAGTTTTCAACTCTTCATGAAGCTTCATGAAAGAAACAAAGAAAGCCACCATTTCCATTTTCTTTTCCAAAATAAATAATTAAAATAAATAAATGAATAAGTAAACAAAACCCTAACCATTCATATAACCATGATTTAATCTTTACACAAACTCAAGTTATCATGTATCATCAAACATGATACAATCAAGTGCACACAAAAAATATATCACATATACAATGTGCACATCAAGTGAGAAAATCCTTTTAAAATGAACCAATACTAGTTAATGCAAAGTAATATATCAAATATATAATTACACATTAAATCATTAAATCAACACTTGATTCAATGATCCGGTCATGTCACACATAACCGACTAGTATCCAATGTATAGACTTATCGAATCAATCTTCGATTCGATAACTAGGTTATATCGCATACAACCAGTCGAAACATTCATCGCGAGAATGAAATACGGTATCACATACACGCATTATTCTCGGTCCCGCACATATCTCATATGCGCTCCTATTTCGTTTCGCTTGAGCCAGGAAACCTCTGTGTAGGACTCTAAAGACTCGTCAATACGCCGGCAGCAGGTGATGATCATATCAAGCACCCACAAGCCGCAAGCGGTCTGCCAAACGTAACGGCCACCCGGGTATTGAGCGATCAGAAGATCGATGAGCAAGCCCGCTCACACTCCTGTGAATCCAACTAGTAACACTTACCGTACAGTCCGGTCTGTTCGTCTGATATGTCGCATATCAAGTCTAGGGGTGGTAAACGTCAGACCCCAGTAACCGATAAGTCGTGCCAATGTGAGGCTTATAACGGGTCGAGAAACTACTGGTAACACTTACCAGCAGATCTCTGATCAGCCCTGGCCAGGGACTTCCCTGTTACGGCCAATCGAGCACAGCGCAACATCAACCCCCAATACCGGGAGAGACGAAACCCCTCCTATCGCTCATTGCCTCCATGTGACTCGGGACTGTGCCCAAAAACCACCGTTTTGCACGCCCTCATGGAAGTGGTAAGGTGGAGATCAAAGCACAGTGGGAATCACACAAGACTCTATGACGATCTCGGGTCTACAGACTAACCTGCACAAGTGTTACCTGAGAACTGCCATCTGACGTGAGATATAATACCATCTGGGAGTTCTCGGCGAGTCTGTCCAGTGTACCCAGTCTCCACTGAGCACCCGTATACCATCTCTGAAGTCATACATCAATGGATATGGGATCATCCATCGCCCATCTCATGGGTCGAGAAGCGTATACGCTAGTCTACACTGGTATATCGATGCCCCGTCTCGATACACCCACGACTAGGGACCTTGAAGGATGTACCTATAGACTAGCATGTCCCCACTAGTATGATCTGCATCATAGTCCAGGTAGTCAGGTACACATCCTAAGGGCTTTACCAACATGTAACTATAAGACAGTTTAAAGAGACTAGTATAGATGTTAAGATAAAGAGCAACCAGATAGCATACTATCATATCGAGCAAGAAAGTCATCTCTATATATATCCAAGCATCCAATATAATATACATCATCTGTACAATACTGGCCTCTAGGGCATACATACAACTAACAATATGATCTCATCACAGAATATTGCAGCAGAAGATAACATATGAAATATTGGATATACTAGGACGTCCGTGTTTTATATCGAGCCTGCATAAAACACGGATTCCACGGTCGCAATGAATAGCCAAACCCACATCCCTAGACCCCTACGAGAGCGGCAAGCAACACTGCCAATTCTAGGGTTAGGAGACCCGGTCTCGACTCCTCGAGATGGTCTCCCACTGGACCCTAGAACCCGGTTACTTGTGCTCCCTGCCTTGGGTCTACCTAATGCTGAAAAGTAAATAATATACAATGGTGACATCAACCTCATCTCGGAAGTGCCCCAATAAAAGAATATTACATACATATTAATTTTATATGAATGAAAATAAAAAACCCTCATCTCACATAAAACCCCCGGCTATTCAAAACGCGACAATCCAATATAACATATCACAGCAACACCTAACATCACATGTCATCAACGTAAGTAAATATGCGTATCCCAATTGTCGTTGATGTATAGCAACGAAACCGGCGATACACCACATATTACACTTACGGTCGCAGAAAAGAAAGTATAAAACTACAACAGTTGGAATCCGCAATCTCCTTAGACATCTCATGCCTAACCAAATGAATTCCTTAGACATCGCATGCCTAACAATTATAAACCCCGCATTTTAGTCTCAATATCGAAAACTCTTTTCAATATCAAGTCAGGCAATTCAACAAGATTCCCGACATCCTGATCGAATGCTCGTCGCAAACTTTAGTAGACGGCCGCACCCCCGGATGCCGTCGACGAAGTGCACTAAGGCGGAACACTGCTGCCGTGAGCACCCGAACGGATGCTTTTGGCGACGGGGTTCTCCTACAGTCACTTGGTCGGGCAATGGGGCATGGCTATCTATTAAGTTTACCCGGCGAGTATCCGCGTACACTACGTGATTGCGACGGACTTTTGATCGCATCAAAATCCCGTGGCAACCGATCATCTGAGACTAAACTGCTAGATTTATAACATTCAAATTAGTTATCTCATAACTACTTGTTGATTCCAAATATTGTATCACATTCCAAATAAATAAACATTCTTAATCTTTCCGATCGAATAAACAAACACCCAAGATTTCCCAAATAGCTCAACACTTGAGCGGAGTTCAAAAAGTATCCATCACATGCCACAGTACCAATGGTCCAGCCGTAGAAGGGCCAAACTAACGCCTCACATGTGGCAACGCCGTACTGCCCCAAATCCTAAGGTTTAAAGGCGGTTCAGACGGTCACATAATCGAGTTAAGGTTTGTGTTCTTCTAGAGGGTCCACCGCGTTACTTGCACGACTGTGTATGTTCTTTAACTAAGGAAAATATCCAACACTTGGAAATTTTCCGGCAGGGGAAAAAGTGAGTTATTGATATCCGTTCGAACTTTTTAACACGTTCTAAATTACCCGGAAAAAGATAAATGAAGTTAAACTTTCCGATCGAATCAACGAATACTAATGATCTCCAGAAAACTCAACACTTGAGTAAAATTAAAAATTCCTAGAAACATGCAAAAGTACCTACGGATCAACTATTCAAAAACGATCCCTCAATCCTCAAGACTTGCTGTAATACCCAGCCCCTTTTATACCAAAACCTGTAATTTGTTACTCTAGAATTCTATTTATTTTTATTTATAATTTTATTTATTTTTAAACCCCATTAATTCTTTTATCAATAAAAATCCAAACCCATTCTTTTAATTAATTAAACTTAACTTTTTAAAACCCAATTACTTCCTCAGCCCACTCAATTTTTTTCCTTAATAAACCCTATATTAAAACCCGGCCCGGCCCTCTTTTTCTTTAATTATTTTTATTTTAATTTTTCTGGCCCATTTCCCCCGGCCCGCTCCCGCGTCCCCTCTCCAAGCCCACGCCTGCTTCACACCCGACCCGCTTCCACAGTACCCGTCTCCTTCCTCCAACGGCTACCTCCCAAATTCCCGCTCCCATGTTCCCCTCGATCCACCATCGCCGCCGCTCCTCGCGCCAACGTTCACGAACGTTACCCCCCACGACGCGCGCCTCTCTCTCCTATCATAATTCCCTCCCTCTCTCCCACGTCTTCTCTCTCTCTCCTTCCCTTCCCGTTCCTCTCTCGAACCCACACTCACTATCGCCCTCGTCTTCACGTAGAACCCATCACCACTCGCCCCTCACCCTGACGGCGACGACCACGACCTATTACCCACCTCCCTCATCTCCTTCCTCCTCAACCCAAAAACCCACAGCACCCCTCGAGCTTCCCATCGCCTCCATTCACCAAGCTCCAACCTCGCAAGCACGTCGCCGCCGTCACCTCCGGCCACCTCCTCCCATCATCACCGCCCTCGTCTCCTCACCACATTCCCTCTCTCTTCTCTGCCACCATCACCCAGTACCCTTAAGCCCATAGCCAAGCTCCACCCCCTGCACCCTCTCGCCGGCGGGCACATCGCACCTCGTCGACACCCGAGCCGACCCCCGACTCATCGCCGTTCAATCACCACCGTTGCCAACATCATCCCTCTCTCTCTTTCTCAGACCTCAATCTCTCTCTCCTTCTCTTCCTCTGCCTCAATCTCTCTCTTTCTCACTCTGCTCTTTTCTCTCTCTCTGTGCCTCTCCCTCATTTTCTTCTCACTGCCTCTCTCTCTTTCCCTCACTGTTTCTCTCTCTCCCACACTGCCTCTCTCTCTCTCTTTCTCTCTACAATCTCACTCTCTGTCTCTCTCTGTTCCCTCTCTCTCAATCTCTCTCTCTCTAACTCTCTCTCTATCTCAAAACTCTCGAGCAAAACCAACCCAACCGAGCTCACCCAACACCCGTGGCCCTACTGGAGCTCTACCGCGACGTCGCCGGCCTCCTCCCTGCCATCTCAGTCACCACCGCTGCACATCAGAGCCCTCAAACTCCACGTCTAGTCGAGGCCAAACCGCAGTTGAGGCCAAATCCTTGCCGTTGTTGCCGCGTGTGTCGTGCCCGTGCATACCGTACCATCAATCCATCGTCTCCAGGCAAGTCCCCACTTGCTACATGCTACTTATTATTAATTACAAATTATAATCGTATATATATTCCATGCTTTACCTTCTGTTAAATTATACGACTCAACTGTTCGATGCGTGTTCCCTATGAAAATTCTCATTTAAATTGACGGCACTCACTTGTATAGTTTGGCCCGTAAGCCTATGATTCTGGTGTGAGAATTTCAATAGAAAATATGACCGTTAACGACTAAAACGACTTCCCCCATGTTCGCTCGTAAAACTGGAATTTTATTGTACCTGAAAACCGTTAAATTCTCCATAAATTATATACACACTGGATTGATGCGGTATCGGGATCAAATCGAAGCCAACTCGACGAAATTTAACCCTAGACTAGTTTCCAGATGTTCCTGTACTTAAACTGTGACGATATTTGGATCGGAGAGCGACTCTGGACTGCAGTCCAGAGCGACTCAAATTGTTGCTTGCTGTTCCGTAATGAACACCATCCTGTTTCCTTCACTCGTAGGTTGCGGAACTCCGCTGTTTATTATAGGTGAATCTGTTAGCTAGACAACACAAGTAGTTTCATTCTGTTTCGTTATCGTTTGATATTTATTCCGTAATTTAAAGGATCGGGACGCATAACAGTCACAACAGAATCAGAATTGACATACTAGTAATAAACAGTGTATATCTCCTGATGTACAGATGCGATTGAGGATCCGTCTATTGCGTTGAAAACCTTACTCAAGACCCTAGATTTCATTAAACTGTAGCGTCGCTAAATTCTGATCCAAATTGGGATTAAAATGCGTTGCAAAACGGATTTCTGATTCTGAAACCAGATTTCCAGCCATGAACGCTTAAAATGAAATAGCTATAAATAATGACTCTGGAATCCGATTGGCATGAAACTAAATTCGATGGATAGATAACTGAACATACTAATTATTACCTTTTCATCGTCTCACTAAATTGTAAACGTAGGATTTATGATAATTTGTGCAAGTGGTAGGTTATTGATTGAGGACATCCTAAACATGCTTTATATACTGCTTATGCATCATATCATACACATGTCGTTGCATTGATAACATAGTGATAACGTGCATTTACCCAGTGTTAGGCTTTAGTGATGATTGTGGCAAATACGTCAGTGTTCGTGTATCAGTGAATAAGTGAAAGTGATACGTACTTGTACACAATCAGTGACCCTATTATTCTATTGCATTGTCGACGTCTGTGGGATGCGTGTACGTGTGACTATAAATGGTATGGGACACTTATGGAAGCGCTTGCATGGGTGTCACAGATAAGGCACCAGACACTGACATTTATCTTAGGTATTAGTCGGGACGTGCTTGATGGAGGTCCTGCCTCCAATTCTCGCGCAGACTTGTCACGGATCGATTAGTATTTAGGGTTATGGTTAGCGTTTGATATAGACCATGGGGTGTGGGGTAGTTTGAGTGTGAGTTCAACAGAATCTCGGGAGTCCCATGCTGGCTTATATATTTAGGGAGATATATGGAGATTTACAGGGTATGTGATTATCACCGTGATATACATGATGGGCCCGTGCTCCCTTTCCCTTGGGTTCTACCCTTGGGTGGAGGACACTCGCGAGAGGTTGACTCTCACACTTGGACTGACGATAGGCCTAGTGACCTGTACAGTGAGACTTAGAGACTGATAGGGATACTGGCATTGATATATCTTACTTACTGTGTTGACATACGTGGCATATCGTTCTACTGCTTTTACTGTTCCGCTGCATTGATTACTGCACATTCATATTTATGTTGTCATTGATTTACTGTTATACATATCTAATACCACTGTTAGAGTTGTCATATGATTTTATATATATTATATTTCTATTGTGTCGCTCTGACGACCTGAGTATGCATGCTCAGTGTGAGGAGAAGTTTTAGCCTGGACCAGGACTAGACGCACTTCACGGACACCTTGTTTAGCTATCCAGGGTTATACCCTTTTGTTTCCCATCAGGTCAGTTCTTTACATTGTTTGGTTTCAGTTACTGCATTTCTCATTACCGGTGTGTTATTTACTGATTACCAGTTAAAACTAGAAGCCGAAGTGTGACTACGGCAGGACATTTCCTTGACCGTAGGAGCATGGCTGGCCTTGTCAACCCCTCGTATTCCGTATTTTGGGAAGCAGGGCGTGACATGGTTTAGTTGGTATCAGAGCCCAGGTTTTGTTTAGATTGGGATTGCAGTTTTTCGTGTATAGCTTGGCAATCTAAGACATTCCTTAGTCTAGATGGTAAACTTGATATCCTTGATTCATATTCACATCGTGTGTTCAGCTATCCATTCGCTAGGGTTTCAGGTGACTTGGCAAAGGTACGTGGTTGTGATTGTGAACTACATCACAGTTACACTACCATAATCTGTTTAAGTGACTTGGAATCATACAACTGATTTTCCAATTGCAATGAATTTCATCACATATGATATTCTTGAATCTCTGTCCAATCCATATTATATCTTGATTCTTTTAGCCTGTGCCTTATAGCATTTTCAAAATTATTGTTTCAGGATCATGTCTTTCAACGACTCTTCATCTATATCCGCTCCCCAGAATCAGACCATTGAGATTCTGAGTGTACTGCAAGGTCTAAAGGAAGCCCAGGAGCGGACAAACGACTTGTTGGCTGAAGGACTGAGAAGACAGATAAATCAGGCACCAGCGGGAGTCTCCAATCATAAAGGGATCCCTATTAGCCGAGGAAAAGAGAAGAAGATGAAGCGTCAATTTGTTTCCCCACGACAGAAGCAGCAGAAGACCCCTTGTTGTGGGTACTGTAAGAGGCCAGGACATCTTCAGAGGGACTGTCGCCGCGCCCAAGGGAAATGTCTGATATGCGGGTCCAACAAACATCTCATCAACGGTTGCCCAGAAATGAAGGAACTACAAGGAGGAGACTCGTCTACTCTCCGCACTTCTGACAAGTGATGATTATCGCGTAGTTCGAACTTCGATGATAAGGCGGACCTAACGCAGGATTCAACTCACGCGACGAGAATGCAACGTTATAGTAGTCGAAGAAGAATTTTTCATGTTATCTACTTTCAGTAATAATGTTGTCATCTTTTTACGAATATTTCTTTCCGTTTGAAATCTTTTATCCGTTGAAAATTTTAATTGAATGCAATAAACTTTGAATCGTAATACATGTATCATTCTCTTGTCATTTACCCCTTGTTCATACTGTTCATTAGCACAACATTTTAATTTTGATTTTTCAATTCCTGCCACCAC
Source organism: Agapanthus africanus (assembly GCA_030015575.1). Classification (NCBI taxonomy): domain Eukaryota; kingdom Viridiplantae; phylum Streptophyta; class Magnoliopsida; order Asparagales; family Amaryllidaceae; genus Agapanthus; species Agapanthus africanus. The sequence goes on along the minus strand of CM057346.1, from coordinate 185,123,939 downwards.
ATATCTTCCCATACTTCGTACACTTAGCCATTTTCCTGATGTATTCCATTGCCTAATCTTGACTCTTTTTCTTTCAGGCCATGGCCCATCCTGGAGCAGCGCCGCATTTAGATGAGGATGCACGGTCATGAGTTTCCTTAGACCGCACACTGATGAGTTCCGACGATGAGATCAACGGTCCCCAGGACAATTTCGCAAACAACGATTCAGAGGACGAAGGAGTAGCCGCCCCAGAGTTCGACATGATAGGCGATTCCGATGAAGAGGACGGAGAACCTAAAGAGAACCCGATAGAGGAAGATCCCGAGGAAGATCCGATAGAGGAAAATCCAGTGGAGGAAGACCCCATGGAAGAGAACCCAGAAGGAGAGGATCACATGGAATCAGACCTCGATGAAGAAGCTCTATCCGAGGAAGAAGGACCAGAAGATCAAGACCCTGCTGTGGAAGAACTCCCAATGGCAATCCCTGCGAGGCAATATGGGAATGGTCGCCCCTATCTGAGCGCGAGAGCCTACCGCAACCTGCTGAATCTCCACAACCGCGACTGACGGGATTCCTTTTCGATGTTGTCTTTCTGGCCAAATAAAACTGTGTATAGTTTAGGGCCACCTTTCATCTTTAAGAATGCTTTGTTTAGAATTTCCTGGAATGAAATAAATTGCGGAGTTCACTAATCCTTCGATCTTCTTAATTCCCTTAATGCTTGATTATTTCTTCTATATAATTATTTTCCTACGGAGGTCTGTTCACCCCTACTCCTTACATTGTTCTAGCCCTCACTGAGATTAACTAGTACCACACCCGATCTTTTAGAGGCCCATCCTCCATCCTCCGTCCGTACCGCGCATGAGATCTTTCTGAGAAGAGAAATTTTAGGGAAATTTCCGAGTTCGTTAACCCTTCAAATTTTGGTTCGTGTGATGTATCGACTGTTGTTCCCCCATACTTTTCCTCTTGTATTCCTTTGTTGCTCATTCTTAATCCTGTGCTGACCCGATCCTAATCTTCTTGATCTTCAGCCTAAACCCGCCATACTCCGACTTTTTGACTGAGCCACACTTCCTTGTAATCATTACCCTAGCTAGCCCTATACCTCTTTGTGTTCTTCTTATTACCCTGAATATATATAGGGACTCTATTATTCGAAATTTGGTTTTCGGTATTTTGAATTTATTGAAGAGTGCGTGTTATTGACTAATTAGTTTTATGTATTGTACGCGCAATACTATTATCTTCAGTTTTCAGTAGCGCAACCTTACACCGCGCATATTTTGTTCCATATTCTCATTTTCTTTATGTGAGTTTTCTAGGTTATTTTAAAACTATTCGATCGATAAATTACCTTAAAATGTTTTAACCTACCGACTAAGCTTTCACTACCTCATTGTCGTTACTATATTTTCGGGTGTTGTGTCTATGTTTACTATTATAAATGATTGTGTCTTATACTTATTATTTCTACCTTGCTACTTTTGATATACTTATTTGAGCACACATTTGGGTTTCGATTTTATTGAACACGCCGTGATTATTTTTGTTCGTTATTGTTATCTATATTCTCGTGTACTTGTAGTACGTCCTTATAGTTGTTCCTGCCTTATACGTAATTAGACCTATCCTTTCGTATGTTGTTCTTACATATTTTTTTCCCTTCAAATTTCTTCGTCCACGTACTGCTAGAAAATCTTTCGTGTTAGTGTGCAATATAATAGCTTTCGCCTATGTTTATATAACTTACCGTTTATTTTAAATTTCGAGGACGAAATTTTTTTATAAGGGTGGTATGATGCAATACCCAGCCTCTTTTATACCAAAACCTGTAATTTGTTACTCTAGAATTCTATTTATTTTTATTTTTATTTTTATTTATTTTTAAACTCCATTTATTCTTTTATCAATAAAAATCCAAACCCATTCTTTTAATTAATTAAACTTAACTTTTTAAAACCCAATTACTTCCTCAGCCCACTCAATTTTTTTCCTTAATAAACCCTATATTAAAACCCCGGCCTGGCCCTCTTTTTTTTTAATTCTTTTTATTTTAATTTTTCTGGCCCATTTCCCCCGGCCCGCTCCCGCGTCCCCTCTCCAAGCCCACGCCCGCTTCACACCCGACCCGCTTCCACAGTACCCGTCTCCTTCCTCCAACAGCTACCTCCCAAATTCCCGCTCCCATGTTCCCCTCGATCCACCATCGCCGCCGCTCCTCGCGCCAACGTTCGTGAACGTTACCCCCCACGACGCGCGCCTCTCTCTCCTCTCATAATTCCCTCCCTCTCTCCCACGTCTTCTCTCTCTCTCCTTCCCTTCCCGTTTCTCCCTCGAACCCACACTCACCATCGCCCTCGTCTTCACGTAGAACCCATCACCACTCGCCCCTCGCCCTGACGGCGACGACCATGACCTGTTACCCAGCTCCCTCATCTCCTTCCTCCTCAACCCAAAAACCCACAGCACCCCTCGAGCTTCCCATCGCCTCCATTCACCAAGCTCCGACCTCGCAAGCACGTCGCCGGCGTCACCTCCGGCCACCTCCTCCCATCATCACCGCCCTCTTCTCCTCACCACATTCCCACTCTCTTCTCTGCCACCATCACCCAGTGCCCTTAAGCCCACAGCCAAGCTCCACCCCCTGCACCCTCTCGCCGGCGGGCCTATCGCACCTCGTCGACACCCGAGCCGACCCCCGACTCATCGCCGTTCAATCACCACCGTCGCCAACATCATCCCTCTCTCTCTTTCTCAGACCTCAATCTCTCTCTCCTTCTCTTCCTCTGCCTCAATCTCTCTCTTTCTCACTCTGCTCTTTTCTCTCTCTCTGTGCCTCTCCCTCATTTTCCTCTCACTGCCTCTCTCTCTTTCCCTCACTGTTTCTCTCTCTCCCACACTGCCTCTCTCTCTCTCTCTACAATCTCACTCTCTGTCTCTCTCTGTTCCCTCTCTCTCAATCTCTCCCTCTCTCTCTAACTCTCTCTTTATCTCAAAACTCTCGAGCATAACCAACCCAACCGAGCTCACCCAACATCCGTGGCCCCACTGGAGCTCTACCGCGACGTCGCCGGCCTCCTCCCTGCCATCTCAGTCACCACCGCTGTACATCAGAGCCCTCAAACTCCACGTCTAGCCGAGGCCAAACCGCAGTTGAGGCCAAATCCTTGCCGTTGTTGCCGCGTGTGTCGTGCCCGTGCATACCGTACCATCAATCCATCGTCTCCAGGCAAGTCCCCACTTGCTACATGCTACTTATTATTAATTACAAATTATAATCGTATATATATTCCATGCTTTACCTTCTGTTAAATTATACGACTCAACTGTTCGATGCGTGTTCCCTATGAAAATTCTCATTTAAATTGACGGCACTCACATGTATAGTTTGGCCTGTAAGCCTATGATTCTGGTGTGGGAATTTCATTAGAAAATATGACCGTTAACGACTAAAACGACTACCCCCATGTTCACTCGTAAAACTGGAATTTTATTGTACCTGAAAACCGTTAAATTCGCCATAAATTATATACACACTGGATTGATGCATTCTAGGGCTCAAATCAAAGTCAACTTGACGAACTTTAACCCTAGACTAGTTTCCAGATATTCCTGTACTTAAACTGTGACGATATTTGGATCGGAGAGCGACTCTGGACTGCAGTCCAGAGCGACTCAAATTGTTGCTTGCTGTTCCGTAATGAACACCATCCTATTTCCTTCACTCGTAGGTTGTGGAACTCTACTGTTTATTATAGGTGAATCTGTTAGCTAGACAACACAAGTAGTTTCATTCTGTTTCGTTATCGTTTGATATTTATTCCTTAATTTAAAGATCGGGACGCATAACAGTCACAACAGAATCAGAATTGACATACTAGTAATAAACAGTATATATCTCCTGATGTACAGATGCGATTGAGGATCCGTCTATTGCGTTGAAAAGCTTACTGAATATCCTAGATTTCATTCAACTGTAGCATCGCTAAAATCTGATCCTAATTGGGATTAAAATGCGTTGCAAAACGGATTTCTGATTCTGAAACCAGATTTCCAGCCGTGAACGCTTAAAATGAAATAGCTATAAATAATGACTCTGGAATCCGATTGGCATGAAACTAAATTCGATGGAGATAGATAACTGAACATACTAATTATTACCTGTTCATCGTCTCACTAAATTGTAACCGTAGGATTTATGATAATTTGTGCAAGTGGTAGGTTATTGATTGAGGACATCCTAAACATGCTTTATATACTGCTTATGCATCATATCATACACATGTCGTTGCATTGATAACATAGTGATAACGTGCATTTACCCAGTGTTAGGCTTTAGTGATGATTGTGGAAAATACGTCAGTGTTCGTGTATCAGTGAATAAGTGAAAGTGATAAGTACTTGTACACAATCAGTGACCCTATTATTCTATTGCATTGTCGACGTCTGTGGGATGCGTGTATGTGTGACTATAAGTGGTATGGGACACTTATGGAAGCGCTTGCACGGGTGTCACAGATAAGGCACCAGACACTGACATTTATCTTAGGTATTAGTCGGGACGTGCTTGATGGAGGTCCTGCCTCCAATTCTCGCGCAGACTTGTCACGGATCGATTAGTATTTAGGGTTATGGTTAGCGTTTGATATAGACCATGGGGTGTGGGGTAGTTTGAGTGTGAGTTCAACAGAATCTCGGGAGTCCCATGCTGGCTTATATATTTAGGGAGATATATGGAGATTTACAGGGTATGTGATTATCACCGTGATATACATGATGGGCCCGTGCTCCCTTTCCCTTGGGTTCTACCCTTGGGTGGAGGACACTCGCGAGAGCTTGACTCTCACACTTGGACTGACGATAGGCCTAGTGACCTGTACAGTGAGACTTAGAGACTGATAGGGATACTGGCATTGATATATCTTACTTACTGTGTTGACATACGTGGCATATCGTTCTACTGCTTTTACTGTTCCGCTGCATTGATTACTGCACATTCATATTTATGTTGTCATTGATTTACTGTTATACATATCTAATACCACTGTTAGAGTTGTCATATGATTTTATATATATTATATTTCTATTGTGTCGCTCTGACGACCTGAGTATGCATGCTCAGTGTGAGGAGAAGTTTTAGCCTGGACCAGGACTAGACGCACTTCACGGACACCTTGTTTAGCTATCCAGGGTTATACCCTTTTGTTTCCCATCAGGTCAGTTCTTTACATTGTTTGGTTTCAGTTACTGCATTTCTCATTACCGGTGTGTTATTTACTGATTACCAGTTAAAACTAGAAGCCGAAGTGTGACTACGGCAGGACATTTCCTTGACCGTAGGAGCATGGCTGGCCTTGTCAACCCCTCGTATTCCGTATTTTGGGAAGCAGGGCGTGACATGGTTTAGTTGGTATCAGAGCCCAGGTTTTGTTTAGATTGGGATTGCAGTTTTTCGTGTATAGCTTGGCAATCTAAGACATTCCTTAGTCTAGATGGTAAACTTGATATCCTTGATTCATATTCACATCGTGTGTTCAGCTATCCATTCGCTAGGGTTTCAGGTGACTTGGCAAAGGTACGTGGTTGTGATTGTGAACTACATCACAGTTACACTACCATAATCTGTTTAAGTGACTTGGAATCATACAACTGATTTTCCAATTGCAATGAATTTCATCACATATGATATTCTTGAATCTCTGTCCAATCCATATTATATCTTGATTCTTTTAGCCTGTGCCTTATAGCATTTTCAAAATTATTGTTTCAGGATCATGTCTTTCAACGACTCTTCATCTATATCCGCTCCCCAGAATCAGACCATTGAGATTCTGAGTGTACTGCAAGGTCTAAAGGAAGCCCAGGAGCGGACAAACGACTTGTTGGCTGAAGGACTGAGAAGACAGATAAATCAGGCACCAGCGGGAGTCTCCAATCATAAAGGGATCCCTATTAGCCGAGGAAAAGAGAAGAAGATGAAGCGTCAATTTGTTTCCCCACGACAGAAGCAGCAGAAGACCCCTTGTTGTGGGTACTGTAAGAGGCCAGGACATCTTCAGAGGGACTGTCGCCGCGCCCAAGGGAAATGTCTGATATGCGGGTCCAACAAACATCTCATCAACGGTTGCCCAGAAATGAAGGAACTACAAGGAGGAGACTCGTCTACTCTCCGCACTTCTGACAAGTGATGATTATCGCGTAGTTCGAACTTCGATGATAAGGCGGACCTAACGCAGGATTCAACTCACGCGACGAGAATGCAACGTTATAGTAGTCGAAGAAGAATTTTTCATGTTATCTACTTTCAGTAATAATGTTGTCATCTTTTTACGAATATTTCTTTCCGTTTGAAATCTTTTATCCGTTGAAAATTTTAATTGAATGCAATAAACTTTGAATCGTAATACATGTATCATTCTCTTGTCATTTACCCCTTGTTCATACTGTTCATTAGCACAACATTTTAATTTTGATTTTTCAATTCCTGCCACCACATATCTTCCCATACTTCGTACACTTAGCCATTTTCCTGATGTATTCCATTGCCTAATCTTGACTCTTTTTCTTTCAGGCCATGGCCCATCCTGGAGCAGCGCCGCATTTAGATGAGGATGCACGGTCATGAGTTTCCTTAGACCGCACACTGATGAGTTCCGACGATGAGATCAACGGTCCCCAGGACAATTTCGCAAACAACGATTCAGAGGACGAAGGAGTAGCCGCCCCAGAGTTCGACATGATAGGCGATTCCGATGAAGAGGACGGAGAACCTAAAGAGAACCCGATAGAGGAAGATCCCGAGGAAGATCCGATAGAGGAAAATCCAGTGGAGGAAGACCCCATGGAAGAGAACCCAGAAGGAGAGGATCACATGGAATCAGACCTCGATGAAGAAGCTCTATCCGAGGAAGAAGGACCAGAAGATCAAGACCCTGCTGTGGAAGAACTCCCAATGGCAATCCCTGCGAGGCAATATGGGAATGGTCGCCCCTATCTGAGCGCGAGAGCCTACCGCAACCTGCTGAATCTCCACAACCGCGACTGACGGGATTCCTTTTCGATGTTGTCTTTCTGGCCAAATAAAACTGTGTATAGTTTAGGGCCACCTTTCATCTTTAAGAATGCTTTGTTTAGAATTTCCTGGAATGAAATAAATTGCGGAGTTCACTAATCCTTCGATCTTCTTAATTCCCTTAATGCTTGATTATTTCTTCTATATAATTATTTTCCTACGGAGGTCTGTTCACCCCTACTCCTTACATTGTTCTAGCCCTCACTGAGATTAACTAGTACCACACCCGATCTTTTAGAGGCCCATCCTCCATCCTCCGTCCGTACCGCGCATGAGATCTTTCTGAGAAGAGAAATTTTAGGGAAATTTCCGAGTTCGTTAACCCTTCAAATTTTGGTTCGTGTGATGTATCGACTGTTGTTCCCCCATACTTTTCCTCTTGTATTCCTTTGTTGCTCATTCTTAATCCTGTGCTGACCCGATCCTAATCTTCTTGATCTTCAGCCTAAACCCGCCATACTCCGACTTTTTGACTGAGCCACACTTCCTTGTAATCATTACCCTAGCTAGCCCTATACCTCTTTGTGTTCTTCTTATTACCCTGAATATATATAGGGACTCTATTATTCGAAATTTGGTTTTCGGTATTTTGAATTTATTGAAGAGTGCGTGTTATTGACTAATTAGTTTTATGTATTGTACGCGCAATACTATTATCTTCAGTTTTCAGTAGCGCAACCTTACACCGCGCATATTTTGTTCCATATTCTCATTTTCTTTATGTGAGTTTTCTAGGTTATTTTAAAACTATTCGATCGATAAATTACCTTAAAATGTTTTAACCTACCGACTAAGCTTTCACTACCTCATTGTCGTTACTATATTTTCGGGTGTTGTGTCTATGTTTACTATTATAAATGATTGTGTCTTATACTTATTATTTCTACCTTGCTACTTTTGATATACTTATTTGAGCACACATTTGGGTTTCGATTTTATTGAACACGCCGTGATTATTTTTGTTCGTTATTGTTATCTATATTCTCGTGTACTTGTAGTACGTCCTTATAGTTGTTCCTGCCTTATACGTAATTAGACCTATCCTTTCGTATGTTGTTCTTACATATTTTTTTCCCTTCAAATTTCTTCGTCCACGTACTGCTAGAAAATCTTTCGTGTTAGTGTGCAATATAATAGCTTTCGCCTATGTTTATATAACTTACCGTTTATTTTAAATTTCGAGGACGAAATTTTTTTATAAGGGTGGTATGATGCAATACCCAGCCTCTTTTATACCAAAACCTGTAATTTGTTACTCTAGAATTCTATTTATTTTTATTTTTATTTTTATTTATTTTTAAACTCCATTTATTCTTTTATCAATAAAAATCCAAACCCATTCTTTTAATTAATTAAACTTAACTTTTTAAAACCCAATTACTTCCTCAGCCCACTCAATTTTTTTCCTTAATAAACCCTATATTAAAACCCCGGCCTGGCCCTCTTTTTTTTTAATTCTTTTTATTTTAATTTTTCTGGCCCATTTCCCCCGGCCCGCTCCCGCGTCCCCTCTCCAAGCCCACGCCCGCTTCACACCCGACCCGCTTCCACAGTACCCGTCTCCTTCCTCCAACAGCTACCTCCCAAATTCCCGCTCCCATATTCCCCTCGATCCACCATCGCCGCCGCTCCTCGCGCCAACGTTCGTGAACGTTACCCCCCACGACGCGCGCCTCTCTCTCCTCTCATAATTCCCTCCCTCTCTCCCACGTCTTCTCTCTCTCTCCTTCCCTTCCCGTTTCTCCCTTGAACCCACACTCACCATCGCCCTCGTCTTCACGTAGAACCCATCACCACTCGCCCCTCGCCCTGACGGCGACGACCATGACCTGTTACCCAGCTCCCTCATCTCCTTCCTCCTCAACCCAAAAACCCACAGCACCCCTCGAGCTTCCCATCGCCTCCATTCACCAAGCTCCGACCTCGCAAGCACGTCGCCGGCGTCACCTCCGGCCACCTCCTCCCATCATCACCGCCCTCTTCTCCTCACCACATTCCCACTCTCTTCTCTGCCACCATCACCCAGTGCCCTTAAGCCCACAGCCAAGCTCCACCCCCTGCACCCTCTCGCCGGCGGGCCTATCGCACCTCGTCGACACCCGAGCCGACCCCCGACTCATCGCCGTTCAATCACCACCGTCGCCAACATCATCCCTCTCTCTCTTTCTCAGACCTCAATCTCTCTCTCCTTCTCTTCCTCTGCCTCAATCTCTCTCTTTCTCACTCTGCTCTTTTCTCTCTCTCTGTGCCTCTCCCTCATTTTCCTCTCACTGCCTCTCTCTCTTTCCCTCACTGTTTCTCTCTCTCCCACACTGCCTCTCTCTCTCTCTACAATCTCACTCTCTGTCTCTCTCTGTTCCCTCTCTCTCAATCTCTCCCTCTCTCTCTAACTCTCTCTTTATCTCAAAACTCTCGAGCATAACCAACCCAACCGAGCTCACCCAACATCCGTGGCCCCACTGGAGCTCTACCGCGACGTCGCCGGCCTCCTCCCTGCCATCTCAGTCACCACCGCTGTACATCAGAGCCCTCAAACTCCACGTCTAGCCGAGGCCAAACCGCAGTTGAGGCCAAATCCTTGCCGTTGTTGCCGCGTGTGTCGTGCCCGTGCATACCGTACCATCAATCCATCGTCTCCAGACAAGTCCCCACTTGCTACATGCTACTTATTATTAATTACAAATTATAATCGTATATATATTCCATGCTTTACCTTCTGTTAAATTATACGACTCAACTGTTCGATGCGTGTTCCCTATGAAAATTCTCATTTAAATTGACGGCACTCACATGTATAGTTTGGCCTGTAAGCCTATGATTCTGGTGTGGGAATTTCATTAGAAAATATGACCGTTAACGACTAAAACGACTACCCCCATGTTCACTCGTAAAACTGGAATTTTATTGTACCTGAAAACCGTTAAATTCGCCATAAATTATATACACACTGGATTGATGCATTCTAGGGCTCAAATCAAAGTCAACTTGACGAACTTTAACCCTAGACTAGTTTCCAGATATTCCTGTACTTAAACTGTGACGATATTTGGATCGGAGAGCGACTCTGGACTGCAGTCCAGAGCGACTCAAATTGTTGCTTGCTGTTCCGTAATGAACACCATCCTATTTCCTTCACTCGTAGGTTGTGGAACTCTACTGTTTATTATAGGTGAATCTGTTAGCTAGACAACACAAGTAGTTTCATTCTGTTTCGTTATCGTTTGATATTTATTCCTTAATTTAAAGGATCGGGACGCATAACAGTCACAACAGAATCAGAATTGACATACTAGTAATAAACAGTATATATCTCCTGATGTACAGATACGATTGAGGATCCGTCTATTGCGTTGAAAAGCTTACTGAATATCCTAGATTTCATTCAACTGTAGCATCGCTAAAATCTGATCCTAATTGGGATTAAAATGCGTTACAAAACGGATTTCTGATTCTGAAACCAGATTTCCAGCCGTGAACGCTTAAAATGAAATAGCTATAAATAATGACTCTGGAATCCGATTGGCATGAAACTAAATTCGATGGAGATAGATAACTGAACATACTAATTATTACCTGTTCATCGTCTCACTAAATTGTAACCGTAGGATTTATGATAATTTGTGCAAGTGGTAGGTTATTGATTGAGGACATCCTAAACATGCTTTATATACTGCTTATGCATCATATCATACACATGTCGTTGCATTGATAACATAGTGATAACGTGCATTTACCCAGTGTTAGGCTTTAGTGATGATTGTGGAAAATACGTCAGTGTTCGTGTATCAGTGAATAAGTGAAAGTGATAAGTACTTGTACACAATCAGTGACCCTATTATTCTATTGCATTGTCGACGTCTGTGGGATGCGTGTACGTGTGACTATAAGTGGTATGGGACACTTATGGAAGCGCTTGCACGGGTGTCACAGATAAGGCACCAGACACTGCCATTTATCTTAGGTATTAGTCGGGACGTGCTTGATGGAGGTCCTGCCTCCAATTCTCGCGCAGACTTGTCACGGATCGATTAGTATTTAGGGTTATGGTTAGCGTTTGATGTAGACCACGGGGTGTGGGGTAGTTTGAGTGTGAGTTCAACAGAATCTCGGGAGTCCCATGCCGGCTTATATATTTAGGGAGATGTATGGTGATTTACAGGGTATGTGATTATCACCGTGATATACATGTTGGACCCGTGGTTCCTTACCCTTGGGTGGAGGACACTCGCGAGAGGTTGACTCTCACACTTGGACCGACGATAGGCCTAGTGACCTGTACAATGAGACTTAGAGACTGATAGGGATACTGGTATTGATATATCTTACTTACTGTGTTGACATACGTGGCATATCGTTCTACTGCTTTTACTGTTTCGCTGCATTGATTACTGCACATTCATATTTATATTGTCATTGATTTATTGTTATACATATCTAATACCACTGTTAGAGCTGTCATATGATTATATATATATTATATTGCTATTGTGTCGCTCTGACGACCTGAGTATGCATGCTCAGTGTGAGGAGAAGTTTTAGCCTGGACCAGGACTAGACGCACTTCATGGACACCTTGTTTAGCTATCCAGGGTTATACCCTTTTGTTTCCCATCAGGTCAGTTCTTTACATTGTTTGGTTTCAGTTACTGCATTTCTCATTACCGGTGTGTTATTTACTGATTACCAGTTAAAACTAGAAGCCGAAGTGTGACTACGGCAGGACATTTCCTTGACCGTAGGAGCATGGCTGGCCTTGTCAACCCCTCGTATTCCGTATTTTAGGAAGCGGGGCGTGACACTTGCCGCGGAACCGCCGCCAATACCCTGGTTTTGCCACGGTTTCGCGGAACTTTGATGGATTTAGGGGGTCATTTTTCACACATATCCATAAAATCACCTGCTTAATTTTCTGAGTATTTTTAATACAGAAAAAAATTAACATTTTAAAAAATTTCCAGAGAAGGGGTTTTAAGCGATGTTTCGGGGTTCGTTCGGACTTTAAACTTCGTCTAGACTTCGCCTAAAGCTCTAGCTTGGCTCTGATACCACTGTAGGGTTACTAGGTACAGACACAAGGTTCTACAAGGCATCAACCATGCCCGATTTAAAATTTAGACATGCCGAACAACCCTAACCAAGATCTTAGACTAGAGATTAGGTGAAACAATAGCAAGTAAACAACTTTACTTCTAAGAGTTAGGGATTACAACCTTTGTAGTCCATTCCTTCACTTCTAAAGCTCCGTGTTGAGGTCCCTTCGCTGCGATCATCGAGTACCCGGACTCAAGAGAGGCTCCATGAAGAGAAAGATGCAAGCTTGTTTCCGATCTTCGATAACAACGATGATCTACCTTGAAAAAACTCAAGCCCAAGCTTTTGCTTTACTAATCAAGTATTAGTAAAGCAAACACCCTAATCTAAGTGGCTAGAATAGATGAGGATGATGAAGTAGGAATTTAGCTCTCATTTGTTTTCTTTATCTCACTCAAAATCATCACATATGAAAAAGCTAGTGAAGCTTTTCATCAAGCAAGAAAGAAGAAGAAGATGATCAAATCCTTTTTGTGATGAATAATGAATCAAGTGTGAGGTAAGAAAATGCAACCATGGGTTAAGAATGAAAACTTAACCCATGTAGAGATTTAACTATGGTTAAAGGGTTGGGTTGGGTTAAAGAAAATATCTTTGCAAAATATCACAAAATATCAAGGTCAAGGTCAAAACTTCAAGAAGCTTCTTGAAAGCTTCATGAAAGCTTAACCATAATCCAAACCCTAACCATATTTAAACTCCACAAATCATGTTGCATTTATAACCATAACATGTTACAATATTATATATCACATATACAATATTTATTGTAACAAAATAAAATAATACAATTAACATATATCACATATATATCAATGTATTACCCAATTAAGAAAAAAGAATCTTTAAGTGAGCTTATATTAGTTAATGTAATTTATTATATCAAATATATAATTATACATTAAATTATCGAATCAACACTTGATCCGATAATCCGGCTATTTCACAAATAACCGACTAATATAATCTGTATCAGTTCATCGAATCAACACTTGATCCGATGACCCGGCTATATCACATATACCCGGCCGATATCTTATATCGCGAGAATCTAATATGGTATCACATACACGTATTGTTCTCGGTCCCGCACATATCATATATGTGCTCCTACTCCGTTTTGCCTGAGCCAGGAAACCTCTGTGTAGAACTCTAAAGAATCGTCAATACGCCGGCAGTAGGTGATGATCATATCAAACACCCACAAGCTGCAAGCGGTCAGCTAAACGTAACAGCCATCCAGGTATTGAGCAATTAGAAGATCAATAAGCAAGCCTGTACTTTCTCCCGTGAATCCAACCAGTAACACTCCCGTACAGTCCGGTCTCTTCGTCTGATATGCCGTATATCTCGCCTAGGGGTGGTAAACGTCAGACCCCAGTAGCTTGATAAGTCGTGTCTATATGAGGTCTATAACAGTTCGAAAAACTACTGATAACACTTACTAGTAAATCTCAGCAAGCCTGGCCAGGGATTTCCAGTTATAGCCAATCAAACACAGCGCAATATCAACTCCCTATACCGGGAGAGACGAAATCCCTCCTATCGCTCATTGCCTCTATGTGATTCGGGAATGTACCCAAAAGCCACCATTTTGCACGCCCTCTTAGACGTGGTATGATGGAAATCAAAGCACAGTGGGAATCACACACGACTCTATGACGATCTTGGGTCTACAGACTAACCTGTACCAGTGTCACCAAAGAACTGCCATCTGACGTGAGGTATAATACCATCTGGGAGTTCTCGGCGAGTCCGTCCAGTGTACTCAGTCTCCACTGAGCACCCGTATACCTTCTCTGATGTCAAACACCAATGGATATGGGATCATCCATCACCCATCATATGGGTCAAGAAGCGCGTACGCTAGTCTACTCTGGAGTATCGATGCCCTGTCTCGGCACTCCCACGACTAGGAACATTTGAAGGATATACTTGGCGACTACACTATCCCGACTAGTATGATCTGCATCATAGTCCTGGTAGTCAAGTACTCATCCTAAGGGCTTTATCAACATGTGACATAGAGACAATCAGAGTACATGTTAAGATAAAGATTAACCAGATAGCATACTATCATGTCGAGCAAGAAAGTCCTCCCTATATATATCCAAGCATCCACTACAATATACAACGTATGTACAGTAATGGCCTCTAGGGCATACATATAACTAACACGCGCGTGGCGACATCGGCATCGGCAAGCGAAGGTCAAGGTAAGTAGATTATATCTACGGGGGAAGTCTGGTGGATGGCGTATAGCACCCCCGCAGTTCGATATTTAGTATACTATATATATACTACAGATATATGATAGCTTTATGCGTGACATGGATATTCAAGACGTGATTAGGTGTTCAATGGTTAGATTAGGGTTTTAGAAGTAAACTAGTATAGCTTCTTAGTTGCGAACCCTAGAATAGGTTTACACCCACACGCACACACATGCTTACTTGTTTTACTTGTGCGTATATGGGGATACGTATATATATATACACACACATAGGTTTGGGAATATATATATATATATATATATATATACACACACATATAGCTACACATGGATGATGAGGATTGTATATGATATGAGGAGATGAGTCGATGGGATTGGGCATAGTGTCATGAGATCGGTGATATGATGTGGTTCGTACTTTGAGATACGACATGAGGTTATAGCGGGCCTTTAGACGTGTGTTTTCATACACGCACATATGTCTTTATAGATGGTATCAGTTTGTACTAGACTTAGATCAGTACCTCAGTTCATGAGATATGATGATAAGGATACCAGATAATTGATGAGATGAATGTGAGATTCGACCCGTACCCAGATTTGGGATGCCGTACGATGATTTACCGTACGAGCTTTATTTGATGATAAGATCCGCACTCATGACTCGAAGATGTCATATGATATTGTATCGTACACGGTACCATTGAGGTGGGATCACCGATTATTATATGTATATATGTATCAACTCAGATTTAGCTGGTTTCCTTACCCTTTCCATTAGCTTATTAGTTAGATCTGTTGTTACTTAGTAGATGTTAGACTAGAACCAAGTCATACCTATTTCAAAAACTAACGAATCGCGGGTATTTTTAAGACAGGCAAAGGGATTCTACGGATATTTTCAAAAGACGCATCTTTTCTTAAAAACACCGTAGCCCTTATTTTTCTAAAACCCCGATTCGTTTTCTTTCAAATGGCAAAACTGTATGAAATTTATATATTGATATAGATTCTTCACTGTTGCGTTCATTATTCGATTTCCGCATATTCTTGCTATTCGCATCGTATTGCATGTGTAAATGTGTTTATTGTTATATTAAACCCATGCTGTCAGGACACCAGCACAATTATCGATGATGCGTATGTTCCACGTACACCTGCTTGCCGGCTCACATACTTCATCATCGATAATTGCCATGTCACTACTCTGTAGGACTGTTGCATTCAGGATATGACCCCCTTGCATGACATACTTGCGTACATACATATTGTACACTCATACTTGCGTACATACATATTGTACACTCATACTTGCGTACATACATATTTTACACTCATACTTGCAAACATACATATTTGCACATACATAGATGATTCTGGCTTGATTTTGGAGATTTGGGAACCGCAAGATATATTTTAAAACTTTATTCATTTTAAAAGAGCGGTTTCCCTCAATATGTGCATGTTACTATTCCATATTGCATGATATACTATATGCTTACATTTCCTTTATGATTATACGCATTGAGATAGGTTGTTTCCATGATATTTTTGGATTTGGGAACCGTGGGTATTTCAAAAGAGAGTATGTAATTGTTTTAAAGACCCGGTTACCGTTGATATGATATTTCAGTGCGTCCACCATATGTTTTCTCGATTATAAGAGCGACATGTGAAACCCGATTTGAGGAGGCGGATGGGGCCGATTGCGGGTACATGGTGGACCCGGTATGGTATCCCGGGGCAAGAAAGGGATGCTGTGCATACAGACGGTGAGCCTGATAGAGGGACTACTACCTACCGGTGATTGTATTTGGGCTCGGCGGATATCCGGAGGATACCGACCGGAGTCGAGAGATGTTATGGGCCGATCCTGACTGACGGAGCCCGTAGGCCGATCCTGACTGACGGAGCCCTACATATATGAGGATTTACATGCCGATGCTGGGCACAGGTTTCATGATGTTTTTGAGTGTCGATGCTGTACACTCAGATTCCATGATTTTGATGTGTCGCGAAGGACACATGTTGATTTATATCCTCATACTTCCATGCACATGCTTTATGATATTTACATGCATGATGCTTTTTGTCATTGGGTGACACATGGACGAGATCCACATACATATAGTTGACATTGATGACATTGATTATATAGTAGGATGATATCTACATACTCATAGACTTCCTGATATAGTCGACATTGATTACATTGATCATACCTCATACTTATGATATGTTGCTACCTGAGGCACTGACACGAGCACCTGGTATTACACTGATGTATAGATGTTTACCCTTGCCACCTTATCATGCTTCAGACTTATTCATTTGAGGTTTATATATTATTACTGATCGTATTGACCTAGGACCATGTCATACATACGATTTTTGCTCTGCGATATTTTCTATTCACGAGTTGGCAACTCACCCCCGTTGTGCCACAGTTCTTGCAGGTTTTGCCGTACATGTTTCATTGTGGCTTTTCTGGCACACTGCTTCCTTTCTGGGTGATTGCTTTGGTAGGTGGGCTCACTCGCATCGTGACCACCCTTGTATTTATTTTAATCAGTTGTATCTAGTAATTCTATCAACCAAACTTGTATATTGTTTCAGACTTAGAAAACCAGCTGTGCATTATTTCAACCGTAGAGTCGCGCGTTGTAGTATTATGGTTTTCATCATGATTTTGAGTTTCCTTTTGAGTTTTGATCCTCGCTCTTCGGCATTGTATATTATATTACTTGCGTGGTTATGACCGTCGATTGATGAAGAGATAGCTCCCGCTTGGGGATGCTTGATTGATCTCAAAAACTATCTATAACCGCAATCAAGAACGGTGTCGCTTGATAGCTAGCCGGTGAGTACGGGTCGGTCCACAGGGATATTGTGTTTTCCTAATCGCGCTAATGAGTTAATTCCGAACGGTGTGAATGGATTAATTAAATCTAAAAACTAAATTATTCTAGAGCAATTGAATTAAAGATCTAACTATCTAACTAGGGCAAGAAATTAAATTTAATCTAGGGCAGAGAATGAAAAATTACCTAGGGCAAGAATTGAAATTACCTACTTACTTTAGAGATGGCTCTCTCCAAACTTTTACGCAGGGTTGTCAAATCTGAATAAATGATATGAAAAGAGGCACCGATGCTCTCCAACAGAATTCTAAAATTTATTAATGAAGGGAGGCATGAAAAGAATACAATGATTTAGAGTTTCTATTTATAGAGGATAGAAAACCCTAGGTTACAATTGATTCGCATGTTTACATTTACACAAATACCCATAGGAAGACCTAGTCAAAGTAGACTCCAACTTATGGTAAAAACCGTAGCCCCTCACTGTGCAACATGGCCGCGGTTCCGCGGTTAAGAAGTGGGCTTGGGCCTTGTAAATTCCGTTGTGGGCTCCTGTTATTTTGGTCTTCTTATTTCTTCTGTACTTTTCTCAATTGGGCTTCGAGGTTCTTTCCAGATTTCCCAGTGAATATTTGCAGTGGACTTTTACTGTTTCTTTGTGTCGCTGCCTTTATACTCGGTGAACTGTTTTTAATTGTTCCTCAAAATGTAGGCGCGATCGAGATTTCACCATTTATCATTCGTAGTCTAACTTTTGCATTGTCTTTTCATTGTTTTCACTGTTTTAGATCCAAGAACCTGTAACCTGTAACATGTAGCAGACATGCGTCAAAAGCACTTGTTTATTTATGAAACGAATAAGAATGGGGAATATAATAATGCAATATTATGGTATGAACAAATACTCCTAAACTTATCTTTTGCTCATCCTCGAGCAAACTTATTTTTATTCTCTACAAAAACCTAACCGCACTTTCGCAGGGAATCGCGATTGCACTGAGCACGTGCAACAAACCGTTAAACCTCTAGGTGTCCCTAGTAGGAGGAGTGCTGTCTCTTGAGGGTTTTCAGCGGATACTACCCACAAAATCCTATCAATTCGGCTTTTTGACTTTTGTTTTCCAATTAGGTTTTCTAACAAGGAATTCTATTATCTTCGACTCATAAATCATCCACCCATATTCTTCATACTTCCTCATCATCTAACTTAAGATTATACATGCTTTATAGACTTACTTAGCTTTCGGCATCTCTTAAGTTTTCCTTCTAGGGTTCCATCTCCACTTAGGAATTTCTATCAACTCTACTAAAGATACAAGTTCTATTCTTCATCCCTTTCTTCCATCTAAACTCCAATCATATATCCCCACGTGTGTGTATAAATCACCCTTACACTTGGAAATTCAAATCAAGCAATCATACCCTTGTCCGTTGTCCAAAGTACTTAATAATTAGTGAATTTTTAAATGAATTTTGCTTACACATCCTTCATGCGACCGTTAATACTTCTTGAGATACCAACAACCGATTACAAGATGTGTTTGCACATTAAAGCGTACTTCCTAGTCTTGCAACACCCAAGGCTTTAACAGTGACTCCCAAACCAGTTGGTCTAAGGCATTAGGTGATGAAGCACCCTTGCTAAATATTTTTTCTATTTTTGCAGCCTTAAGTAATCACAAAAACCAGTGTTCATTTTTTTATTCTTTTATTCACACTTGAATTTTTTTCTTTTATTTTCTTCGTACTAAGGACTTTAGACAAGAGCATTTCAAGGTCTGTTCTACTATTCCATGTTTCAAGGTGCGTGATTGTGCAAATTGTAGGGTATACATTTTCAGAATCTAGACTTAAGCTAGGAATTATTTTTCAAACTCATACTCTAATAAAAATATCAATACTCTTCCTTTGTTTTGACTTAGCCCAAGAATTGAACTCAAAATTTGCCTATTTCTAAATAAACTACAAAGACATATACTTTCTACCGTTAAATTTTAAGGAAGGTTATTTTTAGGGTTTTTAATTTACTAAGTCTAAAATCTAGTTGTTCCTAGCTAGTTAACTTTTTTGTCAAACTTAAGTCAAATAAGGTCAAAATTGAATACATTAATTTTTATAATTTTTGAAAATTTTCAATTTTTATGGGTTTTCAAATGAGTATGCAAATGCAAAAATATGTACAAATGAATGCGAAGGAAAGAAGACGTACCGAGCATACCCCCAAACTTAAACTTGACAGTGTCCTCACTGTCATGCCACACCAAGAGGGTCAAAATGTCGGCATTCCCCTGTTTATTTATTTATAATTTTTTTTAATTTTTTTTATATTTATTGTTAAAAGAAAAACAAAAATATATATACAACAAGATTTCCCCCAAACTTAAGCTTGGCCTTAATAAACCAAAGGTTAGTACCAACCATTCAAAAATCTTATCGTGGTAATGGTAGAGTTGGTGAAAGAATAGAGTGGAAAGAAAGGAAATGAGAAGCACACGAGACCGTGTGGGAAGAAAGGTAGAATATGGTCTCGGTGGGGGAGAAGAATGGCGGAAAAGAGAAAGAAGTGGAGTACGATCGTGAGGGTGTAAATCGAGTGAATAAATTAGCGCAATTTGTGATGACCAATGTGTTAAAAACGATTGTGCTAATCTATCAACCCGTCGAGAAATGGGGTCAAATCCCTTAAGATTCGCAAGAAATCATGGGTACGTCGAACTTGGTAATGGAGATGAAAGCGTAACGGTCTCTTGTAAGGTCAGAACGATAGGAAGGACGAAAAGGAGTGAATTAGGGATAGTCTCATTCTCACCGTAGTAAACTGTCTCGAACTGGAAAGATTCCATCAATGGTTCGAAACGACTGTAAGGAACCGAGTCTGATGGTTCAACCAACTCATCTAAAAATTCAAAGGACTCAAACTCGAGCGGTGAGTCTGCAACATCGTCCGAAAAAGTGAAACACTCGTAAGTGTTATCGGCTGTGAGAACTGTGTCAGATTCAAAGGCAAAATTTTCAAGCTCACAGTCTTTAAGCGTGATCATGTGCGTGGTCGGAACGATGGAAAGGAGGGAGGGTGATATAACAGTTAAAGGATCAGGAGGATGAATTGGAAAATCCGACACATCAACAAAAATTGTTCAACCTCAATATTATCTTCAATACTCTCCTCAATACCATCCTCATAATTCTCCTCAATATTTAGCTCATCTATACCATTATCATCAAAATCAAGACGCATATGAAGTTCGGGAGAAATAATTAATGACTCGGGATGATGAATTGGACATAAAATTTCAATCAAATCGACAGGTTCATCATCCGAAATTTTCCCGGCGTCTATATCCTCAATCAAGTGAAAATCAATTTTTTCTGACACCTCATCAAAAGCATGGATATTTATCAATTCAGATTCTAGAGTGGAGGTGTAAGATTCAAACGGATTAGGTGTGGTTTCACTCGAAAGGGGTTCTTCACAATTTGGTAAATCAAGCACTACAAAATCACACAACTCGTTTTTATTTTCAACTGGTGAATAATTTGGGACTATCGATGGAAAATCGGAGTTGTGGGCTTCAATTGGGTATGGGCAGGTTTGATTTGGAAATCCTCTCAAATTCGCACTCTGTCCAACCGCCTCCTCATACATTGGAAAATTTGAAGCTAGTTGGAAACTAGCCGCCGGTTCACTAGGTTGCATGAGGGCGGTAATGAACGCATCCACATTCCTAATCATTTTGTTTGTTGCTGCAATGTACGCCTCCAACGACTGTTCCAAACTAGACATGGGTTGTGAAGGGGTTTCGGTAAAAGATTCGAAATTGTTTGGATATGTGAAACTCCCGAATGGCTGTGTAGAAACAGTGTCTAGTGAAGGTGGGAAAGTCGGATAGGACTGGTAGGAAGTGGATGGTTGGACAGGAGTAGGATCAATATGTGGATAAAAAGGTGAATGGATTTGTTGATCCCTATAACTGGATGTATGGAGAGGAGTGAAAGATTGGCTACGAGATTGAGCAATATGCTCAGCAATGGACATCGGTCTAGGAGTTACAACAGGACTTGGAAAAGTGGTGTCAACGTACGAAGGTGGTGAAGGTTGACAAGGTTGACACAAAATGGGTTGTAAAGTCAAACTGTTTCTCCTAGACGCTTCTATTTGATTTTTCAAAGAAATTTTAGGCTTGGAGGGATTTTCTTCAAATCGACCGAAACAATTGACGAACGAGGCAAAATTTGGTTCGGGATACCAAAGTTCGGAATGTGATTTATGATGTGGGGTACCCGTGTTAGAAGAAAGGGGAAAAGAAAGAAGGTTGGGTGGTGCAAGGATTTCTTAGTGACAAAAGTTTGCAAGTTTCCTAATAAAATTTTCCTTTTTTCTTTTTCTCTTTACTTGGAAAAAATTTTTAGCAAAAAGATTAAGGATATGCAAATCAGAAAAGATCACTTGCAATCAATTATCATTTTAAGCATATCACAAAGAATCCTGCATAAGATTTGTTATTTGGAAGGGAAAAGATTTTTAAGGTGCAAATAATTCTGCAGGCATTTTTCAGAAGATTTATCAAGAGTTACAGAGGAGCAACAGGGAAACTTACAGAGCAATTTTTACGAACTGAATACACCATGCAGCCGCGTTTCCGCGGTCCAAACGTAGATCCCACCGCGGAAAGGCGGTCAAGTGACTGGTGCGGATCCCCAAAATTTTTCTGACGTTCTGCGTTAACCAGATGGCGGCGGTTCCGCGGTCCTAAGTGGGTTAGCGCGGCGGAAGGGCGGCGCAATGGAGAGCTCGGGTCTCGGGAAAAATTCTGCTGCTCTGATTTTGAAGTCCCCTTCTGTTTTGATATTTTGTTTTCTGTTTCTGGCTCTAGATTTTTCCAGATCCGAAGTTGATTGTAGATCCTGCAAAATTCTCACAAAAATACCCTTTCCAAAAATAACAGATGATATATTTTTATATTTTTCAGATTTTTATGATTTTTTAATTTAATATTAACCCGAAATTGCAAAAAGAAAATAACACGCCATCCCCGGCAACGACGCCATTTGATTGATCTCAAAAACTCTCTATAACCGCAATCAAGAACGGCGTCGCTTGATAGCTAGCCGGTGAGTACGGGTCGGTCCACAGGGATGTTGTGTTTTCCTAATCGCGCTAACGAGTTAATTCCGAACGGTGTGAATGGATTAATTAAATCTAAAAACTAAATTAATCTAGCGCAATTGAATTAAAGATCTAACTATCTAACTAGGACAAGGAATTAAATTTAATCTAAGGCAGAGAATGAAAAATTACCTAAGGCATGAATTGAAATTACCTACTTACTTTACAGATGGCTCTCTCTAAACATTTACGCAGGGTTGTCAGATCTGAATAGATGATATGAAAAGAGGCACCGATACTCTCCAAAAGAATTCTAAAATTTATTAATGAAGGTAGGCATGAAAAGAATACAATGATTTAGAGTTCCTATTTATAGAGGATAGGAAACCCTAGGTTACAATCGATTCGTATGTCTACATTTACACAAATACCCATAGGAAGGCCTAGTCAAAGTAGACTCCAAATTATGGTAAAAACCGTAGCCCCTCACTGCGCAACATGGCCGCGGTTCCGCGGTTAAGAAGTGGGCTTGGGCCTTGTAAATTCCGTTGTGGGCTCCTGTTATTTTGGTCTTCTTATTTCTTCTGTACTTTTCTCAATTGGGCTTCGAGGTTCTTTCCAGATTTCCCAGTGAATATTTGCGGTGGACTTTTACTGTTTCTTCGTGTCACTGCCTTTATACTCGGTGAACTGTTTTTAATTGTTTCTCAAAATGTAGGCGCGATCGAGATTTCACCATTTATCATTCGTAGTCTCACTTTTGCATTGTCTTTTCATTGTTTTCACTGTTTTAGATCCAAGAACCTGTAACCTGTAACATGTAGCAGACATGCGTCAAAAGCACCTGTTTATTTATGAAACGAATAAGAATGGGGAATATAATAATGCAATATTATGGTATGAACAATGCCTTTTATCATTGTGCATATATTATTCTTGTTGTACCCCGTTCGGGGCCAGTATTTACAAAGGAAACTCTGCCGAAATTTTCAGAAAAGACTTGAGATTTTAAAAATGCATATTCGGCTTATTTATTTAAAAACCTTGTTTTTAAAACATGTTTTCTTCACTTCTTTAAAACTAGTTTTCCTTCATTTATTATTTAAAATGGTTTTAGATTTCCGGGCTTTTGGCTTACTTGAATTAGATGAGGTCCTATAGACTTCATATGGTTCAAGGGCCAGTCACATGCTATTTCGGGCCGTGACAGTAGACCGGTCCTTCACTTCTAAAGCTCCGTGTAGTAGTCCCTTCGCTGTGAGTATCGATCTCCCAAACTCTAGTATGGGTTCACCCGGAGAAATGAACAAGCTTGCTCGAAGTCTTCGAGGCCGAAGATGATCTACGTCGAAGAGACTCAATCTCATGCTACATCTTCACTAATTATGAAAATAGTGAAGCAAACACCCTAAACTAAATGGCAAGCAGTAGAGGATGATGAAGTAAGAAGTGGGCTCTCTTTAGATTTATTTTTCTCATAATATTTTCTCACCTTGAGAAAAGCTAGTAAGCTTTTCTCATGAGGAAGAAGAAGCTCAAAGTGAAGAAGATGAGAGAATGAACTCATGAGGTGAGAATAACAACTATGGGTGAGTTAGTGTCATACACTAACTCATGCAGAGAGTTTACCATGGCTAACTATAATGGTTAAGCTAATAAATATCTACAAGTAAAACAAATGAGTGGACTTAGTCAATGGTTCCATAAGCTTCTACAAGCTTGAACCATATGATTAATTTCCATGTTTGCTTTAGATAAATAAAAAACTTACATTATAATTAGTATGGTGTAACTCTCATACACCCATGTAGTGTGTATCAACAACCATAACACAAAAGTTGTACATTAATATATATCACATATACACTAATGCACACATGTGAGAAAAGAAATCATAAGTGAGCTAATATTAGTTAATGTAATCTAGTATATCTAATATACAATTATATATTAAATTATTAAATTAACACTTGATTTAATAATCCGACTATATCACATATAACCGACTAATATCAAATGCAACAACTTATCGAATCAACACTTGATCCGATAATCCGGCTATATCTCATATAACCGACCGATGTCACAAATCGCGAGAATAGAATGCGGTATCACATACGCACATCAATCTCGGTCCCGCACATATCACATATGTGCTCCTACTCTGTTTCGCATGAACCAGGAAACCTCTGTATAGGACTCTAAAGACTCGTCAATACGCCGGCAGTAGGTGATCATATCAAACACCCACAAGCTGCAAGCGGTCTGCTAAACGTAACGGCCATCCGGGTATTGAGCGATCAGAAGATCAACAAGCAAGCCTGCTCATACTCCTGCGAATCCAATCAGTAACACTATCGTACAGTCCGGTCTCTTCGTCTAATATGTCGCATATCTCATCTAGGGGTGGTAAACGTCAGACCCCAGTAACTCGATAAGTCGTGCCGATATGAGGCTCATAACGGGTCGAGAAACTACTGGTAACACTTACCAATAAATCTCTAAAGCAGCCCTGGCCAGGGACTTCCTGTTATAGCCAATCGAGCACAGCGCAATATCAACCCCCAATACAGGGAGAGACGAATCCCCTCCTATCGCTCATTGCCTCCATGTGACTCGGGACTGTACCCAAAAACCACCGTTTTGCATGTCCTCTTGAACGTGGTAATGTGGAAATCAAAGCACAGTGGGAATCACACAAGACTCTATGACGATTTCGGGTTAACAGACTAACCTGTACCTGTAGGGTTAGCTTAGCACCTTAGCAAGGTTTTGGAAAGCATCAATCATGCTACTTTAAAATTTTTGGGGTGCTAAACAAACCCTAACTAAGATCTTAACTAGAGACATAGGTTTAACAAAGCAAGTAAAAAACTTTACTTCTAACAGTTTGGGATTACAACCTTTGTAGTCCGTTCCTTCGCTTCATAAGCTCAGTGTTGAGGTCCCTTCGCCGCGATCACCATGTACCCAGACTCTAAAGAGGCTCCATGAAGAGAAAGATGCAAGCTTGCTTCCAATTTTCAACAACTAAGATGATCTACCTTTAAGAATCTCAAACCCAAGCTCATGCTTCACTAATCAAGTATTAGCAAAGCAAACACCCTAATCTAAGTGGCTAGAATATATGAGGATGATGAAGTTGGAATTTAGCTCTCTTTTATTTTCAATTTCTCACTTTATTTCATCACATCACAAAAAGCTAGAAAGCTTTTTTCAAGAGCAAGAAGAAGAAGAATTCCTTTGTGATAAATAATGAATTATTGTTATTGTTACAAATCAACCATGGGTCAATCATGAAGGCTTAACCCTTGTTGAGAGTAAACTAGGGTAAAGAGTTTGGGTTGGGTTAATAAATATCAACACAAAATATATAGGCAAAAAACAAAAGGAAACTTCATGAAGCTTCATGCAAAAGCTAACCGAAATGCTAACCCAAATCAAACCCTAACTTGTTTAAACTCCACAAATCATGTTGCATTTGTAACCCTAACTTGTTACAATATTATATATCACATATATAATATATTTTTGTAACAAAATAAAATAATACAATTAACATATATCGCATATATATCAATGTATTATCCAAGTGAGAAAAAGAATCTTTAATTGAGCTTATATTAGTTAATGTAACTTAATATATCACATATATAATTATACATTAAATTATTGAATCAACACTTATCTGATAATCCGGCTATATCGCATATAACCAACTAATATAATCTGTATCTATTCATCGAATCAACAGTTGATCCGATGACCCGGCTATATCACATATACCCGGCCGATATCATATATCGTGAGAATGGAATACGATATCTCATATCGTAATATTCTCGGTCCCGCACATATCATATATGTGCTCCTACTCCATTTTGCCTGAGCCAGGAAACCTCTGTGTAGGACTCTAAAGAATCGTCAATACACTGGCAGTAGGTGATGATCATATCAAACACCCACAAGCTGCAAGCGGTCAGCTAAACGTAACAACCACCCAGATATTGAGCGATCAGAAGATCAACAAGCAAGCCTGTACATTCTCCTGTGAATCCAACCAGTAACACTCCCGTACAGTCTGGTCTCTTCGTCTGATATGTCGCATATCTCGTCTAGGGGTGGTAAACGCCAGACCCTAGTAACTTGATAAGTTGTGTCGATATGAAGTCTATAAAAGTTCAAGAAACTACTGATAACACTTACCAGTAAATCTCAGCAACCCTGGCCAGGGATTTCCAGTTATAGCCAATCGAACACAGAGCAACATTAACTCCCTATACCGGGAGAGACAAAACCCCTCCTATCGCTCATTGCCTCCATGTGATTGGGGACTGTACCCAAAAGCCACCGTTTTGCACGCTCTCTTGGATGTGGTATGATGGAAATCAAAGCACAGTGGGAATCACACAAGACTCTGTGATGATCTCGGGTCTACAGACTAACCTGTACCAGTGTCACCAGAGAACTGCCATCTAACGTGTGGTATAATACCATCAGGGAGTTCTCGGCGAGTCCGTCCAGTTTACCCAGTCTCCACTGAGCACCCGTATACCTTCTCTGATGTCAAACACCAATGGATATGGGATCATCCATCGCCCATCATATGGGTCAAGAAGCGCATACGCTAGTCTACTCTGGAGTATCGATGCCCTGTCTCGGTATTCCCACGACTAGGAACATTTGAAGGATGTACTTAGCTACTATTTTGTCCCCACTAGTATGATCTGCATCATAGTCCTGGTAGTCAAGTACTCATCCTAAGGGTTTTATCAACATGTAACATAGAGACAATCAGAGTACATGTTAAGATAAAGAGTAACTAGATAGCATACTATCATGTCGAGCAAGAAAGTCCTCCCTATATATGCCCAAGCATCCACTACAATATACATCTGTATGTACAGTAATGGCCTCTAGGGCATACATATCACTAACAATCTCCGACTTGCACTAGGGCCATCTGTTGTGGTATCGCATACCCAACAATCAGCTGTGGTTGAAGTATCTTATACTCAACCATCCCATAAAAGTCTCTACTGGGAAATAGGCCTTTGTGAGTGGATCTGTGCTGTTGTCCTCTGTGTCTACTCTCCTAACCTCGATCTCCCTGGAGATTAACTATCTCCATGATCAGGTGATACTGCCTAAGAATATGTATGGATCTCAGATGGAACGGGGGTTCCTAGGCCTGAGCCACAACTCCATTGTCACACAATGGTAGGAATGGAATTTATCTCATGAACTCATATATATCCAGACTTCCTCTTTAGTAGCATCCTTGGTAATAATGTATCTTGCCTTTAATCGTCTAGTAAGTCACGATATCTAGCTTGAAACTCTTCTAACATACCGTCCCTCCACTGAGGGTAAAGACAATACCTGTGACTGATATTCAGTCGTCCTTATCACCGTGGAACCTTTCCAGTGATTCTCCCCAGGATCGATTGATACCATCTCACTACAACTAGTGAGAATTCTAACATCCAATTAGATCTATCTTATAGATCCATAATCCAGGATTTAGGAGGTATCACCTTGATCCTATATGGAGAATCGTTGTGATAAGAGGAGATTGACCGAGCGTAGCATAGGAAACTTCTTCCCAATCAAGAGTATGTCATCCACGTACTATACGAGGATCACCACTATACTCCCTACTACCTTTTTGTATATACTCGGTTCATCTACTATTTTGAAGAAGTCAAACTCTTTGACTACCACATCAAAACAGACGTTCCAACTCTGCGATGCCTGATTTATCCCATAAAACATCTTGCACACGTTTCCGCTGCTCCCACTGTCTACGAAGACCTCTGGCTGTGTACTTATAGACGCTCTCTTCCAAATCACTATTTAGAAAAGCAGTCATGACACCCAACCACCAGATATCGTAGTCATGGTATGTAGCAGTAGCAAGTAGGATCTGAATGGACTTAAGCATAGCATTGAAAGTCTCAACTTTTCCATGTACACCAAGTAATCTTCTCTAGATATACTTGCTCCTGATGGGGATTTAACCCTTCAGATAAAGCAACCAATGTCCATACTTTGTTGGTGTATAAGGATTCCATCTTAGATCGCTAAGCATCCAGCCATTCTCACAGAGTCCTCACTCCCGATGGCTTGCTCGAAACTAGTTGGGTCATCATCTCATGATGCAATCCTCGCTCCCACTATCATAGAGAAACTGAAGTATCTCTCAGGTGGATGAGGAACCCTACCAGATCGGCGGAGAGGCTGAGGTTCGTTGGAAACTATTGAATCCTCCGGTTCTACCAAATCATCAGCTGCAGTTTGTTTTAGCTGGAATTACTTCCAGTTCTACCTTATGACCACTAATTTCCTCACAAGAAATTCCCTTTCCCAAAAGTGGCATGCTGAGAAAACATCTTTTGTTCCTCAGTTTGGTAGAAGATATTCCCTTGCGAATGCTTGGGATATCTAACAAACTTCCATAGAACTGACCATGCCTCGAGCTTGTCCGGATTTTGCTTTTGACATAGGCCGGACAACCCCAAATCTTAACATCTTTAAGAGATGGGCTCTTCCCATACCATATCACATATGGAGTGGTAGGCATCTGATTTGGTTGGAACCCTATTCAATAGGTATGCAACTTCTCAAGTGCATAACCCCAAAAGAAAATAGGCAACTCAGTAGTACTCATCATAGAGCACACCATATCACATAAGGTGCGATTGCTCCGCCCTGATACACCGACGTGCTGTGGTGTATTCCGAAGAGTAATACCGAGGGAGAATCTCATTCTCCTTTAGAATAGTCCAGAAATTCCGTGCTCAAGTATTCTCCTCCTTGATCACATTAAAGGACATAATACTTTTACCCGTTTTTGGTTCTCTACTTCTAACTTATATTTTGTGAATATCTCAACAGCTTCGGACTTATGTTTTAACAGGAAAATATGTCTTAATCTTGAGAGATTATCAGTGAATGTAATGAAGTACAAAGAACCGGTCCTGGCATGTATAGACAAGGGACCTTTACATACATCATCATGTATCAATCCCAAGAGTTCACTAACTCTTTCTCCGTTTCTAATAAATGGAGCTGTGGTCATCTTATCTTTGTGACATGACTGACAAGTTTTACAAGATGTAAATCCAAACTAATTTAAATATGCATCTTTATGTAACTCCAGCTAGTCGGGTCGCATTGATATGATCTAGTCTGCAATGCCTCAAGAAGGATTCGTTCATTTCTGAACTCTTCCTCTTGTGTGTGTTGTGTACATTAATAACTGTAGTTTGATTTAGAATGTCTAAGTTTTTAGATAACGTGCCTGAACAGATCAACTCTTGATATAGAAAATGTTCAAATCATTATCCAACAATACAAAATTATATCCTTCTTTACTAATAAAGAGACTGATATGATGTTGTATATCAGGTTCAGTATCTAATAACATTCATTCAGAATCAATGTATTTTGGTAATACAGGGTGATAACTGCCAACAGACTTGCTGCAACACTTGCATCATTTCCAACTCTTGAAACTTATCACCCGTTCTTAGTTCTCTACCTATCTGTAGCCTATGTAACATATTACATTTGCGGGATCCTGATCCGGTATCTCATACCCAGGACATAAAGGATACTGAGAAACAGTTCTCGGTAATGAACACACCCGAAGAAGATGCATCAGTATGTACCTTCTTCGTTTTGGGCGGCACTAGAATTCTGGTAATCTCCTATTTCCTGCTCTGTCTTATAACAATTAAAAGTTGGAGCGGGACCAACGTTCCCTAGCTCAGTATAATAAGCGGGTTCGGTCAATACATCCATATTATTATCTTGATTAAGGCGTGACATGGTCGCTACCTGAAGAGAGATAGAAGGAAACACTCAGCGTATGCTCTTGCAAGATTAGATTGGTTATTAATATATCTAATCAGGATGTCTCCCACTGTTTTAGTCAAATCTTCCTTCAAACCCTAAAAGGAAAGACTAGCCAGGATTAATTACACTCTACAAGTTCACCAATCTTTCAGCCAGGCCAGTGCCGGTACTTTGAGGGAGGTTCCCCGTGCTTTCGCACGGACCTAATTAAAATAAACCTCGTTTTCCCAGGGGCGTAACCCCGTTGACACCTTTCTACACACCTACTTGATCGGCTAATTGTAATGTGTAAAACTCTCCCAGGAGTAACTCTTAATCGCAGTGGGTATCGGGATCCAACTATCTCATAGAAGGTATGCAATCTCATTGCAAATTTCAACTCTTGAAATTCCCAATAATATTTTTCCCCTAGCAACTTATGACCTTGGCTAAGGTCAACAAATCATAAGCGCTAGCCAAGTTCAACCCGTCATTTCCTGATTGAATTAAACCCACCCGCATGACCCTTGGCTAAGGTCAACAAAGTCGCACGACTACCCTAACTCAATTGCATCATATGCTTATACAGATAAGCACTAATTAGCTACCGCACACTACGCCTTGGCTAAGGTCAACAAACGTAGCACGAATACTAAGTAGTACTTATCTGAAATGACGGAAGGCTACGACAGGTTTTTAAGAAAACCCTTTGCGTAATGAACTTGATATCGTTGTAGAATCGAGTGATTTAAATAGAGTGTTTTTGAGGCCTTTGCTAGTTTTGCTAAAGTGGTCACTCCCGGTGAAGGGATCTCGGCTCTTTCCTTATCGAATAAGGTGCAGGATATTTCATAAATACCGTTGTGCAAAGCAAAAAACTATAAAAGCAACCAAAAGACAAACCGAGTGTGTAGAATCTGCTAGTTTCGCTATAGAGGTCACTCCCGGTGAAGGGATCTTGGCTCTTTCCTTATCGAATAAGGTGCTGGATACTCTACAAGGAATACCGCTATGCAAAGCAAGAACTAGAGCTACCAGTTTTTAAATAAGTTTCTACAACATCTTTAGGTTTCTTTTAGTTTCATTAATCTCATTAATAAAGTCCCATTTTATTATGCTTCAAAAGCATCACATATGAAACGAAATCAGCAATATAACACATATCTCATATATATAATATAAATATTCGTCTCAGGCAGTAATATGATCTCATCATAGAACATTGCAGCAGAAGATAACATATGAAATATTGGATATACTAGGAGGTCCATGTTTTAATACGAGCCTGTATAAAACACGGATTCCACGGTCATGATGAATAGCCAATCCCACACCCCTAGATCCCTATGAGAGCGGCAAGCAACCCTACCAATTCTTGAGTTAGGACACACGGTCTCGACTCCTCGAGATGGTCTCCCACTGGACCCTAGAACCCGGCTACTTGTGCTCCCCGCCTTGGGTCTATCCTAATGCGGAAAAGTAAATAATATACAATGGTGACATCATCCTCAACCCGGAAGTGCCCCAATAAAAAATATTACATACAATGAATTTTTCATGAATGAAAATGAAAAACTCTCATCTCACATAAAACCCCCGGCTATTCAAAACACGACGATCCAATATAACATATCACAGCAACACATAACATCACATGTCATCAACGTAAGTAAATATGCGTATCCCAATTGTCGTTGATGTATAGCAACGAAACCGGTGATACTCCACATATTACACTTACGGTCGCAGAAAAGAAAGTGTAAAACTACAACAGTTGGAATCCGCAACCTCCTTAGACATCTCATGCCTAACCAAATGAATTCCTTAGACATCACATGCCTAACAATTATAAACCCCGCATTTTAGTCACGATCTCGAAAGCACTTTTCAATATCTAGTCGGGCAATTCAACAAAATTCCCGACATCCTGATCGAATGCTCGTCGGAAACTTTAGTAGATCGCCGCACCCCCGGATGCCGTCGACGGAGTGCAATAAGGCGGAACATCGCTTCCGCGAGCACCCGAACAGATGCTTTTGGCGACGGGGTTCTTCTACAGTCACTTGGTCGGGGCTATGGGGCGTGGCTATCTATTAAGTTTACTCGGCGAGTATCCGCGTACGCTACGTGATTGCGACGGACTTTTGATCACATCAAAATCCCGTGGCAACCGATCAAATGAGACTAAAAAATGCTAGATTTATAACATTCAAATTAGTTATCTCATAACTACTTGTGGATTCCAAATATTGTATCACTTTCTAGATAAATAGACATTGTTAAACTTTTCGATCGAATAAACAAACACCCAAGAATTCCCAAATAGCTCAACAATTGAGCGGAGTTCAAAAAGTCCCAGAACATGTCACAACCGCTATGAACCAGCCGTAGAAGAGTCAAACTAACGCCTCACATGTGGCAACGCTAAACTACCACAAACCATATGGTTCGGTGGCGGTTTTGACGGTTACATAATCGAGTTAAGGTTACGTTCTTCTAGAGAGTCCACATATTCGCTTGCATGATTTTCTAAAAGTTTTAAACTCAGGAAAAATCCAGCACTTGAAAGTTTTCCGACAGGGGAAAAGTGAGTTATTGATATCCGTTCGAACTTTTTAACACGTTCTAAATTACTCGGAAAAAGTTAAACGAAGTTAAATTATCCGATCGAATCAACGAGTTCCCAATATATCCCAGAAAGCTCAACACTTGAGTAGAACTAAAAATTCCCAGAAGCATGAAAAATACCCAAGAATATACCCCTGAAGTATTAGCCCCCAACTCCCAAAGTTGGCCGTGGAAGCGCCGCCAAACGCGTGGTTTGGCCATGGTTCCGCGGTCGCTTGAGTGAGTTGTGGCTTCGTACTTCACAGTAATTCTTAGAATTCCCTGCATGATTTTCTGAGTATTTTTAATATGAAAAATTTCAACTTTTGAAAAAATTTCCTGAAAGTGGGATTTATCGGGGTTTCGGAGTTCGATCGGACTTCAAACTTCATCTAGACAACGCCTAATGCTCTAGCTTGGCTCTGATACCACTGTAGGGTTAGCTTAGTACCTCAACAAGGTTTTGGCAAGCATCAATTATGCTACATTAAAATTTTTGGGGTGATAAACAAACCCTAACCAAGATCTTAACTAGAGACATAGGGTTAACAAAATAAGTAAACAACTTTACTTCTAAGAGTTTGGGATTACAACCTTTGTAGTCCGTTCCTTCGCTTCATAAGCTCCGTGTTGAGGTCCCTTCGCTGCGATCATCATATACCCGGACTCTAAAGATGCTCCATGAAGAGAAATATGCAAGCTTGCTTCCAATATTCAACAACTAAGATGATCTATCTTGAAGAATCTCAAACCCAAGCTCATGCTTCACTAATCAAGTATTAGCAAAGCAAACACCCTAATCTAAGTGGCTAGAATAGATGGGGATGATGAAGTAGGAATTTAGCTCTCTTTTATTTTCAATTTCTCACTTTATTTCATCACATCACAGAAAGCTAGAAAGCTTTTTCCAAGAGCAAGAAGAAGAAGAATTTCCTTTGTGATAAATAACGAATTATTGTTATTGTTAAAAATCAACCATGGGTCAATCATGAAGGCTTAACCCTTGTAGAGAGTAAACTAGGGTAAAGGGTTGGGTTGGGTTAATAAATATCAACACAAAAAATCTAAGCAAAAAACAAAAGAATCTTCATGAAGCTTCACCCAAAAGCTAACCCAAATGCTAACCCAAATCAAACCCTAACTTGTTTAAACTCCACAAATCATGTTGCATTTGTAACCCTAACTTGTTACAATATTATATATCACATATATAATATATTTTTATAACAAAATAAAATAATACAATTAATATATATCACAAATATATCAATATATTATCCAAGTGAGAAAAAGAATCTTTAAGTGAGCTTATATTAGTTAATGTAACTTAATATATCACATATATAATTATACATTAAATTATCGAATCAACACTTGATCCGATAATCTGGCTATATCGCATATAACCGACTAATATAATCTGTATCTATTCATCGAATCAACAGTTGATCCGATGACCCGGCTATATCATATATACCCGGCCGATATCATATATCGCGAGAATGGAATACGATATCTCATATCGTAATATTCTCGGTCCTGCACATATCACATATGTGCTCCTACTCCGTTTTGCCTGAGCCAGGAAATCTCTGTGTAGAACACTAAAGAATCGTCAATACGCCGGCAGTAGGTGATGATCATATCAAACACCCACAAGCTGCAAGCGGTCAGCTAAACGTAACAGCCACCTAGGTATTGAGCGATCAAAAGATCAACAAGCAATCCTGTACATTCTCCTATGAATCCAACCAGTAACACTCCCGTACAGTTCGGTCTCTTCGTCTGATATGTCGCATATCTCGCCTAGTGGTGGTAAACGTCAGACCCCAGTAGCTTGATAAGTCGTGTCGATATGAGGTCCATAACAGTTCGAGAAACTACTGATAACACTTACCAGTAAATCTCAGCAACCCTGACCAGGGATTTCCAGTTTTAGCCAATCGAACACAGCGCAACATCAACTTCCTATACCGGGAGAGACGAAACCCCTCCTATCGCTCATTGCCTCCATGTGATTCGAGACTGTACCCAAAAGCCACCATTTTGCACGCCCTCTTAGACGTGGTATGATGGAAATCAAAGCACAGTGGGAATCACATAAGACTCTATGACGATCTTGGGTCTGCAGACTAACATGTACCAGTGTCACCAGAGAACTGCCATCTGACGTGAGGTATAATACCATCTGGTAGTTCTCGGCGAGTCCGTCCAGTGTACCCAGTCTCCACTGAGCACCCGTATACCTTCTCTGATGTCAAACACCAATGGATATGGCATCATCCATCGCCCATCATATGGGTCAAGAAGCGCATACGCTAGTCTACTCTGGAGTATCGATGCCCTGTCTTGGCACTCCCACAACTAGGAACATTTGAAGGATATACTTGGCGACTACACTATCCCCACTAGTATGATCTACATCATAGTCCTGGTAGTCAAGTACTCATCCTAAGGGCTTTATCAACATGTGACATAGAGACAATCAGAGTACATGTTAAGATAAAGATTAACCAGATAATGTTAGTTACAGGTATGCCCTAGAGGCCATTACTATACATAGGATGTATATTGTAGTGGATGCTGGGACATATATAGGGAGGACTTTCTTGCTCGACATGATAGTATGCTATCTGGTTGATCTTTACCTTAACGTGTTCACTGATTGTCTCTATGTTACATGTTGGTAAAGCCCTTAGGATGTGTACTTGACTACCTGGACTATGATGCGGATCATACCAGTGGGGACATGGTAGTCCATAAGTACATCCTTCAAAGTCCCTAGTCGTGGGTGTATCGAGACGGGGCATCGATATACCAGAATAGACTAGAGTATACCTTCTCGACCCATACAGATGGGCGATGGATGATCCCATATCCATTGGTGTTTGACATCAGAGATGATATACGGGTGCTCAGTAAAGACTGGGTACACTGGACGGACTCGCCATGAACTCCCAGATGGTATTATACCTTACGTCAGATGGCAGTTCTCTGGTGACACTGGTACAGAGTAGTCTGTTGACCCGAGATCGTCATAGAGTCTTGTGTGGGTCCCACTGTGCTTTGATTTCCATCTTACCACGTCCAAGAGGGCGTGCAAAACGGTGGTTTTTGGGTACAGTCCCGAGTCACATGGAGGCAATGAGCGATAGGAGGGGATTCGTCTCTCCATGTATAGGGAGTTGATGTTGCGCTGTGTTCGATTGGCTATAACAGGAAAACCCTGGCCAGGGTTGCTGAGATTTTCTGGTAAGTGTTACCAGTAGTTTCTCGAATTGTTATAGACCTCATATCGACACGACTTATCGAGCTATTGGGGTCTGACGTTTACCACCCCTAGGCGAGATATGCGACATATCAGATGATCAGACCGGACTGTACGGTAGTGTTACTGGTTGGATTCACTGGAGTGTGAGCGGGCTTGCTCGTCGATCTTCAGATCGCTCAATACCCGGGTGGCCGTTACGTTTAGCAGACCGCTTGCGGCTTGTGGATGTTTGATATGATCATCATCCGCTGCCGGCGTATTGACGAGTCTTTAGAGTCCTACACAGAGGTTTCCTGGCTCAAGCGAAACGAAATAGGAGCGCATATGAGATATGTGCGGGACCGAGAATAATACCAGTATGTGATACTGTATTCGATTCTCGCGATGTGACATTGATCGGTTATATGCGATATAGCCGGGTTATCGGATCAAGTGTTGATTCGATAAGTTGTTACTAATGATACTAGTCGGTTATATGCGATATGACCGGATCGTTAAATCAAGTGTTGATTTAATGATTTAATGCATAATTATATATTTGATATATTACTTTGCATTAACTAGTATCGGTTCACTTTAAATGGATTTTCTCGCTCGGTTGTGCGCATTGCATATGCGATATGATTTTGTGCACTTGCTTGTATCATGTTTGATGATACATGCCTTTTGGTTAAGTGTATAGAATTAAACCATGGTTAACTTAATGATTAGGGTTTTGCTTTTTCATTTTATTATTTGTTTATTCATTTGGATATTAATAAAAGCATAAAAGAAAAGCAAAATGGTTTCTTTATTTTATTTTCTTTCATGAAGCTTTTTGAAGCTTCATGAAGCTTTGACCAAAGTGACCATTTTGTCTTTATCTTTAACCCTAACCATTAATCTAACCTTAGTTAATTCTCTACACTTGACCATGGTTGATTATGATAAGTATTCTTTTATTTTCTATTTTCAAAATAACTTATATATCATTTTCTTCTTCTTCTTCCTAAAACTCAAGAAGAAAACCTTAGCTCCATCAATGGTGATTGATGGAAATGAGTGAGAAATCCAATTCTAAAGTCTACCCACTTCCTATTTCTGCATCCTCTACCTCTTGGCAAGTAGTAGAGTGTGTTTCCTTCACGAGTTTTCATGGCTTGGTGAAGGTGGAGCTTGATCTAGCGATGCTTCGACGTAGATCATCTTCGGCATGGACATCGACGACCTAGCTCTCCTATTCTCCGATGAAGCCGACGCTAGAGCCCGGGATTTATTTTGGACAGCGAGAGGACTTCATTGCGGAGCTATGGAGGTGGAGCACCAGATCTACAAAGGTTGTATTTCCGTATTCTCTTAGTTAAGTGTTAACTTGTTATCTTTTCGCCTAGATTTCTAGCCAACGATCCGTACACTAGGGTTTCTCGGCACTAGATTTTTTTTGAAATTGGCATGTTCGATGCCTTTTGAGACCTCATTAGGATGCCTAGGAACCCTACAGTGGTATCAGAGCCTAGCTAGAGCCTTAGGCGAAGTCCAGACGAAGTTTGAAACCCGAACGAACCCGAAACCCCAACTCAAATGTGCTCTCTGGACGTTTTCTGAAAACGTGGATTTTTCCAAATTAAAAATTCGTAAAAAATTCAGCAGGAAAAACTAAGAATTACGATACAAAATTTTTCTATTGAAGCTTCAAGAACGCGGCGGAACCGCGGCATAAGCCCTGCTTATGCGGCGGTTCCGCGGCAGTATTATTGTATTATCCTATAATTTTTGTACAGTAATTCATGGTTTCGGGTGCTGGATTTTCTGGGATTTTTTAATATTTATTCAAGAGTTTAATTTTCTGGGATTAATTTGGGGATTCGGTGTTTCGATCGGAGTATCAAATTTTGTCTGTGTGGCTTTCCGGATAATTTTTAGAATATGTTAAAAAGTTCGACCGGATATAAATACCCAATTTTTCCCCTGTCGGGAAATTTCCAAGTGTTGGATTTTTCCGTAGTTTAACGACGTTCTAAGTAGTGCAAGTAATGCGATGGTCCCTCTAGAAGACAACAAACCTTAACTCGATTATGTGACCGTCTTGAACTGCCCTTTGAACCTTCGGGTTTGGGGCAGTACGGCGTGCCACATGTGAGGCGTTGGCTTGACCCTTCTACGGCTGGACTGTTGGTACTGAGGTACGAACTGAATGTTGTTAGACTTATTTCATGTGTTGATCTGTTTCGGGAAAACTTGGGTATTCGATTGCTCGATCGGAAAGTTTAACATTTTCTATTTTATCTGGAATGTGATACAATAATTGGAATTCACAAGAAGTTATGAGATAACTGAATGAATGTTATAAACATAGCACTTTAGTCTCACTTGATCGGTTGCCACAGAATTTTGATGTGATCAAAAGTCCGTCGCAA
Organism: Agapanthus africanus; assembly: GCA_030015575.1. Classification (NCBI taxonomy): domain Eukaryota; kingdom Viridiplantae; phylum Streptophyta; class Magnoliopsida; order Asparagales; family Amaryllidaceae; genus Agapanthus; species Agapanthus africanus. The sequence continues at coordinate 185,085,471 of CM057346.1, read as the reverse complement.
TCACGTAGTGTACGCGGATACTCGCCGGGTAAACTTAATAGACAGCCCCACTCCATAGCCCCGACCAAGTGACTGTAGGAGAACCCCGTCGCCGAAAGCATCCGTTCGGGTGCTCGCGGCAGCGGTGTTCCGCCTTGGTGCACTTCGTCGACGGTATCGGGGGTGCGGCCGTCTACTAAAGTTTGCGACGAGCATTCGATCAGGATGTCGGGAATCTTGTTGAATTGCCCGACTTTATATTGAAAATTGTTTTCGATTTTGAGACTAAAATGCGGGGTATATAATTGTTAGGCATGTGATGTCTAAGGAATTCATTTGATTAGGCATGCGATGTCTATGCAGGTTGCGGATTCCAACTGTTGTAGTTTTACACTTTCTTTTCTGTGACCGTAAGTGTAATATGTGATATCGCCGGTTTCGTTGCTATATGTCAACGACAATTGGGATGCGCATATTTACTTACGTTGATGACATGTGATGTTATGTGTTGCTGGATATGTTATATTGGATCGTCGTGATTGAATAGCCGGGGGTTTTTATGTGAGATGAGTGTTTTTCATTTTCATTCATGTAAAAACTTGTATGTAATATTCTTTTATTGGGGCACTTCCAGGTTGCGGAAGTTGTCACCCTTTGTATATTATTTACTTTTCCGCACTAGGATAGACCCAAGGAGGGGAGCACAAGTAACCGGGTTCTGGAGTCCAGAGGGAGACCAACTCGAGGAGTCGAGTCCGGGTCTCCTAACTCTAGAATTGGTAGGGTTGCTTGCCGCTCTCGTAGAGGTCTAGGGGTGTGGGTTTGTCTATTCATCGCGACCGTGGAATCCGTGTTTTATACTGGCTCGTATTGAAAACACGGACGTCCTAGTATATCCAATATTTCATATGTTTCTTCTGCTGCGATATCTGTGATGTGATCATGTGATGTTCTGTGATAGATACAGTATATAGTATATATGATATATTATATAGGCGTTGCTTATGTTTTACACCCGCGCTAGCCCTGCCCCGCTCTGTCGTTAGTTACCTAACCTAACGGTGCACGAGGGGACATCGAGGCGAATGCGGATGGCATAAGTGTATGTTGTATTTATCTGTGATGTTTAGGTACTTTAAATGATGGGACTTCATTAATGAGATTAATGAAATAAAAGAAACCTAAGATGTTGTAGAATCGAATTTCAAAATAAAACAGGTAGCTACAGTTCTTGCTTTGCACAGCGGTATATGTGATATATCCTGCACCTTATTCGATAAGGAAAGGACCGAGATCCCTTCACCGGGAGTGACTCCTTTAGCAATAACTAGCAGATGCTACACACTCGGTTTGTCTTTTGATTGCTTTTAAGTGTTTTTTGCTTTGCACAGTGATATATATGATATATCCCGCACCTCATTCGACGAGGAAAGGACCGACGATCCCTTCACTTGGAGTGACTCCTTTAGCAAAACTAGAAAAGCCTCAAAAACACTCCATTTCAAAATTCATTCGATCCTACAACGATATCAAGTTCATTACGCAATAGGTTTTCAGAAAAACTTGTCGTAGCCCTCCGTCATTTCAGATAAGTTGTATATAGTATTCGTGCTGCATTTGTTGGCTTCCGTCAAGGTGCAGTGTGCGGTAGCTATATGCTGCTTATCTGCCAGCATACGATGCGATTGGATTAGGGTAGTCGTGCGGCTTTGTTGGCTTTCGTCAAGGGTCGTGCGGGTGGGTTTAATTCGATCAAGAAATGTACGGGTTGAACTTGACTAGCGGGCTATGGTTTGTTGGCTTTCGTCAAGGTCATAGCACGTTAGGGGTAAAATATTATCGGGAATTTCAAGTGTTGAAATTTGCAATGAGATTGCATACCTTCTATGAGATAGTTGGATCCCGATACCCGGTGCGAGTAAGTGTTACTCCTGGGAGAGTTTTATACATTACAATTAGCCGATCAAGTAGGTGTCTAGAAAGGTGTCAACGGGGTTATGCCTCTGGGAAAACGAGGTTTACATTAATTAGGTTCGTGCGAAAGCACGGGGGACCTCCCTCAAAGTACCGACACTGGCCTGGCTGAAAGATTGGCGAACTTGTAGTGTGTAATTAATCCCGGCTAGTCTTTCCTTTTAGGGTTTGAAGGAAGATTTGATAAAAAGCAGTGGGAGCCATCCTGATTAGATAAAATAATAACCAATCTATTCTTGCAAGAGCGCACGCTGAGTGTTTTCTTCTCTCTCTCTGCAGGTAGCGACCATATCACGCCTTGATCAAGATAATAATACGGATATTGACCGAACCCGCTTGTTATACTGAGCTGGGGAACGTTGGTCCCGCTCCGACTTATAATTGTTATAAGACAGAGCAGGAAATAGGGGATTACCAGAATTCCCGTGCCACCCAAACGAAGAGAGTGCATGCTGATGCATCATCTTCGGGTGTGTTCATTACAAAGAACTGTTTCTCTGTATCCTCTACGTCCTGGGTATGTGATACCAGATCAGGATCCCTGATATGTAATCTGTTACATAGGGCTACAGAAAGGTAGAGAACTGAGAACGGGTGATAAGTTTCATGAGGCAGAAAACGGGGCAAGAGTTGCAGCCAAGTCTGTTGGTCACTGTCACCCTGTATTACCAGAATACATTGATTCTGAACAAATGCTATTAGATACCGAACCTGATATACAAAATCATATCAGTCTCTTTATCAGTAAAGAAATGATGAAATTTTGTATTGTTGGATAGTGTTTTGAACATTTCCTATATCAAAAGTTGATCGGTTCAGGCACGTTATCTAAAAGCATTAATGTTCTAAATCAAACTACAGTTCTTAATATACAGAACACACACAAGAGGAACAGTTCAGAAATGAACGGATCCTTCTTGAGGTATTGTAGACTAGGTCATATCAATGCGACCCGACTGGCTGAGTTACATTTAGATGCATATTTAAATCAGTTTGAATTTACATCTTGTGAAACTCGCCAGTCATGTCACAAAGATAAGATGACCACAGCTCTGTTTATTGGAAACAGAGAAAGAGTTAGTGAACTCTTGGGATGATACATGTTGATGTATGTAAGGTCCCCTGTCTACACATGCCAGGACAGGTTCTTTGTACTTCATTACATTCTCTGATAATCTCTCAAGATTCAGACATATGTTCCTGTTGAAACATGAGTCCGAGCCTTTTGAGATATTCACAGAATATAAGCGAGAAGTAGAGAACCAAAATACGGGTATAAGTATTATGTCCTTTGATGAGATCAAGGAGGAGAATACTTGAGCACGGAATTCCTGGACTATTCTAAAGGAGAATGAGATTCTCTCTCGGCATTACTCCTCCGTATACACCATAGCACGATGGTATATCGGGGCGGATCAATCACACCCTATATGATAAGGTGTGCTCTATGATGAGTACTACCGAGTTACCTATTTCCTTTTTGGGAGTTATGCACTTGAGAAGCTGCATACCTATTGAATAGGGTTCGAATCAAATCAGTTACCTACCACTTCATATGTGATATGGAAAGGGAAGAGCCCATGTCTTAAGCTAGTTAAGATTTGGGGTTGTCCGGCCTATGTCTAAAAGCAAAATCCGGACAAACTCGAGGCAAGATCTGTTATGTAGAACTGGAAATGTTCCAGCTATACAAACTGCAGCTGATAATTTGAAAGAACCAAAGAGTTCAATAGTTACCAACGAACCTCGGCCTCTCCGCCGATCTAGTAGGGTTCCTCACCCACCTGAGAGATACTTCGATTTCTCTATGACAGTGGGAGCGAGGATTGCATCATGAGATGATGACCCAACTAGTTTCGAGCTGGCCATCGAGAGTAAGACTCTGTAAGAATGGCTGGATGTTTATCGATTTGAGATGGAATCCTTATACACCAACAAAGTATGGACTTTGGTTGCTATATCTGAAGGGTTAAATCCCCATCAGGAGCAAGTATATCTTGAGAAGATTACTTGGTGTACATGGAAAAGTTGAGACTTTCAAAGCTAGACTTGTTAAAGTTTTCGTCATTGACCAGGCGTGGATAATGATGAAACCTTTTTCCAGTTTCTATGCTTAAGTCCATCCAGATCCTACTTGCCACGGCTACATACCATGACTACGATATCTGGTGGTTGGGTGTCATGACAGCTTTTCTAAATGATATTTTAGAAGAGAGAGTCTATAAGTACACAGCCAGAGGACTTCGTAGACAGTGGGAGCAGCGGAAACGTGTGCAAGATGCTTTATAGGATTAAAGCAGGCATCGCGGAGTTAGAACATCTGTTTTGATGAAATAGTCAAAGAGTTTGACATCATCAAAATGGTAGATGAACCTTGTATATACAAAAAGGTAGTAGGGAGTATGGTGACGATCCTCGTAGAATACGTGGATGACATACTCTTGATAAGAAAAGAGTTTCTTATGCTACGCTCGGTCAATCTCCGCTTATCGCTAGGATTCTCCATAAAGGATCAAAATGATACCTCCTAAATCCTGGGTTTTTGGATCCATGAGATAGATCTAAATGGATGTTAGGACTCTCACTAGTTGTAGTGAGACGGTATCAACCGATCCTGGGGAGAATCACTGGAAGAGTTCCAGGGTGATAAAGACGACTGAATGTCAGTCACAGGCATTGTCTTTACCCTCAGTAAAGGGACGGTATGTTGGAAGAGTTCCAAGCTAGATACCATGACATACTAGAAGATAAAGGCTGGATACATCGCTACTTAAGTTGCTACCAAAGAGGCTGTTTGGGTGTACACATGTTCATGAAATGAACTACGTTCCAACCATTGTGAGACAATGGAGTTGTGGCTTATGCCAAGGAACGTCCGTCCCATCAGTGATCCAGACATATTCTAAGGCAGTGTCACCTGATCATGGAGATGGTTGATCTCCAGGGAGATCGAAGTTAGGAGAATAGACTCAGAGGACAACACAGCGGATCCACTCACAAAGGCCTGTTCCCAGAGAGAGACTTTTATGGGATGGTTGAGTATGAGATACTGCAACCACTGCTATCAGATGGCCCTAGTGCAAGTGGGAGATTGTTAGTTATATGTATGCCCTAGAGCCTATTACTATACATACGATGTATATTGTAGTGGATGCTGGGACATATATAGGGAGGGCTTTCTTGCTCGACATGATAGTATGCTATCTGGTTGATCTTTACCTTAACGTGTTCACTGATTGTCTCTCTGTTACATGTTGGTAAAGCCCTTAGGATGTGTACTTGACTACCTGGACTATGATGCGGATCATACTAGTGGGGACATGGTAGTCCATAAGTACATCCTTCAAAGTCCCTAGTCGTGGGTGTATCGAGACGGGGCATCGATATACCAGAGTAGACTAGCGTATACCTTCTCGACCCATACAGATGGGCGATGGATGATCCCATATCCATTGGTGTTTGACATCAGAGATGATATACGGGTGCTCAGTAGAGACTGGGTACACTGGACGGACTCGCCGAGAACTCCCAGATGGTATTATACCTTACGTCAGATGGCAGTTCTCTGGTGACACTGGTACAGAGTAGTCTGTTGACCCGAGATCGTCATAGAGTCTTGTGTGGTTCCCACTGTACTTTGATTTCCATCTTACTACGTCCAAAAGGGCGTGCAAAACGGTGTTTTTTGGGTACAGTCCCGAGTCACATGGAGGCAATGAGCGATAGGAGGGGATTCGTCTCTCCCGGTATAGGGAGTTGATGTTGCGCTGTGTTCGATTGGCTATAACAGGAAATCCCTGGCCAGGGTTGCTGAGATTTACTGGTAAGTGTTACCAGTAGTTTCTCGAATTGTTATAGACCTCATATCGACACGACTTATCGAGCTATTGGGGTCTGATGTTTACCACCCCTAGGCGAGATATGCGACATATCAGACGATTAGACCGGACTGTACGGTAGTGTTACTGGTTGGATTCACTGGAGTGTGAGCGGGCTTGCTCGTCGATCTTCAGATCACTCAATACCCGGGTGGCCGTTACGTTTAGCAGACCGCTTGCGGCTTGTGGATGTTTGATATGATCATCATCCGCTGCCGGCGTATTGACGAGTCTTTAGAGTCCTACACAGAGGTTTCCTGGCTCAAGCGAAACGAAATAGGAGCGCATATGAGATATGTGCGGGACCGAGAATAATACCAGTATGTGATACTGTATTCGATTCTCGCGATGTGACATTGATCGGTTATATGCGATATAGCCAGGTTATCGGATCAAGTGTTGATTCGATAAGTTGTTACTAATGATACTAGTCCGTTATATGCGATATGACCGGATCGTTAAATCAAGTGTTGATTTAATGATTTAATGCATAATTATATATTTGATATATTACTTTGCATTAACTAGTATCGGTTCACTTTAAATGGATTTTCTCGCTCGGTTGTGCGCATTGCATATGCGATATGATTTTGTGCACTTGCTTGTATCATGTTTGATGATACATGCCTTTTGGTTAAGTGTATAGAATTAAACCATGGTTAACTTAATGATTAGGGTTTTGCTTTTTCATTTTATTATTTGTTTATTCATTTGGATATTAATAAAAGCATAAAAGAAAAGCAAAATGGTTTCTTTATTTTATTTTCTTTCATGAAGCTTTTTGAAGCTTCATGAAGCTTTGACCAAAGTGACCATTTTGTCTTTATCTTTAACCCTAACCATTAATCTAACCTTAGTTAATTCTCTACACTTGACCATGGTTGATTATGATAAGTATTCTTTTATTTTCTATTTTCAAAATAACTTATCATATCATTTTCTTCTTCTTCTTCCTAAAACTCAAGAAGAAAACCTTAGCTCCATCAATGGTGATTGATGGAAATGAGTGAGAAATCCAATTCTAAAGTCTACCCACTTCCTATTTCTGCATCCTCTACCTCTTTCCAAGTAGTAGAGTGTGTTTCCTTCACGAGTTTTCATGGCTTGGTGAAGGTGGAGCTTGATCTAGCGATGCTTCGACGTAGATCATCTTCGGCATGGACATCGACGACCTAGCTCGCCTATTCTCCGATGAAGCCGACGCTAGAGCCCGGGATTTATTTTGGACAGCGAGAGGACTTCATTGCGGAGCTATGGAGGTGGAGCACCGGATCTACAAAGGTTGTATTTCCGTATTCTCTTAGTTAAGTGTTAACTTGTTATCTTTTCGCCTAGATTTCTAGCCAACGATCCGTACACTAGGGTTTCTCGGCACTAGATTTTTTTGAAATTGGCATGTTCGATGCCTTGCGAGATCTCATTAGGATGCCTAGGAACCCTACAGATAATATACTATCGTGTTGAGCAAGAAAGTCCTCTTTATATATGCCCAAGCATCCACTACAATATACATCTGTATGTACAGTAATGGCCTCTAGGGCATACATATCACTAACAGTACCAGTGTCACCAGAGAACCGCCATCTGACGTGAGGTATAATACCATCTGGGAGTTCTCGGCGAGTCCGTCCAGTGTACCTAGTCTCCACCGAGCACCCGTATATCATCTCTGATGTCAAACACCAATGGATATAGGATCATCCATTGTCCATCTACATTGGTCGAGAAGCTATACGCTAGTCTACTCTGGTATATCGATGCCCCGTCTCGATACACCCATGACTAGGGACGTTAAAGGATGTACTCTCAGACTACTATTGTTCCACTAGTATGATCCGCATCATAATCTAGGTAGTCAAGTACACATCCTAAGGGCTTTACCAACATGTAACAGAGAGATAATCAGTGTACATGTTAAGATAAAAAGTAACCAGATAGCATACTATCATGTCGAGCAAGAAAGCCCTCCCTATATATGTCCAAGCATCCACTACAATATACATCTCATGTATAGTAATGGCCTCTAGGGCATACATATAACTAACATCGTTGACATTCATACTTGGAACTTAACGTTAACATAGGGACCATATAGAGACCTATAGAATATATTTACCCATGATCATATACTCTTACTCGTCATACAAATATTCTACAATTGTCATTTTCTTATTCTTACTTATCCTTGGGACTTACTGAGCGCTAGTTCGCTGACGGGCATTCCACCCACTTTTCTTCTCTTGGAATGTTCGTCAGATACGGTCAAAATGGAGGAAGTTGAAGCTACAGAGGAGGACTACAACCAGATCGCTATTCTGGGCTAGCTCAGCTTCACTTTTCTTCAGTTTATGTATGCCACTTTTTTAGGCATTGTCCTTATTGTATTTACTTTCTAGCATTAACTCATGTATTTGCAAATATTGGAAGTTGAATGTAAATAAAAATGTTTGTTGAAAAAATAATTTTACACTCTCTATTTATTCTTGCATTGTGTACTATTGTTTCAATATGCTTAGTATATTAATTTAGGGAATGACCTTCTCTGGATAAGTATGCCGCGGGGTTGTCACGTCACCATTTCCGTCTACTAGGAAGTGGGACGTGGCAGGTTTTTATTGGTGGCCCATACAGGTCAGTTCTGCATGAAATCATAAACAATATACCACAAGAATTAATGAATTCAACAAACATTTACATTCCTTGCATTTCAAATTTCATGAATCTATCCTAACCTATCTTTTGTAAGGCTCCGCCAGCGTTCCGGCCATCAATCCGTGGCCAAACACGGAACAAAAACTTTTAAAAACCGGCGATAACGGAACCCTAATCGACGGATCGTACCATTAACCCTATACTAGTTTTATATAAAGAAGTTTAAGAGATTATACCGATCGATCTGTGTCCTTCGGTCTTCAATCTCTGTCCTTAGCTCATCACGGCTGCCTCGATGAAGTTCGTTCTCCGGTCTCCCTCGTCGAAGAGGATCCACGTCGAGGATTAGTAATACGGGCTCCCGCTTCAAAAACCGAAGCAACTCGAACATCTAGTTTGCTAGCCTAGGTGCCCAAGATGAAGTAGAGAGTGTGTGTGAATACTTTGTCTCAAAACAACCAAGGATTCTCAACTCATGAGAGCGATAGGGTAGAGATGAAGAAGTTGCCATGGATGAAGAAAAGCGTGAGCTCAAGACTTTGTCCAAAAGAAAAACTAGTGAAGAATGAAGCCTTTGTTGTTTTTATTGTAGTGAGGTACTTATGAGTTAAAGCAACTCAAGAAAAATCTCACAAGCCAAAATATCTGCTGCCCACTTGCTCATAAATATCTCACCACATCAAAAAACATTAATGCACAAAAACAAAACTTGCACTCACAAGTGCATGAACCAAAAGTCCAAGCCAAAAGTCATGCTCACATTTTCCACAAATAATAAACATTAACCTAAATGTTTAATCAAAAAGAGAATGCCAACTTTTAAAGTAAACTCGTAACGAATTATAAGAATACCCCTCATCCGTATATACATACCTGCATCCGTATTCTGACTGAATACGAATAGAATGAGATGAAAATAATCCAACAATATAATACTAGGATCCGGCTTAAACCAAAGCCCACTAGTATTATTCGTCCGATCATGATCCGTGCACAAGTGCACGAATATGATCGAACCCTGCCATAAAACCATACGACCTCTACAAGGTTTCGCCCGAATCAGGGAAACCCTCTGTGTGGGACTCTAAAGACTCGTCAATACGCTGGGAGTGGGTTTAACCACAAGCACGTCAGTGGCACTAGCTATACGTAACGGCTACCCAGGTATTGAGCGAAAGGGAGGCCGACAAGCAAACTCATCCTGAAATCCTTCTGAGCCTGATAGTGACAATATCCATACAGTCCGGTCCGTTCGTCTATGAGTATCGCATATCGAGTCTAAGGGGTAGATAAAGTCAGACCCCTAATAACGCGACATTTAGTGTCGGTATTTTTCCCCCAATCAGAGAGGAAAGATCTATTCAAAATTTGAAATTTGAAATGAGGCAGCTCCTCATAAGAGCGCTCGCGCCAAGAGCGCCAGCGCTAAGAGTCAAAGATTTTGAGGCAGCGCCCACGTGCAAAGCACGAGAGCGCTAGCGCCAGAGTCAAAGACTCTGAGGCAGCGCTCACGTGCAAAGCACGAGAGCGCTAGCACCAAGAGCGCCACCGCTAAAAACTCTGAGTCAGCCCCTCATAAGAGCGCCACCGCCAAGAGCACCAGCGCCAAGAGTCAAAGACTTTGAGGCAGCGCTCATGTGCAAAGCACGAAGCGCTAGCGTCAAGAGCGCCAGAGTCAAAGACTCTGAGGCAGCGCTCACGTGCAAAGTACGAGAGCGCCAGCGCCAGGAGACTTTAAGGCAGCGCCTCACGTGCAAAGCACGAGAATGCCAAGCGCTAGAACTAAATGTTCTCCACCATTGGATCAAATATCCAACTGAGATGAATAAATCATCAAATTAAAGAATTCAATTCTGTTGAGGAAATACTTCTCAAATCTTTCCAAACAAAAAAGATTGTACTCTGTAAATCAGAGCACCATTGGATCAAAGGTGATTAAAAATCACCAAGATACAGAATAAGTTCTGTATGGAAAAATTCTTTCCCAATCTTGTTAATAACAAGAAAACTATCTTCTGTAAAACAGAAACCCTTGGGTCAAAGATCCAACGGTGAGAAACATTCCCCAAATCAATCAGAAATCTTTCAATGAGAGATTTCCTTAACTGATTCAACAAATCAGCCTCCCCTATATAAAGGACCCAAGACTTCAAGTCTTACAGAGAGGAACCCCCCTATAAACTTCTGAAAAACAGAGAGAAACCTCCATATAAGTTTCAAGCTTTTAGAAAAGAAAAAGAGAAGACCAAGCTCTAAGAAGAAGAACCTTCTTCAAGGTAAATAAAAAGAGAGAGAGATCATAGCATCTCCTGATAAATAAGAACTTAGTTCTTTGATCTAGGAGACAAAGTCTCCCTCCATAAAAAGAAGAACTTAGTTCTTAAAGCCATGAGACAACGTCTCTCATAAAGAAAAACAAAAGAGTTCATAGTATCTCCTCATAAAGAAGAACTTAGATCTGTGAGACAAAGTATCTTATAAATGAGAATTTAATTCTCAGCATAGAGCTGACCTGAACTGCCAAAGAAGCGCTTTAGCGCTCCAAATCTGGCGCTGTTTTTATGAAGAGCGCTCTGCACTCATTGGTTGGCGCCAAGCGCCAAGCGCTCCACGTGCTCCTCACGTAGGCGCTGTTTTTATGAAAAGCGCTCTGCACTCAATGGTTGGCGCCAAGCGCCAAACGCTCCACGTGCTCCTCACGTGGGTGGTCCTTGACATGGAGTGCTCTACACTCATCATACAGAAATCAGCGCCAAGCGCTCCATGTGCTCCTCACATGTGCGCTATTTCATAAGGAGCGCTTTAGCATTGCAAGTCTGGCGCTTAGCGCCTAGCGCTCCACGTTCTCCTCACGTGGGCACTAAGGAAATACAAAGCGCTCTGTAAATAGAGCCCTAGCACCATAAAGAGTGTTCAACACTCAACAAAAGACAAAAAGGAAAAGGGGTGTCGGAACCCAAATCAATGCTCAACATTGTTGAACAAAAGGGACTAAGCCCAAACAATGTTCAACATTTTATTCAAAACCGAGTGGGCTGAGTCCAAGTTGGCCACAAATCTCTAATTCAGATTAACCGAGCCCATGTGCTCACAATCTTGGTTTAGTCCCAAACTTGACTATAGATCTCCCAACCAACATTGGTTCAAGGGTACATTTCTTCACACCTCTGATATGTGTCATTATAATTCTTCAACGTCTTTAGAGAGGTGGCGGGTCCCGATAACCAGAAATTCTACAGACTATGATGTCTTTAAACTATGGACTTTGAGGTCCTTAAACTCATGGACTATGATGTCTTTAAACCCAATGGACCGCAATGCCCCTAAACTAAACCCTATAGACTATGACATCTTTAAACCCTACGGACTATGAGGTCCTTAAACTCATGGACTATGATGTCCTTAAACCCTATGGACTATGAGGTCCTTAAACTCATGGACTACGATGTCCTTAAACCCAATGGACCGCAACGTCCTTATACTAAAACGATAGAGCCCAAATGCTCTTTTTTGGATCTAAATGATCCCAAAACCCTGTTGAGTAAATCTTAGTCTAAAATTAGACCAACGTATCCTCAACAAACATTTAAGTTGATCTTAATCTCAAATGAGGTTAACGATCCTTAAACTAACCAAAACCTAAATCTAAGAAAATACGGATTTGGACTAATCCACGCCCTACGCGCGACAACATAAATTAGTCTCCATATACAATCCACGGGCAAACAAAAAATAAAACAAACACACACGATACGAAGTGACCTTCTGGAGCAGGAGAAAGAGGTTACCGCGATGCAGTAATGTAATTAACTGCTGAGGCTTGCGCCTGCAGGGAAGAGCGTCCCCACAATCAAAATCCCCTGACAATGAGGGGGAATCTGATGAAGTCTGCTACAACGGCAGCATCTGTCCAAACCTCCGATACATGGTGCCATAAATTAACTTGGCATCTTCGGAGATGTGGATGGATAAAACCAAATAGCATCTGCCACCAAATTCAGGCAAGACGACCTACGCAGTTTCTTCTATATTTTCGGTGGTAAATAGATTCTGGCACGCCCAGTGGGACTAATTTATGTTTTTGCGCACCCTCCTAAGTGGTTCAAAGCTGTTCCCAGTTGGAACAACAACATCAATTTCCACCATTGGAGCTGGTGGAGTCAGTCCAGAAGGGGAACTGCCCCCAGCTTTCCTCACTTGGCGCCAGTGGCGACGTCGAGCACGTATTGCAGATGGGACTGGCTCGATTACGGGGGTGGCTTCATCATGCCCCCTTTTCTGGTGAAGGGTTGTTGTTGGTGCCAGCCTATCAAAGACTAACGTCTGCTGAGTATCCGATACCTGCCGATTCACCCCTAAATTGCGAATTGCCAGACGAGCACGCGTTTGACACGATCGACGGGGAGAATGGAGAGAGTGACACCCGATAGGAACTCTACTTTGATGGTGCATCTTCCATGAAGAAGCGAAAGCACAGCTCCCCTATAATCAAATACGGGGTAGGCCTTATCTTCATGACTCCACAAGGAGGGATAATATGCTTTGCCTTTTCCTTGACAGAGCCAAGGACAAACAATGAAGCCGAATATGAAGCTTTGATAGCAGGTCTTAAGATTGCCGTCGACATAGGAATCGAAAACCTCCTCATATACGGAGACTCCCAGCTGGTTGTTAGTCAAGTAAACGATGACTATCAAACGTGCAAACCAAATTTGGTGAAGTACGGCGAGAGAGTACAACAATTGCTGACTCAAATTCCTTCCTACATTTTGGAAAGCATACTGCGTACGGAAAATAGCAAAGCGGACGCGTTAGCCAAACTCGCTAAAATACTGGCTGACGAAAACCTCGATGATGTAAGGATCATTGTACAAAGCCGTCGGGTTCTTGTACCAGCAGAAATATCTCCAAGGTCGTCTGAAGAAAAGGAAGCGACCAAGGAAATAGCCTTGCAAATAAAAGACCAAGAAAGGGCTTTGGATATGAGAGAAGTCTTTATAGACTACTTCAAATCCCGTCGAACACCTGAAGATGCGTCTTCAAGACATTAGCTCATGAAACGAGCTCTGTCCTTCGCCTTCCTCAACGATACTCTATATAAGAGATCATTCGACTCTCTATGGCTAAGATGCCTGGGACCGGAAGAAGCAAGGAGAGTCGTTCAAGAAACTCACGACGGACTCTGTGACTCTCATCAAGCTGGGCCAAAGATGAAGCTGAAGATCAAAAGAATGGTTTACTATTGGCCCACGATGATTCAGGACTGTCTCAAATACTCGAAGCAGTGCCACTCGTGACAAATTCACGGGGACTTCATCCACCAGCACCCAAATCCATCCGACAGTGGCTAGCTGGCCGTTCGAAATATGGGGAACTGACATAATTGGGCCCATCGAACCAGCGTCATCCAGAGGACATCGGTTCATATTGGCAACAACCGATTACTTCTCTAAGTGGGCAGAAGCAATACCGCTGAAGGAAGTGAAGACGGAGAATATTCTCCATTTCTTCAAGACATACGTAATCTGTCGGTTCGGTTCTCTGAGACGGATTATCTCCGATAATAGGTTGGCCTACAGAAGTCATAAAATCAGTCGCTTCGCACAACAACATAACATAGGCTGGAGATACTCTTTTGTCTTCAATCCCCGAGCTAACGGTCTAACTGAGGCTTTCAACAAGACCTTGACGAAGATCATGAAGAAAACGGTGTCCAAAAATAAGAAGGACTGGCACGAGAGACTGCATGAAGCTCTCTAGGCGTATCGAACCACGTTCAAAACAACTAAAAATACAACGCCATATGCGTTAGTATTCGATACAGAAGCAGTACTCACCTTGGAGATAGAGCTACCCTCTCTATGAGTGGCGGTTCATTACGAGCTAACAGACGAAGAGAATGCTCATCTTCGGCTTAAGGAGCTCGACGCCCTTGACGAAACCCGGCTCATGGCGCTGTAGGGTTCCTAGGCACTCTCAAGAGGTCTCACAAGGTATCAACCATGCCAATTTCAAATTTTACGGGTGCCGAGAAACCCTAATACGGATCGTTGGCTAGATATATAGGCGAAAACTAGAACTAGTAAACTACTTTACTAAAAGAACGGAAATACAACCTTTGTAGATCCGGTCCTCCACCTCCACGGCTCCGTGATGAAGTCCTCTCCGCTGTACAAATCGAACCATGACTCTCACCGTGGTTTCATCGGAGAAAAAGGCGGGCTAGGTCGTCGACAACGTGCCGAAGATGATCTACGTCGAGGCATCACTAGATCAAGCTCCACCTTCACCAAGCCATGAAAACTTGTGAAGGAAACACACTCTACTACTTGGAAAGAGGTAGAGGATGAAGAAATAGGAAGTGGGTAGACTTTAGAATTGGATTTCTCACTCATTTCATCAATCCACCATTGATGGAGGAAGGTTTCTTCTTCAAGATGAAGAAGAAGAAGATGAAAGTGTTATGATAAGTTGTATTTAAAAAGAAATAAAAAAACAATACTTATCATAATCCAACCATGGTCAAGTGTAGAGAATGAACTAGGGCTAAGTGGAATGGTTAGGGTTAAGCATGAGACAAAATGGTGACTTAGTCAAAGCTTCATGAAGCTTCAATATCAAACAAAGAAAGCCACCACTTTCTCATTATCATTTTCTTTTGTCAAAATGAACAAAAGAAATAAATAAATGAATAAATAAATAAACCAAAACCCTAACCACTCATATAACCATGGTTTAATCTTTACACAAACTCAAGTAAGCATGTATCATCAAACATGATACAATCAAGTGCACAAAAGTATATCACATATACAACTTGTAAACTTCAAGTGAGAATATCCATTTAAAGTGAACCAATACTAGTTAATGCAAAGTAATATATCAAATATATAATTATGCATTAAATCATTAAACCAACACATAATTTAACGATCCGGTCATATCGCATATAACCGACTAATATCTAATGTATCGGCTTATCGAATCAACCCTCGATTCGATAACTAGGTTATATCATATATAACCATTCGATACATTCATCGCGAGAATAGAATACGGTATCACATACACGCATTATTCTCGGTCCCGCACATATCTCATATGCGCTCCGATTTCGTTTCGCTTGAGCCAGGAAACCTCTGTGTAGGACTCTAAAGACTCGTCAATACGCCGGCAGCAGGTGATGATCATATCAAACACCCACAAGCCGCAAGCGGTCTGCTAAACGTAACGGCCACCCGGGTATTGAGCGATCAGAAGATCGACGAGCAAGCCCGCTCACACTCCTGTGAATCCAACCAGTAACACTACCGTACAGTCCGGTCTGATCGTCTGATATGTCGCATATCTCGCCTAGGGGTGGTAAACGTCAGACCCCAATAGCTCGATAAGTCGTGTCGATATGAGGTCTATAACAATTCGAGAAACTACTGGTAACACTTACCAGTAAATCTCAGCAACCCTGGCCAGGGATTTCCTGTTATAGCCAATCGAACACAGCGCAACATCAACTCCCTATACCGGGAGAGACGAATCCGCTCCTATCGCTCATTGCCTCCATGTGACTCGGGACTGTACCCAAAAACCACTATTTTGCACGCCCTCTTGGACGTGGTAAGGTGGAAATCAAAGCACAGTGGGAACCACACAAGACTCTATGACGATCTCGGGTCAACAGACTACTCTGTACCAGTGTCACCAGAGAACTGCCATCTGACGTAAGGTATAATACCATCTGGGAGTTCTCGGCGAGTCCGTCCAGTGTACCCAGTCTCTACTGAGCACCCGTATATCATCTCTGATGTCAAACACCAATGGATATGGGATCATCCATCGCCCATCTGTATGGGTCGTGAAGGTATACGCTAGTCTACTCTGGTATATCTATGCCCCGTCTCGATATACCCACGACTAGGGACTTTGAAGGATGTACTTATGGACTACCATGTCCCCACTAGTATGATCCGCATCATAGTCCAGGTAGTCAAGTACACATCCTAAGGGCTTTACCGACATGTAACAGAGAGACAATCAGTATACACGTTAAGGTAAAGAGTAACCAGATAGCATACTATCATGTCGAGCAAGAAAGTCCTCCCTATATATATCCCAGCATCCACTGCAATATACATCCTATGTATAGCAATGGCCTCTAGGGCATACATATAACTAACAATCTCCCACTTGCACTAGGGCCATCTGATAGCAGTGGTTGTAGTATCTCATACTCAACCATCCCATAATAGTCTCTCTTTGGGAAAAGGCCTTTGTGAGTGGATCCGCCGTGTTGTCCTCTGAGTCTACTCTCCTAACCTTGATCCCCTAGGAGATCAACCATCTCCATGATCAGGTGATACTGCCTTAGAATATGTCTGGATCACTGATGGGACGGACGTTCCTTGGCATAAGCCACAGCTCCATTGTCTTACAATGGGAGGAACGTAGTTCATCTCATGAACCAATATTCACCCAAACAGCCTCTTTGGTAGTATCTTAAGTAGCGATGTATCCTGCCTTTATCGTCTAGTTTGCCACGGTATCTAGCTTGGAACCCTTCCAACATACCGTCCCTTTGCTGAGGGTAAAGACAATGCCTGCGACTGACATTCAGTCGTCTTTATCACCCTGGAACCCTTCCAGTGATTCTCCCCAGGATCGATTGATACCATCTCACTATAACTAGTGAGAATCTTAACATCCAATTAGATCTATCTCATAGATCCAAAACCTAGGATTTAGGAGGTATCACTTTGATCCTATATGGAGAATCATTGTGATAAGCGGAGATTGACCGAGCGTAGCATAGGAAACTCCTTTCTTATCAAGAGTATGTTATCCACATACTCTACGAGGATCAACACCATACTCCCTACAACCTTTTTGTTTATACAAGGTTCATCTACCATTTTGATGATATCAAACTCTTTGACTAACACATCAAAACAGATGTTCCATCTCCGCGATACCCGCTTTATCCTATAAAGCATCTTGTGCACGTTTCCGCTGCTCCCACTGTCTACGAAGCCCTCTGGCTGTGTACTTATAGACTTTCTTTTCTAAAACATCATTTAGAAAAGCAGTCATGACAGCCAACCGCCAGATATCGTAGTCATGGTATGTAGCCGTGGCAAGTAGGATCTGGATGGACTTAAGCATAGCCATTGGAAAAGGTTTCATCATTATCCACGCCTGGTCGATGACGAAAAGCTTTAACAAGTCTAGCTTTGAAAGTCTTAACTTTTCCATAAACACCAAGTAATCTTCTCAAGATATACTTGCTCCTGATGGGGATTTAACCCTTCAGATATAGCAACCAAAGTCCATACTTTGTTGGTGTACATGGATTCCATCTCAGATCGCTAAGCATCCTGCCATTCTTATAGAGTCTCACTCCTGATGGCCAGCTTGAAGCTAGTTGGGTCATCATCTCATGATGCAATCCTCGCTCCCACTGTCATAGAGAAACCGAAGTATCTCTCAGGAGGGTGAGGAACCCTACTAGATCGGCGGAGAGGCTGAGGTTCGTTGGAATCTACTGAATCCTTTGGTTCTATCAAATCATCTGCTGTAGTTTGTATAGCTGGAACCTTTCCAGTTCTACATTACAGACTTTGCCTCGAGCTTGTCCAGATTTTGCTTTTAGACATAGGCCGGACAACCCCAAATCTTAACTAACTTAAGAAATGGGCTCTTCCCTTTCCATATCTCATATGGAGTGGTAGGCTGTGATCTGATTCAAACCCTATTCAATAGGTATGCAGCTTCTCAAGTGCATAACTCCCAAAAGGAAATAGGTAACTCAGTAGTACTCATCATAGAGTACACCTTATCATATAGGGTGTTATTGCTCCGCCCCGATACACCATCTTGCTATGGTGTATACGGAGGAGTAATGCTGAGAGAGAATCTCATTCTCCTTTAGAATAGTCCAGGAATTCCGTGCTCAAGTATTCTCCTCCTTGATCACATCAACGGACATAATACTTTTACCCGTATTTTGGTTCTCCACTTCTAACTTATATTCTGTGAATATCTCAAAAGGTTCGGACTTGTGTTTCAACAGGAACATAGGTCTGAATCTCGAAAGATCATCAGAGAATGTAATGAAGTACAAAGAACCAGTCTTGGCATGTGTAGACAGGGGACCTTACATACATCAACATGTATCATCCCAAGAGTTTACTAACTCTTTCTCTGTTTTCAGTAAACGGAGTTGTGGTCATCTTATCTTTGTGACATGACTGGCGAGTTTCATAAAATGCAAATTCAAACTCATTTAAATATGCATCTTTATGTAACTTCAGCTAGTCGGGTCGCATTGATATGACCTAGTCTACAATACCTCAAGAAGGATTCGTTCATTTCTGAACTCTTCCTCTTGTGTGTGTTCCGTATATTAAAGAACTGTAGTTTGATTTAGAACATCAACGCTTTTAGATAACGTGCCTGAACCGATCAACTTTTGATATAGGAAATGTTCAAAACATTATCCAACAATACAAAATTTTATCGTTTCTTTACTGATAAAGAGACTGATACGATTTTGTATATCAGGTTCGGTATCTAATAACATTCGTTCAGAATCAATGTATTTGAAATACAGGGTGACAGTGACCAACAGACTTGGCTGCAACACTTGCCCCGTTTTCTGTCTCATGAAACTTATCACCCGTTCTCAGTTCTCTACCTATCTGTAGCCCTATGTAACAGATTACATATCTGGGATCCTGATCTGGTATCACATACCCAGGACGTAAAGGATACTAAGAAACAGTTCTCTGTAATGAACACACCCGAAGATGATGCATCATCATGCACTCTCTTCGTTTGGGCGGCACGGGAATTCTGGTAATCCCCAATTTCCTGCTCTGTCTTATAACAATTATAAGTTGGAGCGGGACCAACGTTCCCCAGCTCAGCATAACAAGCGGGTTCGGTCAATATTCCGTATTATTATCTTGATTAAGGCGTGATATGGTCGCTACCTGGAGAGAGAGAGAAGAAAACACTCAGCGTGCGCTCTTTCAAGAATAGATTGGTTATTATTTTATCTAATCAAGATGGCTCCCACTGCTTTTTATCAAATCTTCCTTCAAACCCTAAAAGGAAAGACTAGCCGGGATTAATTACACACTACAAGTTCGCCAATCTTTCAGCCAGGCCAGTGTCGGTACTTTGAGGGAGGTCCCCAGTGCTTTCGCACGAACCTAATTAATGTAAACCTCGTTTTCCCAGAGGCGTAACCTCGTTAACACCTTTCTAGACACCTACTTGGTCGGCTAATTATAATGTGTAAAACTCTCCCAGGAGTAACAATTACTCGCAGCGGGTATCGGGATCCAACTATCTCATAAAAAGTATGCAATCTCATTGCAAATTTCAACACTTGAAATTCCCGATAATATTTTGCCCCTAACGTGCTATGACCTTGACGAAAGCCAACAAACCATAGCCCGCTAGTCAAGTTCAACCCGTACATTTCTTGATTGAATTAAACCCACCCGCACGACCCTTGACGAAAACCAACAAAGCCGCACGACTACCCTAATCCAATCGCATCGTATGCAGCAGATAAGCAGCATATAGCTACTGCACACTGCACCTTGACGAAAGCCAACAAATGCAGCACGAATACTATATACAACTTATCTGAAATGACGGAGGGCTATGACAGGTTTTTCTGAAAACCTATTGCGTAATGAACTTGATATCGTTGTAGAATCAAATGATTTTAAAATGGAGTGCTTTTGAGGCTTTCTAGTTTTGCTAAAGGAGTCACTCCCGGTGAAGGGATCGTCGGTCCTTTCCTCGTCGAATGAGGTGCGGGATATATCACATATATCACTGTGCAAAGCAAAAACTCTTAAAAGCAATCAAAAGACAAACCGAGTGTGTAGCATCTGCCAGTTATTGCTAAAGGAGTCACTCCCGGTGAAGGGATCTCGGTCCTTTCCTCATCGAATAAGGTGCAGGATATATCACATATACCGCTGTGCAAAGCAAGAACTGTAGCTACCTGTTTTATTTTGAAATTCAATTCTACAACATCTTAGGTTTCTTTTATTTCATTAATCACATTAATGAAGTCCCATCATTTAAGTACCTAAACATCACAGATAAATACGGCGTACACTTATGCCATCCGCATTCGCCTCGATGTCCCCTCATGCACCGTTAGGTTAGGTAACTAACGGCAGAGCAGGGCAGGGCTAGCGCGGGTGTAAAACATAAGTAACGCCTATATAATATATCATATATACTATATACTGTATCTATCACAGAACATCACATGATCACATCACGGATATCGCAGCAGAAGAAACATATGAAATATTGGATATACTAGGACGTCCGTGTTTTCAATACGAGCCAGTATAAAACACGGATTCCACGGTCGTGATGAATAGCCAAACCCACACCCCTAGACCCCTACGAGAGCGGCAAGCAACCCTATCAATTCTAGAGTTAGGAGACCCGGTCTCGACTCCTCGAGTTGTTCTCCCACTGGACTCCAAAACCCGGTTACTTGTGCTCCCCTCCTTGGGTCTATCCTAGTGCGGAAATGTAAATAATATACAAACGGTGACATCTTCCGCAACCTGGAAGTGCCCCAATAAAAGAATATTACATACAAGTTTTTACATGAATGAAAATGAAAAACACTCATCTCACATAAAAACCCCCGGCTATTCAAACACGACGATCCAATATAACATATCCAGCAACACATAACATCACATGTCATCAACGTAAGTAAATATGCGCATCCCAATTGTCGTTGACATATAGCAACGAAACCGGCGATATCACATATTACACTTATGGTCACAGAAAAGAAAGTGTAAAACTACAACAGTTGGAATCCGCAACCTTCATAGACATCGCATGCCTAATCAAATGAATTCCTTAGACATCGCATGCCTAACAATTATAAACCCTGCATTTTAGTCTCAAAATTGAAAACTCTTTTCAATATCAAATCGGGCAATTCGACAAGATTCCCGACATCCTGATCGAATGCTCGTCGCAAACTTCAGTAGACGGCCGCACCCCCGATACCGGCGACGAAGTGCACCAAGGCGGAACACCGCTGCCACGAGCACCCGGACGGATGCTTTCGGCGACGGGGTTCTCCTACAGTCACTTGGTCGGGGCTATGGAGTGAGGCTGTCTATTAAGTTTACCCGGCGAGTATCCGCATACGCTACGTGATTGCGACGGACTTTTGATCACATCAAAATTCCGTGGCAACCGATCAAGTGAGACTAAACTGCTATGTTTATAACATTCATTCAGTTATCTCATAACTTCTTGTGAATTCCAATTATTGTATCCCATTCCAGATAAATAGAAAATGTTAAACTTTCCGATCGAACATTCGAACACCCAAGTTTTCCCGACACAGATCAACACATGAAACAAGTCTAAAAACATTCAGTTCGTGCTTCAGTACCAACGGTCCAGCCGTAGAAGGGTCAAGCCAACGCCTCACATGTGGCACGCCGTACTGCCCCAAACCCGAAGGTTCAAAGGGCAGTTCAAGATGGTCACATAATCGAGTTAAGGTTTGTTGTCTTCTAGAGGGTCCATCGCGTTACTTGCACTACTTAGAACGTCGTTAAACTACGGAAAAATCCAACACTTGGAAATTTCCCGACAGGGGAAAGATTGGGTATTTATATCCGGTCGAACTTTTTAACATATTCAATGATTATCCGGAAAGACACATAGACAAAGTTTGATACTCCGATCGAAACACCGAATCCCCAAAACAACCCCAGAAAATTCAACTCTTGAATAAATATTAAAAAATCCCAGAAAATCCAGCATCAGAAATTATGAATTACTGTACAAAAATTATAGGACAATCTAATAATTTGGCCGTGGAACCGCCGCATAAGCAGGGCTTATGCCGCGGTTCCGCCGCACTCTGGAAGCTTCACTGGAAAAATTTTGCATCGTAATTCGTAGAATTTCCTGCTGAATTTTTTAGCAATTTTTAATTTGGAAAAATCCACGTTTTCAGAAAAAGTCCAGAGAGCGTGGAAAAATGGGGTTTCGGGTTCGATCGGACTTCAAACTCCGTCTAGACTTCGCCTAAGGTTCTAGCTAGGCTCTGATACCATTGTAGGGTTCCTAGGCACTCTCAAGAGGTCTCACAAGGTATCAACCATGCCAATTTCAAATTTTACGGGTGCCGAGAAACCCTAATACGGATCGTTGGCTAGATATATAGGCGAAAACTAGAACTAGTAAACTACTTTACTAAAAGAACGGAAATACAACCTTTGTAGATCTGGTCCTCCACCTCCACGGCTCCGTGATGAAGTCCTCTCCGCTGTACAAATCGAACTATGACTCTCACGGTGGTTTCATCGGAGAAAAAGGCGGGCTAGGTCGTCGACAACGTGCCGAAGATGATCTACGTCGAGGCATCACTAGATCAAGCTCCACCTTTACCAAGCCATGAAAACTTGTGAAGGAAACACACTCTACTACTTGGCAAGAGGTAGAGGATGAAGAAATAGAAAGTGGGTAGACTTTAGAATTGGATTTCTCACTCATTTCATCAATCCACCATTGATGGAGGAAGGTTTCTTCTTCAAGAAGAAGAAGAAGAAGATGAAAGTGTTATGATAAGTTGTATTTAAAAAGAAATAAAAAAAGCAATACTTATCATAATCTAACCATGGTCAAGTGTAGAGAATGAACTAGGGTTAAGTGGAATGGTTAGGGTTAAGCATGAGACAAAATGGTGACTTAGTCAAAGCTTCATGAAGCTTCAATATCAAACAAAGAAAGCCACCACTTTCTCATTATCATTTTCTTTTGTCAAAATGAACAAAAGAAATAAATAAATGAATAAATAAATAAACCAAAACCCTAACCACTCATACAACCATGGTTTAATCTTTACACAAACTCAAGTAAGCATGTATCATCAAACATGATACAATCAAGTGCACAAAAGTATATCACATATACAACTTGTGAACTTCAAGTGAGAATATCCATTTAAAGTGAACCAATACTAGTTAATGCAAAGTAATATATCAAATATATAATTATGCATTAAATCATTAAATCAACACTTGATTTAACGATCCGGTCATATCGCATATAACCGACTAATATCCAATGTATCGGCTTATCGAATCAACCCTCGATTCGATAACTAGGTTATATCGCATATAACCATTCGATACATTCATCGCGAGAATAGAATACGGTATCACATACACGCATTATTCTCGGTCCCGCACATATCTCATATGCGCTCCTATTTCGTTTCGCTTGAGCCAGGAAACCTCTGTGTAGGACTCTAAAGACTCGTCAATACGCCGGCAGCAGGTGATGATCATATCGAACACCCACAAGCCGCAAGCGGTCTGCTAAACGTAACGGCCACCCGGGTATTGAGCGATCAGAAGATCGACGAGCAAGCCCGCTCACACTCCTGTGAATCCAACCAGTAACACTACCGTACAGTCCGGTCTGATCGTCTGATATGTCGCATATCTCGCCTAGGGGTGGTAAATGTCAGACCCCAATAGCTCGATAAGTCGTGTCGATATGAGGTCTATAACAATTCGAGAAACTACTGGTAACACTTACCAGTAAATCTCAGCAACCCTGGCCAGGGATTTCCTGTTATAGCCAATCGAACACAGCGCAACATCAACTCCCTATACCGGGAGAGACGAATCCCCTCCTATCGCTCATTGCCTCCATGTGACTCGGGACTGTACCCAAAAACCACCGTTTTGCACGCCCTCTTGGACGTGGTAAGGTGGAAATCAAAGCACAGTGGGAACCACACAAGACTCTATGACGATCTCGGGTCAACAGACTACTCTGTACCAGTGTCACCAGAGAACTGCCATCTGACGTAAGGTATAATACCATCTGGGAGTTCTCGGCGAGTCCGTCCAGTGTACCCAGTCTCTACTGAGCACCCGTATATTATCTCTGATGTCAAACACCAATGGATATGGGATCATCCATCGCCCATCTGTATGGGTCGAGAAGGTATACGCTAGTCTACTCTGGTATATCAATGCCCCATCTCGATATACCCATGACTAGGGACTTTGAAGGATGTACTTATGGACTACCATGTCCCCACTAGTATGATCCGCATCATAGTCCAGGTAGTCAAGTACACATCCTAAGGGCTTTACCAACATGTAACAGAGAGACAATCAGTATACACGTTAAGGTAAAGAGTAACCAGATAGCATACTATCATGTCGAGCAAGAAAGTCCTCCCTATATATGTCCCAGCATCCACTGCAATATACATCCTATGTATAGCAATGGCCTCTAGGGCATACATATAACTAACAGGCGCAGCAAAACTTGGAGACTTACAAAGCAAAGATGACGCGCTCATACGAGAGATTGACTAGGCCGAAAGCATTCCGCCAGGGTGAACTCGTGCTAGTGGTCAAGAGACCTATGATCCCCAATCGTGCCAAATAGGGGAAATTCGAGCCGAGTTATGAGGGCCTATACATCATAGACAAGGTCTACCAAGGTAGGGCTTATTTGCTCATGGATATGCATGGCAGAAGACACTTCAGGCCAATAAACGGTCGGTTCTTGAAAAAATACTACGCCTGACCGAAACGTCTTTAAACTACTACTAACCGCAGCATCCTAGGGCTGACGCAAAAAAAAAATGGTATGTCCATAAGTGAAATGGGCATGAATGAAAACCCGAAAGGGCTCCGTGAGTAAAAACAGCAGGGCTACCGGCGAGTTTGTGAAAACCCGAAAAGGCGCAATCTCGTTAAAAGACACTTGCAAAGTCCTCTTGACCTTGTTAGGAGAAAATACCTGCGTGAGATCCTTATGACTCACAAAGGAGCAACACACTTAGGGATCCTCACGATTCTTAAGGAGAAGTTACACTTACGAGATTCTCTCGACTCGTAAAGAGAATCCCCTTATGAGACCCTGACGGCTCATAAGAGTTCAAAGGCCTTAAGCTACAGGGAACTTAACCTGCTCTTAAGCCATCATACACCCCAATTTTGCCTACAAACGGTTCAATATTGACCCTTGTATACAATCCACGGGCACAAATAAACGTCTCCCCACCAAGTTCTACCAATGGTGCGAAGTCCCCCTATTCGGTTAACAAACACTTGTAAGTCCCCTCGACTTATTAGGAGAAAACACTCTTATAAGATCTTTACGACTTATAAGAGAAAACACCACTTAGAGGTCCTCACGATTTCTAAGGAGAACATACACTTACGAGATCCTCATGACTCGTAAGGAGAAACATCCTTATGAGACACTTACGACTTATAAAGTCAAAAGCCTTAGTCGACAGGATCTTAACCCGATTTGCTAAGCCACCTTTGTTCGAACCGACAAAGGAAAATGATGATTTGCTCCTGGCCATATCCCAGTTGTAGCGATGCTGATGCCTAAATTGGTATCAAATTCCAAGTCTAAACTCGCGATAAAAATCAGCGAGCGAAAAAATATGGAATAGCCGAAATGATGGGGCAACTTGCAACAAAATCAGCACGTAAAATATATGCATACAAAAAATAGCCAAAATGATTTGGCAACTCGCAATAAAAAAACAGCGAGTAAAAAGAAAAATAGCCGAAATGATTGGGCACCGCAAAAAATAGCCGAAATAATTGGGCAACCGTGACTTTCGCGATATAAAAAGATGAAATGATAGAGTATCGCGGAAAGAAAAAATGAAACGAAACTTTTTTCCCTGTAGGTAAGTCCATACTGACCCCTGTATACAATCCATGGGCATAAACGAAAAGGGAACCACATGTCCCAACAAACTCTATCAAAGGGAGAGTCAGGTCTCAGCGGCAATATCTGCATCCTAGAAGACCAGCAACGACGTTCCTCCTCATGCGAGCAGGACACGGACGTGACACTACCAATCGGAGCCATGGCAAAGTCCTCAGTTCCAAGACTCTGCGGTTCACAGACAACCTAGAGTCAACCCTGACACCGTAGAAAACGGAGAAAGTCGATCCCGACACCGTAGAAAATGGAGAAAGTCAACCCCGACACAGTAGAAAACGGAGAAAGTCGATCCCGACACCGTAGAAAATGGAGAAAGTCAACCCCGATACCGTATAAAACGAAGAAAGTCGATCCCGACACCGTAGAAAACGGAGGAAGTCGATCCCGACACCGTAGAAAACAGAGGAAGTCGATCCCGACACTGTAGAAAATGGAGAGAGTCAACCTTGACATCGTAAAAAAAGGAGAAAGTCAATCCTGACACCATAGAAAGCGGAGAAAGTCAACCCTCGACCTCCCTATCGGAGTAATGCTTCGATTTGGAAACAAGTCAACTGACCAACCACTTACGAGTCCTCTCGACTTGTAAAGGAGAAAATTCTTTTGTGAGATCCTTACGACTCTCAAGAGAAAATGCACTAAGAAATCCTCACGATTCCTAAGGAAAAAATACACCTACGAGATCCTCATGACTCGTAGGGAGAAAAGTCTTTATGAGACCCTCACAACTCATAAAGTTGGAAAGTCTTAGGCAACATATCCTAACCCTGTTTCCTAATCCATCGCTACCCTATAAAGAGTTCAAGATGGACAGCTATCTACTATTTATAGGCCACATTTGCTAAAATCACATGCCAACAACACAGCAGAGAAAAGAAAGCGATAGTCGGAGATAAAAAATGTGTCCTTTATTCATGAATTCAATTGAATACGAGATACATCATATAAAATAAAAAACAAAATGCATACATGTTATTCGTAAATTACAATCGATACAAAGACGACTATTGAGAAGGAAGCGATTTTAGTAAATCAGCAAGCCGCTCGCGCACTCCTCTTAGATCTTTTTCATGATCAGCCGCCACGGCCAACTCCGCTTCGACTCGGGCACGTTGCTGCAAACAGGATGAAAGTTTCTCATCGATTTCCCACAAAGCTGCCTCACGACTCTGCACATCCCGCTTAGTAAGGTCGAGCTTCTACCTCAGCGTTAGCTTATCAGAAATACATCATAGGAGGCCCTCAACGATACCTTTCAGCTGTGCAGCATTCGCGTCAACCTGGGCGCGTGTTCATATCATAATTTTGCATTATTATATTCCCCATTCTTATTCATTTTACAAATAAATAGGTGCTTTTGATCCATGTCTGTAACATAGTTGCAGGTTACAGGTTCTCGGAACAAAACGGTGAAAATGATGAAAAGACGAAACAAAAGTGAGACTACGACCAACAAATAGAAGAATCTTGATCATGCCTACAGTTTGAGGGACAAATGAAGATCAATGGACAATTTCACAAAGTATAAAGGCAGTGCAAGATTCAAGACTTCAACACAAAGCAAGCGGTAAAAGTCCACAACATTCTACACTGTGGATATCTGGAAGAAAATAGAAGACATTCTGAGAAACCAAGTAAAGAAACCAGACTAACAATGCAACAAGAAGAAAACCTGGGAAAATGAACCAAAGACCCCACCATATGGCCACGGATCCACGGCCAAACAGGGCATATGGCCGCGGTTCCGCGGCCATGGTGAGCACGTGTCGGCGCAAAAATCGACGGTGTTGGAGGTGCGTTGACTACGCTTCTCAGGGTAGTTTTGTAAATGTAGATAGTGTAGGGTTCCTAGGCACACACTAGAGGTCTCACAAGGCATCAACCATGCCAATTTCAAAATTTACGGTGCTGAGAAACCCTAGACTACGGATCGTTGGCTAGAAGTCTAGGCGAAACTACGAGCTAGTTAACAACTTAACTAAAGTGTAACGGAAATACAACCTTTGTAGATCCGTTTCTCCACCTCCATGGCTCCGTAATGAAGTCTCCTCGCTGTCCAAACGGAATCCCGGGCTCTAGCATCGGCTTCATCGGAGAAATGGGCGGGCAAGGTCGTCGGCTTCGTGCCGAAGATGATCTACGTCGAAGCATCACAAGATCAAGCTCCCACTTCACCAAGTCATGAAACTTGTGAAGAAAACACCCTATACTACTTGGAAAGAGGTAGAGGATGAAGAAATAGGAGGTGGGTTCACTTTAGAATTGGATTTCTCACTCAATTGCTCAAGTTGCCATTGATGAAGCAAGCTTTCTTCAAGTGAAGTAGAAGAAGAAGAAAGAAAGAATATGATAAGTGTTATTTAAAAATGGAAAAGAAAATCAATACTTATCATATTCAAACCATGGTTAAGTGTAGAGACTAAACTAGGGTTAGTGGGAATGGTTAGGGTTAAGCATGAGACAAAATGGTCACTTAGTCAAACCTTCATGAAGCTTCAATGTCAAACAAAGAAAGCCACCATTTTCTCTCATTTTCTTTTCCAAAATAAAATAAATAAATAAATAAAGAAAATGAAAACCCTTAACCATTACACAACCATGGTTTAATCTTTACACAAACCCTAATAAGCATGCATCATCAAACATGATACAAACTAGTGTACAAAAGTATATCACATATACAATGTGCACATAAAGTGAGAAAATCCATTTAAAGTAAACCAATAGTAGTTAATGCAAATTAATATATCAAATATATAATTATGCATTAAATCATTAAATCAACACTTGATTTAACGATCCGGTCATATCGCATGTGACCGACTGATATCCAATGTATCGGCTTATCGAATCAATCCTTGATTCGATAACTAGGTTATATCGCATACAACCATATCGATACATTCATCGCGAGAATAAAATACGGTATCACATACACGTATTATTCTCGGTCCCGCACATATCTCATATGCGCTCCTATTTCGTTTCGCTTGAGCCAGGAAACCTCTGTGTAGGACTCTAAAGACTCGTCAATACGCCGGCAGCAGGTGATGATCATATCAAACACCCACAAGCCGTAAGCGGTCTGCTAAACGTAACGGCCACCCGGGTATTGAGCGATCAGAAGATCGACGAGCAAGCCCGCTCACACTCCTGTGAATCCAACCAGTAATACTTACCGTACAGTCCGGTCTGATCGTCTGATATGTCGCATATCTCGCCTAGGGGTGGTAAACGTCAGACCCCAATAGTTCGATAAGTCGTGTCGATATGAGGTCTATAACAGTTCGAGAAACTACTGGTAACACTTACCAGTAAATCTCAGCAACCCTGGCCAGGGATTTCCGGTTATAGCCAATCGAACACAGCGCAACATCAACTCCCTATACCGGGAGAGATGAATCCCCTCCTATCGCTCATTGCCTCCATGTGACTCGGGACTGTACCCAAAAACCACCATTTTGCACGCCCTCTTGGACGTGGTAAGATGGAAATACAGGCACAGTGGGAACCACACAAGACTCTATGACGATTTCGGGTCAACAGACTACTCTGTACCAGTGTCACCAGAGAACTGCCATCTGACGTAAGGTATAATACCATCTGGGAGTTCTCGGCGAGTCCTTCCAGTGTACCCAGTCTCCACTGAGCACCCGTATATCATCTCTGATGTCAAACACCAATGGATATGGGATCATCCATTGCCCATCTGTATGGGTCGAGAAGGTATACGCTAGTCTACTCTGGTATATCGATGCCCCGTCTCGATACACCCACGACTAGGGACTTTGAAGGATGTACTTATAGACTATCTGTCCCCACTAGTATGATCTGTATCATAGTCCAGGTAGTCAAGTACACATCCTAAGGGCTTTACCAACATGTAACAGAGAGACAATCAGTATACACGTTAAGGTAAAGAGCAACCAGATAGCATACTATCATGTCGAGCAAGAAAGTCCTCCCTATATATGTCCAAGCATCTACTACAATATACATCCTATGTATAGTAATGGCCTCTAGGGCATACATATAACTAACAGATAGGGATCGGATGTAAACCCTAGGGTTTCTATAATCTATAAATATGAACCTTACAACTCTTTTTGGAGCATGTCTCTTCTTGTGCTTCTTTTTATTTATCAAATTGAGAATTTCAATTCCTGTAATGTTTAAAGAGTGCATCAAATAAAAAGTAAGTCTTTTTCTTTACCTTGCCCTAGTTAATTTCCTTTCTGCCCTAATTAATTTTATTTATCTGCCCTAGTTATATCTTTTATTTATTTGCTGTAGTTGTTAAATTAAAATCATAAAAATAAAATCTTTTATCAATTCCCTAATGAATGAGTAGTTCCTCACTTGTTAGGGTTAGGAATGGGAAAGGTTTGAGAGATGAAAATCTCTCACCCCTTTCTTGCCCTTCATACATTTTAATAGGACTCCATGCATACATACATACACCTCTCACTACGGCACCCTATCCCACGAGGTAGCGGTGATATCGTAGTTTAAAAGACCGGTTGTGTATGTTTTCCATGGAGGTTAGGGTAAGAGTTAAGAAAAGACAGACAAGAACCTAGCGGATGAAACTTAGTTTCTTCCCGATAGTACTAATCCACTTTATTAATTATTACCTTAACACCTAAATAGATCTTAATTACGGCATAGAAAGCGGTGAGGAATATTGAATTTCCAAACCTAACATAAACCTAACCCTAGCAAGGTTTTAATCCTAATCAACTCATTTTAGTTTTCATTGATAATCGAATCACCACAATTGGAATTAACTCGTTAGAACGAAAAGAAAATACACAAAATCCCTGTGGACCGACCCGTACTCACTGGCTAGCTACCAAGCGACACCGTTCTTGATTGCGGTTAAATTCTTTGATTCATCCATTTTAAAAGCGCATAAGCACTAAAATCTCGTATTAATCAAATGGCGCCGTTGCCGGGGATGGCGTAGTTATTTTCTTTTTCCAATTTCGGATAAATATAAAATCATAAAAATCATATAAACTGAAAAATATAAAAATATAAAATAAAATTGTCATCTTATTATTCTTTGAAGGGTGCTTCATTTGAATTGTGCAGGATCGACGAACAGATTCAGATCTGGAAAAATCCAGAGAGAGAAACAGCAAACAGCAGATCTGAACAAACGGAGGAGGACCGCAACAGACAACAGAAGAAATTGGGAGGCTCGAGTCAACGTGTCAACCGCGGAACCGCGGTCAAAGGAAACATTTGGCGGCGGAAACGCGGCGCATTGGTGACGTCAGCACGTGGAATCTTCTCTGTAAGCATTCTTTTCCTCCCCTCTGCCCTCTGTAGTCCTCTGAAAAATTTTCCTGCAGGGTTCTTTGCGGAAAAATTCTTCTCCCTCTCCAATAAATTGTTTTTGTGCAGGATTCTTTGCGCAGCAAAATAAAAAAATTTTTGGAAGTGTTTTAGATTTTTGTGTGTTTACTGCTTTGCATTTTTAAAAACGGACTTTTAAGGGGCTATAACACCAATCCATATTGGGTGGGGATTTCATTACCCTTCCTAGGACCTCAAAAATCAAAAAAAGCATATTGCATTGACCATCGAGTTAATTAAAAAAGATTAGACTCAGCCTTAAGGACTGTCGCGCTCAATAGGACAAAGGAATAATTGTAGGCATCGATCATTTATCTAAACCAGAATTTGTGGTTCCTAGGCTAGATAAGTAGGGAAAGGTAATTTTAAAAGGCCCGTCTCACGGTGATTCGTGAGCGGATCCCTCCTTTCTTTACTTGTGCTTATGTGGCCACAATTGGCGGTGAAGTGGCGATTTGTGGTTCTCACAACTTGCCCTTTGGAACAGTTAGGAGCAGTCTAGTTGACCTAGGTGACCCTAGATCTAGGCTTGATTGTGCATATTGTGATTGCTTGAACGCGCGTCTAAACTTCTTATAAAAGTCTTTTTGCAAGAAGCTCCTTATAAAAAAAACACAAAACAGAAATTTTTTACAAAGACTTGCCAATTTTGTCGCTAGAAATCCATTGCACCCCGCTTGCACCCACATTCTTTTTCTTCTCATTTCTTACATCATGGGTACCCCACCTCACAAAACTCTTGCCGAACTTTGGTACCCTCATCCAAACATTGCTTCCTACGCGAATTGTTTTGGTCGAATTACGGACGACCTATCCATGCCCAAAATTTCTTTGAAAGATCGAATAGAAGCGTCTGGGAGAAACAGTTGGACTCTGCAATCCACTGTGTATCAACCGTTTCAACCTTCACCACCTTCTTACATTGATACTCCTTTTTCGAGTCCTGTTGTAATTCCGAAACCCATGTCTATTGCTGAACATATTGAACAATCCCGTAACCGATCTTTCACTTCTTTCAACACTTCCAGTTCTTGGGATCAACAAGTCCATTCACCTTTTTATCCAAATGTTTATCCTACTCCTGTCCAACCATTCAATTTCTACCAGTCCTACCCGACTTTCGCACCTTCCCTAGACATTGCTTCTACACAGCCATTTAGGAGTTTCCAGAATCCGAAAATTTTTGAATCTTTTACTGAAACCCCTTCACAACCCATGTCTAGTCTGGAACAGTCGTTGGAAGATTATATTGTAGCGACAAACTAACAGATGAGGAATTTGAATGCGTCCATTGCTGCCCTTAATTCATCAAGACAACCTAGTGAACCGGTAGCTAGTTTCCAACTAGCTCCAAATTCTCCAATGTATGATGAGGCGGTTGGACAGAGTGAGAATTTGAGTGGTGAGAGTGAGTTCTACACACTTCCAAATCAAACCTACCCATCACCAATTGAATCCCACAACTCTGGTTTTCAAACAAGTGTTCCAAATGATTCACTAGTTAAAGATAAAACGTGTAATGGGTTGTGCGACTTTGTAGTGTTTGATTTACCTGATTGTGAAGAGCCCTTTTTGAGTGAACCCAAACCTAATCCTTTTGAACTTTACACCTCCAATCTAGAACCTGAATTGATAAATATCCATACTTTTGATGAGGTGTCTAAAAAAATTGATTTTCACTTGATTGAGGATATTGACGCCGGGAATATTTTGGATGATGAACCCGCAGATTTGACTGAATTTTTCTCTCCAATTCATCATCCCGAGTCATTAAATGTTTTTCCCGAACTTCATATGCGTCTTGATTTTGATGATAATTGCATAGATGAGATAACTTTTGAGGAGAATTATGAGGATAGTATTGAGGATAGTATTGAGGATGAACCAGTTTTGTTTGATGAGTCGGATTTTCCAATTCATCCTCCTGAACTTTTAACTGTTATACTTCCTAAATCACCCCCTTCATCCTTTCCATCGTTCCGACTACGCAAGAGATCTCGCAGGAGGACTGTGAGCTTGAAAAATTTCTGTTCGATCATAGCAGTTTTGACGCCACTAGTGCGTTCTTCCTTAAATCTGACACAGTTCTCACGACCGATAACGATTATGAGTGTTTCACTTTTCGGACGATTTTGAAGACTCACTGCCCGAGTTTGAGTCCTTTGAATTTTCAGATGAGTTAGTTGAACCATCAGACTTGGTTGCTTACAGTCATTTCGAACCATTGATGGAATCCTTCGAGTTCGAGACAGTTTCACTAATTTCACCTTCAATTGTTTCACCTCTGAAATTCAAACTCAAGCTGTTGCCGTCTCACCTTACATATGCTTACTTAGGTGAGAATGAGACCCTTCCTAAATCACTCCCCTTCGTCCTTTTGATCGTTTCGACCGCGCAAGAATCCGTCACGCTTCCATTTTCAACGGCTGGTTTACCAAGTCTAATGTACCCATGTTTTCTCGCGAATCTTGAGGGATTTGACCCCATTTCTTTACGGGTTGATAGATTAGCACAATCGCTTTTAACACATCGGTCATCATAATTTGTGCTAATTTATTCACTAAATTTACACCCTCAAGTTCGTACTACACTTCTTTCTCTCTTCCGCCATTCTTCTCCTAATATACCGAGACCATATTCCACCTTTCTTCCCATATGGTATCGTGTGTTTCTTATTTCTTTCCTCTACACTCCATTCTTTCACCAACCACACCATTATAACGATAAAATTTTTGAATGGTTGGTGCTAACCTTTGGCCTGTGTAAGGCCTTGTATAGCTTGATACTGTGTTTTTCTCCTCCCTAACTCTGAACTTTAATGCTTCAACGGTGGAAACACTGTTTCACTTAAGTTTGGAGGAGACCTTTTTGTATATATATTTTATTTTTCTTTCAACAATAAAAAAATATATATAAAAAATAAATAAATAAACGTGGGAGTGCCGATATTTTTGACCCTCTTGGTGTGGCATGACAGTGAGGACACTGTCAAGTTTAAGTTTGGGGGTGTGCTCGGTAAGCTTTCTTCCTTCGCATTCATATGTATATTTTTGCATTTGCATACTTATTTTTAAAACCCATAAAAATTGAAAAAATTTAAAATTATAAAAATTGAAAAATTCAATTTTGGCCATAATTGATTTAAGTTTGACAAGACGGTTAACTTGCTAGGAAAACTAGATCCTAGACTTAGTAGATTAAAAACCCTAAAAATAACCTTTCTTAATAATTTAACGGTAGAAAATATGTCTTTGTATTTTATTTAGAAATAGGCAAATTTTGAGTTCATTTCTTGGGCTAAGTCAAAATAAGGGAAGAGTATTGATATTTTTATTAAAGTGTAAGTCTAAAAAATAATTCTGAAAATATATACCCTACAATTAGCACATACACGCACCTTGAAACTTGGAATAGTAGAGGAGACCTTGAAATGCTCTTGTCTAAAGTCCTTAGTATGAAGGAAAATAAAATAAAAATACAAGTGTGAATAAAGAGAAAAAAAATGAACACTGGTTTTGTGATTACTTAAGGCCGCGTAAAATAAAAAAAATATATAGCGAGGGTGCTTTATCACCCAGTGCCTTAGACCAACTGGTTTGGGAGTCACTGCTAAAGCCTTAGGTGTTACAAGAATAGGAATTATGCCTTAATGTGCGAACACATTTTGTAATCGGTCGTTAGTACCTCAAAAAGTATTAACGGTCGCATGAAAGATGTGTGAGCAATTTCATCTAAAAAAATTCACCAACTAAAAGTACTTTGGACGATGGACAAGAGTATAAGAGCTTGAATTGAATTTCCAAGTGTAGGGGTGATACATACACAAACGTAGGGGTATATGATTGGGGTTTAGATGAGAGATAGGAATGAAAAATAGGACTTATATCTTTAGTAGAGATGATAAAAATTCCTAAGTTGAGACGGAACCTTAGAAAAAAAACTAAAAAGATACTAAAAACTAAGTAAATTTACAAAACATATACGATCTTAAGTTAAATGATAAGTGAGTGTGAAAAATATGGGTCGATGATTTCTAAGTTGAAGATAATAGAATTTCTTGCTAGAACACCGAATTTAAGAATGAAAGTCAACATGCCAAATTGATCGGATTTTGTGGGTAGTATCCGCTGAAAACCCTTAGGAGACAACACTCCTCCTACTAGGTACACCTAGAGGTTTAACGGCTTATTGCACGAGCTCAGTGCAATCGCGTTTCCCTGCGAAAGTGAGGTTAGGTCTTTTTCGAGAATAAACTAGTTTTGCTCGAGGACGAGCAAAAGATTAATTTGGGGGTATTTGTTCATATCATAATTTTGCATTATTATATTCCCCATTCTTATTCATTTTACAAATAAATAGGTGCTTTTGATCCATGTCTTCTACATAGTTGCAGGTTACAGGTTCTCGGAACAAAACGGTGAAAATGATGAAAAGACGATACAAAAGTGAGACTACGACCAACAAATAGAAGAATCTTGACCATGCCTGCAGTTTGAGGGACAAATGAAGATCAACGGACAATTTCACAAAGTACAAAGGCAGTGCAAGATTCAAGAGTTCAACACGAAGCAAGCGGTAAAAATCCACAATATTCTACACTGTGGAAATCTGGAAGAAAATAGAAGACATTCTGAGAACCAAGTAAAGAAACCAGAATAACAATGCAACAAGAAGAAAACCTGGGAAAATGAACCAAAGACCCCACCATATGGCCGCGGATCCACGGCCAAACAGGGCATATGGCCGCGGTTCCGTGGCCATGGTGAGCACGTGTCGGCGCAAAAATCGACGGTGTTGGCGGTGCGTTGACTAGGCTTCTCAGGGTAGTTTTGTAAATGTAGATAGGGATCGGATGTAAACCCTAGGGTTTCTATAATCTATAAATAGGAACCTTACAGCTCTTTTTGGAGCATGCCTCTTCTTGTACCTCTTTTTATTTATCAAATTCAGAATTTCAATTCCTGTAATGTTTGAAGTGTGTATCAAATAAAAAGTAAATCTTTTTCTTTACCTTGCCCTAGTTAATTTTCCTTTCTGCCCTAGTTTATTTTATTTATCTGCCCTAGTTATATCTTTTATTTATCTGCCGTAGTTGTTAAATTAAAATCATAAAAATGAAATCTTTTATCAATTCCTTAATGAGTGAGTAGTTCCTCACTTGTTAGGGTTAGGAATGGGAAAGGTTTGAGAGATGAAAATCTCTCACCCCTTTCTTGCCCGTCATACATTTTAATAGGACTCTATGGATACATACACGCACCGCTCACTATGGCACCCTATCCCATGAGGTAGCGGTGATACCGTAGTTTAAAAGACCGGTTGTGTATGTTTTCCATGGAGGTTAGGTTAAGAGTTAAGAAAGGACGGACAAGGACCTAGAGGATGAAACCAAGTTTCTTCCCGATGGTACTAATCCACTTTGTAAATTATTACCTTAACACCTAAATAGATCATAATTAGGGCATAGAAAGCGATGAGGAATATTGACTTTCCAAACCTAACCTAAACCTAACCCTAGCAAGGTTTTAATCCTAATCAACTCATTTCAGTTTTCATTGATAATCTAATTACCACAATTGGAATTAACTCGTTAGAACGAAAAGAAAATACACAAAATCCCTGTGGACCGACCCGTACTCACCGGCTAGCTACCAAGCGACGCCGTTCTTGATTGCGGTTAAATTCTTTGATTCATCCTTTTTAAAAGCGCATAAGCACTAAAATCTCGTATGAATCAGCGCGCTGCTGGACAGATTCGCCTGAATCCTCTTCGCGTTCCTTCCGCCTCAAGGTCGCCTCTTGTTCGAAACGGTGGAGGAAGGGAACGCTCTGCTCAACCCATGCAACCCGTTGGGAGTTCAAAGCCAACACTTCCGGAGCCGGACGCCTGAACTCAATCTCATACAGACATGCCTCGATCTTCCTATGTTAGTTAACCCAAGACTCGATGACACCCTCGCTGTGGAAGTTCACGACCATCGCCAACATAAGATTAACCTCGGCAGCAAAATCCGTAGCAGATGCGAAAGCCTCGACGTCAAGATCTTTGACGAACTCGCTTAACATCCGCAGGCTATTCGCAGCACCCCTGGAAGATGGGCGTTTAACAAAGGGCCTTGACGGCATTGGAATTTGAGACTCGAAGGGAGCTGGAGTCGGTGCGATTGTTGCAAAACAAGTTATGGTCAAATGTCGGCTCAAGAGATAAAGAAAATGCACGAGCGATGAACTCTACTATACCGGCTGCGACAGGTGGTAAAGTTGGGAGTACCGGAGGCGCGACTGTTCTCTCGTCTCCTCCTCCAATCTGTAACACTGCAATCAATTCAAAGAAGAATTATCAATGACATGGTTACCCATAAAAGAAAGGAAAGGATGTCGGTTAAAAAAACTATACTCACTGGCACCGGTAGGCAGGACGATTTCTGACTGGAAGGAGAAATGCGGGTTCAGCACCTGATACAGATGGTCAAAAAGGACTCCTGCAAGGTTGTAACAATACAATGCCAGTACAAAGAGTATATCACCCACAATGAAACCGATAAGTCGCAAACATATACCTTCCAGCACTCCAGACGACATGGGAGAAGGCAACGGAACAACAGCCGTCACGGCGGCGACCAGAGGCGCTTCAGATGGCGCAATCTCCGCATTCACTACACCTACACTCAAAACGAACAAAACGTCATCAGATGGGGCTGAACAGGATCGAAAGATAAAAAGAAAACAATGAACCAAGATCTACCTGATAGGTCGCCAATCGAAACCGCGATGAGAGCATCACTAGGCTCAGCGGCTTCTTCGCTGTCCTCCACTGGAATAGTTTCTGCGCCCTTGTCCTCATCCCCTGATTCGACAAGGGCCGTCGTAACGCTTGCAATGCCTGCCGATATCAGGGAGCCACAGGCAGAAAGAGAGAGGTTTGGGCAGTCCCAGACTCCCGAGAGAGAGCAGCCACTTCGGGCTCTGTGGCAGCCGTCTTCTCACCTGCCACCTCATCGCCAATACTTGGACCTGCAAGATATGGTATATATCAGAACTCGCCGATCGAGTTCTAATGAAAATACTGGGCATTGCATTACCCTGCGAATGATCCTGGCTTGCCTCCTGAGCCACGTGCATAACCTGTCTATGGGCGGTAGACAGGGGAGATGGAGCATCCTCTGAAGAAATAGCGACGGATGGGGTTGTGCTTAAACCTGCACCCACAGCCAAGATGGCATTACGTTCCTTCGCCGCACGCTTCCTACGCTTCTTGTCGGTCTGAGCGGTGAGAAGCGATCTCTTCAAGACCTCCATCAAAGGGATGTCATCATCCGAACCAAGCTCTGCCTTTGGAGCCGCTATAGCGTCCGTCATCGGCTGCTTAAGCGAATCCTCTTTCGGCAATACTGGGGGAGCTGAGACCTCAGCAGCCGGCTCTGGAAGCGTCGCCACATCACCACTGGGGATCGGCACTGCACTCGAGATAATCCGAGTCAAGGTAGTCCCTGCAAAAAAATAAAAGAAAGGGTCAAACCACAAATAAAGAAAAAGGGAATGATGGCACAACGAGCTGAAGTATACCAAGGCCCGAAGAAGCACATAGCCTCTCTTCCTCTTCGAAAGTCTTGAGGGAAGCCGCGAGAGCCTCTTCGGAGGAGATACCTGTTGAAGAAGAAAGCGTAAGTCAATGCATAATAATAAAAAAATATAACCGCGGAAAGAAACGACTGAAGTCTACCTGACTGTGCAATGGTGATCAGTGCTTCATCGCGAGCTAGTTGCTCAGAAACCGCGATGGCAGCCTCTAGATTGGTATCATCCGGCGCAATGAATAAACCCTCATTGGTCCCGTATTCGCTCAAGCCCTCGCTGTAAGGAGCATGCGGCTCCTGGCCGAATACGACGTCGGCAGAAAACAACCACTTTTTCTTCTTTTGCGAGCGGCCGCTGGTAGCCAGCAACAGGAGCTTGCGCTTGGCGGGCAATTTTGGGCGACGAGTCCCGATCTCCGTACCCACGCCAGAATCGGGAGACGTCGCAGCCACCACTTCTACAGGCGCACGAGGTAGATGCTTATGAGGAAAAGCGCACGGGACCACAGCTGCAGCAGCTTCTCTTAGGGGAGGACGAACGATGGTCCGTCGCTTCGAGGGAACGGTTGGATTACCTGCTGGGACAACACCCTTACGATCAAGCAATAATCATTTTTCTTCCCAGATAATAGCGCCCATCACGTGCTGGTACCACGCCACGTACACATTCAAAGCTTTCGGAACGTAGCTTGGCTCACTGATAAAGAAGTTAGACCCAGTATTTAACCGCATGAAATGGTGCAGCGCACTACGGATACCTTCCTCTGTAGCAGTAGGCTCAGCTAAAAAGACTTCAAGCGGGACACCCTGATTGTAGCTTGATTGTTGAGCAAAGCGGTGCGGGTTGTATCTCATGAACAGCGCCGCATCGTTCTGCCTAAACACTAAAAAGCCCGGCCTGATTGAATATAAGTGAAGAATCTCCCGAGCTTTCAAGGTAGAAACCCCATATTTGAAGGTGTCCCACAGTGGCTGCACTGTCTTAGCGGATTCCTTGTCGATAGTCATGACCTTATCGACGAAGGTCATGCCATCCCCAATCGTACGCGGGTGAAGAATCAGACCCCGAGCCTCTTGCTGAGTCGGTTCCAAAATGGAAGCGTCAACCAGCCGCATAACCCGAGGAAAGTTATAACCTTCGTAGAAACGGGGCCACTCGTGAACTCCAAAAGCGCTAAGCACATGCAGCTCAAACCACGAAGTGAAATAATGCATCAGGTGGTTTACGGGCTGCACCCCCGGTTGAGTGGTGTCTGCCGCTAAGCTAAGGCCATGATACAAATGAGCCAGCCCAGCAATCCCAACGGCAACCTGCGTCCCTTCAACCATTCGGTGAGCCGGGTAGAAAATGGACGGTTTCATGTAGCGACGGTGCATGGGGAGCACAAACCAGCTTAACCATAAACCAAGGAACGCTAAAAAGATCGCCTCTTCGTCGATGTCTTGAGCGGTGATTTCTGCAAAGGGGACTATCGCGGCGTTTGGGAGGAAGAAATTCTTTTGATCTGCTTCCGCTGTCGGCCGGCTATCCAAGCCAAAACCGAAAGGATCGTCGAGCTTGGAAAACTTCGCACCTTATTTCGAAAAGACTTCCAGGCGAAGAAAACGGGTGATGAAATCCGTAAAGCTGACCCCATGGTTTCCGGATTCAAGAAACAGGCTCTCGTAAATATTTAACACCTTGATCAAGCTTGGGAATCGGTGCTGAATGGCTTTCTCTGGGGTCAGACC
Organism: Agapanthus africanus; assembly: GCA_030015575.1. Lineage (NCBI taxonomy): Eukaryota > Viridiplantae > Streptophyta > Magnoliopsida > Asparagales > Amaryllidaceae > Agapanthus > Agapanthus africanus. Next base: position 185,044,529 of record CM057346.1, on the reverse strand, counting down.
CATCACTACTGATCGAGTGGCGAAAATGTACTCGTCAGGGGGTAATATCTCCTCATAATGTTCCCCTCTGACAGGCGAAAATGATCCAACAAAATGATCACATGGGGTTCTTTGATCTAGGAGACAAAGTCTCCCTCTGCAGTAGGCGTTATGGATCTGGCAGTGTGATGAGCCTGTTGCGCACCGCCAGCTCGAACAGTCTCTTCGTTTTATCCCGGGGAAACGAATAAGGGCGTTTTACCTTCTCGTTGAAGAATCATTGTCTATCGTTTTAGCGATCAGCTGGTTTTGGACAACTGGGCTGCTGCTCAGCATTGGCGATGAAGGTCGCTTTGCTTTTCCCTTTTTCGTTTCGAGGCTCCATTTTCGAGGAAGGCGGTCTATGGCCCATCTGATCTATTTGGGCCAGCTTGTCAATCAAGTCCTGGAAGGTAGTCGGCTTGAAAAACATCACGAACTGGGATATGGTCGCCTGAGGGTCGAGGGTCCACACGAACATGCCCATGGCAAGAGCTTCCTCTATGCGCTGTTCGCACTTTGACCACAGGTTTCGTTACTGGATTGCATACTGCACCCATGTCTCTCCTGGCTTCACCCTGGAATTGATCAACGCTGTGATTAGGGTGCGTTCACTGGTGCTTGCGAAATGCTGAGTGAATAGAAACTCCATCTCTGTAAACGTTTTGTCAGAATCGTTTGGCAGCTCCGAATACCATTCAAAGGCCGTTTCCGCCAAGATGCCGGAGATCTCCATGAACTCCTCTAAAGAGATTGAAACTTCCCGATCTAATAGAAGGAAGGTGTGAGTTAGAACGTTCCATTGTTCCAAAAAAGCTTTGACCCACCATACATGGGGCGTGGAATACTGGAAGAAAGAAGCATAAATCGCGGGATACAACTCGAGCTTCAGCAGCTGCGATTTCTTGGCCGATAAGATATATCGAGCCCACTGCAGATATTCGGCTGAATGGCAGGGAGTCAAGCCTATCATGTATGGCTGTCCCCAATGGCGCGACTCGCCTTGACATATACGTCGCGCCAAGATATCCAAAGCCATTGGAGGCTGTACGAGTATTGCAGCAATAGAGGGCTGAAGGCAACCTTCCGAAGTCCAGTTGACCTCCTCTACGGCATATTTCACTTGGGGTGAGTCGGCGCAGTGAATGGCGGAGATCACCTCCGAAGGTGCTGCACAAGAAAAGCTACGTCGGCCCCTGATAATTTGATTGTACCATATCCCCTATAGATGAAGAGACTTTTGCTCGGGGTCGTGATCTTTGATCAGCGCGAAGACTTCCTGGTCTACTGGCGTGTCACGGAATGCACTCTCCGGGTGAACAAACGGGAAAGAAGTGTCAAAAGACATAGTACCTGCGCGGAAAAGAACAAGAGTTGCTATAGTCAAAATTCTGACATTTGGTACTTTAAATTGGTGCCACACTGCAATGCAGTGAAAATGGACCAAAAGGAACCCACAAAATCAAGATGATGGATCATCATTGATGAGACAATCACTCATTAATGAGGAAATCCTAAAAGGATTCTCATTTAATGAGAGGCCCCTCAGGCCAAGCAGTTAAAATCCCTCGAGAGCAGCGCTATGCAAAAGAGAGTGACATCTGTCAACTTTAATGATGAAGGGAATAAAAATTCCCCCAAAAATTCTGAAGAGCTATACTTTATGAAGATGATGGAGTAACCCATCAAAAAACCCTAAAAAGGCAAAGCTTTACTGTAAGTCTACGCTAGCGCCCCGGCCGTCTACAGACGCCAAATGCGGAACAAAAACTTTTTATCTGGCGCTATCGTATACTTTAACCCGGATCTTCCATTATTGCTAAACTAACAAACTGTAAAGAGTGTAGAAAGGTTATACCGAACGATCCGAGTCCTTCGTTCTTTAACCATCATCCCACGCTCCGTTGCGGCTGCTCCGATCTCATCGATCTCCAATATGCTCGTCTAGGTGGCACCACATCACTGATTCTTTAAACGGGCTCCCGCCTCTGACTCGAGGCAACTCGGTCGTCAAGTTTGCTAAAAGAGACGACCAAGAATGATGTAGAGAATGAGTAGATGACTTTGTCTCACTTCGTCCAAGTCCGTGGACGATCGGTAAATGAAGTTGCCGATGGAAAAGAAATGGAACAAGAAATGAACTATGAAATTTCCATGCATCCAAAACTTTAGTCTTTTCTTTTTAGCAACCAAAATTTCTCAAAATGAGAGAGTGAAGGAGGAGAGAGAGGGCCGGCCACTAAAAAGGAGGGGGGGTGAGTGTAGGAGGGAAGTGGTGACCATAGCACAAAGCTTATCATGAAGAAAAGATCTTAACTAAAACAAAATGCATTAATTAAAACCATGAGTCACTAAAACCTAGTCACCATTTAATAAATGCAAAAGAAGATGCATGAATCTAGTCACCAATCTAGAAGCTTCTAGAAGCACGACTCACCTCATCCAAGAAAAGATAAATCCGTCTTTAACCGAATGTTAAAAGACGGCTGATAGAAAACTGGAAACTGGCAACTTCCCAAAGTGATCCTGAAACGACTTTCAGGATAACCCCGTAACTGTATAAATATACCCGCATTTGTATTACGACCGAATACAAATGCAACTGAGACAAAGATATTATACCTACTCAATATAATACTCGGATCTGGCTTAAACCAAAGCCGACCAGTATCATCTGCCTGAAAAATAACACGTGCGTAAACGCACGTGCATTTTCCGAACCCTGCCATAAAACCATACGGCCTCTACAACGTTACGCCCGAACTTGGGAAACTGTCTGTGGGGGACTCTAATGACTCGTCAGTACCCTGGCAGTGGGTTTAACCACAAACCGTCAGCGGCACTAGCAATGCGTAACGGCTGCCCATGGACTGACCTCAAGGGAGGCTGATGAGCGAACTCATCCAGAAACCCTACTGAGCCTAACAGTGACAATGTATATACAGTCCGGTCCGTTCGTCAATGAGTATCGCATATCTGCCTAGGGGGCTAGAAACGTCAGACCCCCAATAGCAGTATAAGTCGTGTCGGAGTGTAGCCCAATAACACCCTGAGATACTACTGGAGTACCTACCAGTAAATCTCCTGCCATGGCCATGGACTATGTGTAATGGCTCTCCTAGACACAGCACGACCTCGCCCCCAATACCGGGAGAGACGAATCCCCTGCCGATCCGCTCTCGTGCCTCCATATGGCTCGGGACTGTACCCAAAAGCTACCTGTTTGCACGACTCCTTTGAGCCGTGGTAGGGTAGAAATCAAAGCACAGTGGGAACTCACACAAGACAAATGACGACCTCAGGTCGATGAACTAACCTGTACACATGTCACCAGGGAACTGCTATCTGACGATAGGTATAGTACTAACTAGCAGATTCCCGGCAAGTCCTGTCCGGTGTACTCATAACCCAATGAGCACCTGTATACATCTTAGGTGATCCAACTGACACCAGTGGCTTGTGAGACCGGCCACCGCCCCTCGTCGGGGTCTCGACTGTATACACTAGTCTACTCCGGAGTATCAATGCCTTGTCTCGAAACTCCCACGACTAGGGACCACAATTAAGGATATGCATATAAACTACCCAACTCTCACGTATATGATCGCCATCATACTGTTGGTAGTAAAGCAAGATCCTAAGGGCTCTATCAAAGTGGAACATGTAATCAGTCACCTGAACATGCACACAACTGATAAAGGCAAACCAGATAGCATACTATCATCTCGAGTAAGACTGTCCAACCGGTATAGGTCCTCCGCAATCATTGCAATCACGTACCTGCGATCCAATAATTGACTATGAGGGCACTATCTCCAACAATCTCCCACTTGCACTCAAGGCTAATTATTGCGATGTCGACTACTCACAGCCCGTGTGAAACCGAACATCCAACTCCTCTACTAATCAGTTTCACAAAGCCTGTTTGTAAAATTATTGTGTTCGAGAAATAGCCTCAGTGAGTGGATCCGCCTAGAAGTTTCTTTCTATATCTCTCTAAATCTCAAGTTCGCGGAGAAGGCCATCTCCCGAATTGAGTAAAACCTGTCTTAGAATATGTCTGGATACCTGATGGGACCTAGTTCATAAATGAACTCCAAATCCAAACTTCTTAGACTGCATCGATCACTGAACCTAATCAGTATCCGGCACCATGCCACCCACAGTATCCTCTTGGACCACCTGTCCATAATACTGTCCCTCTTCGTCAGAGGGAAAAACTATAACTCTGACAATCACTCTGTCAACCATATCACCTTTGAAGCCTGGAATGATAACCGTCTCCCGAAGGAGGCTGCCGTCATCAAATCCATAGAACATCCACTTATGTTCTATAACTGCTTCCTTATGTCTCTCCAGGATTGGATTAATACAAACTTATCGCATCTAGTGCAAAAACAACATCTGATGTGGTACTTGACACCTCACGATTGACTAAATTGCCTAAGCAAGTGATCTGCCAATCATGCATAGCCCTCTCCCCTTTAGTCTATACGACACCTTTAGAGAGGGTGACTCCATCACCTGCAGGTACACCACCATGCTAGGAGTCAACTATTCTAAAAACCATTAGAATATCTGTCAAAGTACCAACATTGGGAAGCTACCCAAATCTAGATCTAAAAACCATAGATCCAGAAACCAGAATGTCAAATATTATATCCATATCCTGTCTGGAGAAACAACTGTATGACGACCACAGTACAACCGATCGTAGTATAGGAATTTTACTTCCTACTCTGTGTATGTCATTCAAATACCATGACATCATACCCTACTACCTTCTTAACAGATCCATCCCCTATTCTGATTGAAGTCAAACCCATGACTGTCACATCAAAACTAGATGATCTTTCTCCGCTATAACTGCTCTAGTCTATAAATAGACATAAGCTACTTGCCCACCATACTTCCGCTGCTCCCACTGAATACGACAACCCTCCTACCGGGTCTCATAACCTGGAACAACAGTAGTGTCAAGTCTGGGTAGATAAGAACCTCCCTGTCACCGTCCTTGAGGCTACCGGAGTACCTCTCGGGTGTCTGAGGTTACCCACCATATCTGCGGAGTGGCTATTGGAATGTCAAACCTGATTGAATATATAGGTCCTATTAAATTTTCCGTAATCGTTCGCGGTTCTGGAATCTCTTCCAGTTCTACCATACTCCCACTACTGTTTTCTGAAAAAGATCCATTTTACTAAATCTGTGGCGAGTCAAGAACAATATCACTATTGATCTTCCAAATGGTAGAATATCAACCCTCGTCATAGCCAGGGTCAACCCACAAACAGCCATTACAGAAACGTGCCCTGAGTTATCCAGAGTCTGGTTTTAATCATAAGCTGGACAACTCCCCGTACCTTAACATCTTTTAAGGTACGAACTACTCTATATCCAATATAGAAACTTTGGCACTTATTTAATTGGAACCATATTCAAATCATGCAGCAGTCTCCAGTGCATATCACTTTAATGGAAAGAGACTAATCAGCATTACTCAACTTAGGAATCCATCCAATTATGAGTAACCTGAAAGAGAAACACGTTTCTCAAAACCATCACTATCATCTGAATACCAATCACAAGAATCTACATCTTCGATCTCTTTGAAGAATCCCGATACTTGTGATACCTGGTTCTCTACTTTATTCTTATACCCACAACTTCTCAAAACTTAGACCTTGTATTTCTACGAAACACTTGTCTAAATACTAGAGAAGTTATAAGTAAACAGAACATAGTACGAGGACCTACCCCTTTGTCCTGATGGACACTGGACAACATACAATACTCTGTATAAGTCCGCTGAGTTGAAAAACTCAAAACCTGTGCGTCGTAGGTTGAAAACTGTACCCTGGCGATTTCCTCAAATATCACCAATTACAACGAATTCCGATATAATGAGGATAATCACCTAATTCCCAATAACTTACTCCCACTCATCATCTGTAAAACCATACAGATATGAGAATGAAACCTGGTAAATACATACCCTTGGAGTAAGTGTCTAATCGGGAAAACAGTTTTTCTTTAACAATGCACTGAAACAAGAAAATGTTTCGTAGGGGTATCCTGGTATTCATAGCAATGCCTCTTCCATAATCCAATTCATGACTTCAACCGTATATTTTATTGCCATCTCTCCAAATTCCTTTATTTGTCTTTATTTGTTACCTTTTGTACACCATCGTTAGGCTAAATGGTTTTCTTCCTTCCCTACCGTTTGGCACCAGCCTATGGTTTGGAAGAAGACTATCCAGTAAGCATAATAGGTGTACCCTTCTAAACCAAGGAGTACTCGTATCTTGAGAGAAGGTGATGATAAAAGACAACTGAATAATACATTATTCCTTTAAAGGTGAAATAGGAGTGGTGATGAAGTACGCGGTTTTGGTCGTGAATGATATCAGTCGCAATTTACTTTGCCCTCTTTCTAATCCCTTTATTTTGTCTTTAGTTATTGCCTTCTGCACACCCTACTTAGGCTAATTGATTTTCTTCATTCCCTACCTTTCGACACCTGCCTATGGTTTGGAATAAGACTATCCAATAGGTGTACTCTCCTAAACCAAGGAGCTCTCGCAACCTGAGAGAAGGTGATATTAAAAGACAACTGAATAAACCAATTCTATTTCTCCTGAACCTTGATCCATCCTCGAAGAAGTCCCTTCGAGTTCGTATATAACCATACGATGAATCTATCCAATAGAAGTGGATGTCCGTAGTAATACGGGTGTTCTGAGAAATGCAAAGGGTAAAAGAAGGAGTGGCAATGACTTATGCAACTCGGGCAATCCAAAAGCCAGTATTTTAAGAAGGTTCGGTCAACTTGGTCACTGAGTCATAGTCTAGGGTCGGTCAAAGGTCGCTGCCAAAGAGAGAGAGAAAAGAAACACTCTGCGTGCACTCTAACCTAGATCAGAATGGTTATCACTTTATCTAATCCGGAAACCTCCCACTGTCCTGTCAAATTCTCCTCCAAACCTAAAGAAGAATCAATCGGGATCACCCGAAGAGTAAACCAACTCATCAGTGGAAATCGGGATCCAACTCTCATCGCATGATAACGTGACGGAATCCACTCACGTTATCACACTCCAGAAGATATGCGCATTCCTGGCAAGTTTCAGTTTCTTTAGAAACTCTCGATATGATTTTTACCCCATGCTCTTATGATCGTGACTAAGGGCCAGCCCATCATAAGTCACATGTCAAGTTCTTCCCATCATTATCTTGTTAATTTGAACCCACCCGTACTCGCCCTTGACTAAGGGCCAACAAGGCTGTACGACTGTCCCAAACCAACGCATCTATCTATGCAACATGTGAATACCCCAGCAGCTACCAATCACTATGTCCTGGCTAAGGGCCAGACCAACATAGCTTGAATACTACTGACCATTCATATGAAATGACGGAGGGCTACGGCTGGTTTTTGGCGAAAAACCTTTAGCGTAATGAACTTGATATCGCTGAAGGAACCTGATAGCTTTTTAAAATATAGTGGCGAAAACCTGTGCTAAAGAGGTCACTCCCGGTGAAGGGATCTCAGCTCTTTCCTCGTGGAATGAGGTGCTGGATATTCCACTGAATACCGCTATGCAAAGCAACTTGTAATCAACTATAATGAAGTTATTGCCCTGACGCAAACTTCTGCCCAAGGGGTCAGTCCCGGTGAAGGGATATCGGCCCTTGCCCCGTCGAATGAGGTGCAGGATATTCCACTGAATACCGCTATGCAAAACAAAAGGAAACGTCTTTGCAATAACACCTTTTAAAATTTGTTCCAACAACTGCAAACAGGTTTGTTTTCCTTTGCATTGATCAGAATCAACGCAGTCCCATCAATAATCACACCAGAAAAGAACGAAAAATAAAATGTACGTATATGCCATCCGCATTCGTCACTGGGTTCCGTCATCACCCGTTAGGTTACTTAACTAATGACAGAGCGGGGACTGGACTAGCGCGGGTGTAAAACATATACAACATCTAATAGTATATAAACCAATATACAATAATCGCTCCAGGCGTGATAATATGCAACATTACAGAAAAGTAATAAGCATCACAGAACAATACAGATAATCTAGGATCCTCGAGTTTCACAGAGCCGCTGCTGAAACCCGACGTTCCCCTGTCGTGTGGATAGCCTGTGCAATGAAACCTAGACCCCTACGGGTGCGGCAAGTTACCCGCCAAAACCTGAAGCGAGGTAGTCCCCACAGCATAGTGAATGGAACACCCGGCACTTCACGGAATCCGGTAAATTGAGCACCCCTCCTTGGGTCAACCTGTACCCCCTACGAGTGCGGCGAACAGTCTGCCAATTTTAGAGTGGGGCCCCTCTGCCTCTCAAAGCCATGAGATGCGGACCCGTTTCCCTCCAGAACCCGGCTATCCGTGCACTCCGTCTCGGGGTAAAACCTAGTACAGTAATGGAAAAATAGTACAACAGGTATATCGACCGCAACCTGGTCGTGTCCCAAAAGAATATTATACAACAGGCAGTGACGGCAATCCACATGTTGGACGCTCGCCCCGCAATATCAAATGTACAAATAAACTCAAACTGTACTACCATTGCACACTGCTATCCACCACGACAAATCCGCAACATCACAGCACAACACAGAACATCAACGCGAATGTCACGTTCGCAAACCCGTCTAAAAGAACTATAGCAATCGGACGCGGTTTACCGATCAAATGACATTCCCGGTCGGAGATATAATGTAAGCACTGTAAACTAACATGTTTAAATTTCGATCGACTAAATATCACAAAGTGGGCCCCACGCAAATCTGGAGAACAGTAACAAGACCTGGGCCCAAAAGATATATACCAAAAACCCCAATTTCCAATATAGAATTCACTGTAGAAAATTGGCAAAGTGATGTCACTTTCCTGCGGCGGATCCGCGGCCAAACCCATGCTTGGGCCGCGGATCCGCGGCGGAACAGTGGAATTACTTGGTCGAATTTCTGCAGTATTCCTAAAAAACCCTGCACAGTTTTCTGAGATGTGTGAAATATTTTTAGGACACCATTTAAAATCAACAGAAACTGTCAAGCTGAAAAATTGCGATTTTTGATTTCCGGTTCGATCGATATTTTAAACGCGTTAGGACAAGTTAGTATAGCAAAATGGTGAGGCTCTGATACCACTGTAAGTCTACGCTAGCGCCCCGGCCGTCTACAGACGCCAAATGCGGAACAAAAACTTTTTATCTGGCGCTATCGTATACTTTAACCCGGATCTTCCATTATTGCTAAACTAACAAACTGTAAAGAGTGTAGAAAGGTTATACCGAACGATCCGAGTCCTTCGTTCTTTAACCATCATCCCACGCTCCGTTGCGGCTGCTCCGATCTCATCGATCTCCAATATGCTCGTCTAGGTGGCACCACATCATTGATTCTTTAAACGGGCGCCCGCCTCTGACTCGAGGCAACTCGGTCGTCAAGTTTGCTAAAAGAGACGACCAAGAATGATGTAGAGAATGAGTAGATGACTTTGTCTCACTTCGTCCAAGTCCGTGGACGATCGGTAAATGAAGTTGCCGATGGAAAAGAAATGGAACAAGAAATGAACTATGAAATTTCCATGCATCCAAAACTTTAGTCTTTTCTTTTTAGCAACCATAATTTCTCAAAATGAGAGAGTGAAGGAGGAGAGAGAGGGCCGGCCACTAAAAAGGAAGGGGGGTGAGTGTAGGAGGGAAGTGGTGACCATAGCACAAAGCTTATCATGAAGAAAAGATCTTAACTAAAACAAAATGCATTAATTAAAACCATGAGTCACTAAAACCTAGTCACCATTTAATAAATGCAAAAGAAGATGCATGAATCTAGTCACCAATCTAGAAGCTTCTAGAAGCACGACTCACCTCATCCAAGAAAAGATAAATCCGTCTTTAACCGAATGTTAAAAGACGGCTGATAGAAAACTGGAAACTGGCAACTTCCAAAAGTGATCCTGAAACGACTTTCAGGATAACCCCGTAACTGTATAAATATACCCGTATTTGTATTACGACCGAATACAAATGCAACTGAGACAAAGATATTATACCTACTCAATATAATACTCGGATCCGGCTTAAACCAAAGCCGACCAGTATCATCTGCCCGAAAAATAACACGTGCGTAAACGCACGTGCATTTTCCGAACCCTGCCATAAAACCATACGGCCTCTACAACGTTTCGCCCGAACTTGGGAAACTGTCTGTGGGGGACTCTAATGACTCGTCAGTACCCTGGCAGTGGGTTTAACCACAAACCGTCAGCGGCACTAGCAATGCGTAACGGCTGCCCATGGACTGACCTCAAGGGAGGCTGATGAGCGAACTCATCCAGAAACCCTACTGAGCCTAACAGTGACAATGTATATACAGTCCGGTCCGTTCGTCAATGAGTATCGCATATCTGCCTAGGGGGCTAGAAACGTCAAACCCCCAATAGCAGTATAAGTCGTGTCGGAGTGTAGCCCAATAACACCCTGAGATACTACTGGAGTACCTACCAGTAAATCTCCTGCCATGGCCATGGACTATGTGTAATGGCTCTCCTAGACACAGCACGACCTCGCCTCCAATACCGGGAGAGACGAATCCCCTGCCGATCCGCTCACGTGCCTCCATATGGCTCGGGACTGTACCCAAAAGCTACCTGTTTGCACGACTCCTTTGAGCCGTGGTAGGGTAGAAATTAAAGCACAGTGGGAACTCACACAAGGCAAATGACGGCCTCAGGTCGATGAACTAACCTGTACACATGTCACCAGGGAACTGCTATCTGACGATAGGTATAGTACTAACTAGCAGATTCCCGGCGAGTCCTGTCCGGTGTACTCATAACCCAATGAGCACCTGTATACATCTTTGGTGATCCAACTGACACCAGTGGCTTGTGAGACCGGCCACCGCCCCTCGTCGGGGTCTCGACTGTATACACTAGTCTACTCGGGAGTATCGATGCCCTGTCTCGAAACTCCCACGACTAGGGACCACAATTAAGGATATGCATATAAACTACCCAACTCTCACGTATATGATCGCCATCATACTGTTGGTAGTAAAGCAAGATCCTATGGGCTCTATCAAAGTGGAACATGTAATCAGTCACCTGAACATGCACACAACTGATAAAGGCAAACCAGATAGCATACTATCATCTCGAGTAAGACTGTCCTACCGGTATAGGTCCTCCGCAATCATTGCAATCACGTACCTGCGATCCAATAATTGACTATGAGGGCACTATCTCCAACAATTACTAAGTTAAAAACTCCAAGATCTTCAAGATCTATGAAGTAACTCTAAGTTTTCTTCATGGAAGATGAACAGATCTATGATCTAAAGATGAGCACGGTTCTGTTAATAGGTAAAACCCTAAGACTTTTTTAAGTTCTACGATCTGAGAAGAGCAAAGCTCTGTTAATAAGTGCACCCTTATCAAATTTGGGCAGAGTTTTGACTCTAAGAAATTTCTTAAGGCAGAGAGCTTGGCTCTGAAGGAGAATTAAATTCTTAAGAATAAGAAAATAAGAAGATACACAAACAGTCATCTCAAGGGCCAAAAGCCCTATTTATAGGCGATGGAAGTCGATCCAACTTCCAAATTGATCTAACAGCGGAGAGGCTGCCACCGTTGCACTCACGTGTAAGCCATGTGAGCGCAACGGTGGGGGGCATTTGTTTTCCCCAATCAGAGAGCAAAACTCTATTCTAAATTTGAAATTTGAAATGAGGCAGCGGCTCATAAGAGCGCTAGCCTAAAGAGCGCCAGCGCTAAGAGTTAAAAAATCTGAGGCAGCACTCACGTGCAAAGCATGAGAGCGCTAGCGCCAGAGTCAAAGACTCTGAGGCAGCACTCACATGCAAAGCACGAGAGCGCTCGCGCTAAGAGCGCCAACGCTAAGAGTCAAATACTCTGAGGCAGCGCTCACGTGCAAAGCACGAGAGTGCTAGCGCAAAGAGCGCCAGAGTCAAAGACTCTGAGGCAGCGCACACGTGCAAAGCACGAGAGCGCTAGGGCCAGGAGCGCCGGCGCTAAAGACTCTGAGGCAGCGCCTTACGTGCAAAGCATGAGAACGCCAAGCGCTAGAACTAAATGTTCTCTGCCATTGGATCAAAGATCCAAATGAGATGAATAAATCATCAAATTACAGAATTCAAATCCGTTGAGGAAATACTCCTCAAATCTTTCCAAACAAGAAAGATTGTTCTCACCATTGTTTACATGTGCTTATAGACCACCCAACTCTCACGTATATGATCGCCATCATACTGCTGGTAGTCAAGCAAGAATCCTATGGGCTCTACAATCATGTAATAGTGATATGTAATGTCACCTGAAGCATGTACACGATGATAAAGACAAACCAGATAGCATACTATCATCTCGAGTAAGACTGTTCTACCGGTATAGGTCCTCCCTCAATCATTGCAATCCCATGCCTGCGATCCAATAATTGACTTGAGGACACTATAGCCAACAATCTCCCACTTGCACTTAAGGCTAATTATTGCGGTGACGCATACTCACAGCCCGTATGATACCGAACACCCAACTACTCTACTAATCAGTTTCACAAAGCTCGTTTGTAAAACTATTGCATTCGAGAAATAGCCTCAGTAAGTGGATCCACTCCAATGTTTCCCTTTATGTCTCTCTTTATCTCAAGTTCGCGGAGAAAGCCATCTCCCGAAATGAGCAATACCTGTCTTAGAATATGTCTGGATATCTGATGGGACCCAGTTCACAAATGAACTCCAAATCCAGTAAACTTCTTAGACTGTATCGTCGACTGAATTTAATCAGTATCCTGCGCCATGCCTCCCTTAGTATCCGCTTGGACCACCTGTCCAAACTACTGCCCCTCAAAATATGGAAAACTATAACTCTGACAGTCACTCTGTCATTCAGGTCACCTTGGAAGCCTGGAATGATAACCGTCTCCCGAAGGAGGCTGTCATTACCAAATCACTAGAACATCCACTTATGTTCATAAACTGCTTCCGAACGTTTCTCCAAGATTGGATTAACATATAAACTTATTGCATCTAGCGCAAAAACAACATCTGGTGTGGTACTTTACATCTCATGATTGACTCAATTGCCTAAGCAAGTAATATGCCAATTATGTACACCCCTCTCCTCTTTAGTCTGTAAGACATCTTTAGAGAGGGTGACTCCATCACCTGCAGGTACACCACCATGACAGGAGTCGTCCATTATAAAAAAGCTTTAGAATACTGTCTAAGTACCTAGATCGGGAAGCTACCCAAATCTAAATCCAAAACCATAGATCTAGTAACCAGAATACCTGATGTTATATCCATATACTTTGTAGAGAAACAACTGTGTGACAACCACAGTATAACCGATTGTAGTATAGGAATGTCACTTCCTATGAAGTGCATGTCATCCAAATACCAGGACATCACACCCTACTACCTTCTTAACAGATCCATCTGCTATTCCGATGAAGTCAAAACCTACGACTGTCACATCAAAAATAGATGATCTTTCTCCCCTATATCTGCTTTAGTCTATAAATATACATAAGCTACTTGTCCACTATGCTTCCGCTGCTCCCACTGATTACAGAAACCCTCTGGCAGAGTCATATACACGTGCACTTCTAAAGCTAGTTTAGAACGACGCTATACTCATCCTCATGCCAGGTCTCATAGTCTAGAATAACAGTAGTGTCAAGTTTGGGTAAACAAGAACCTCCCTATCACCGTTTTTAAGGATACCGAAGTACCTCTCGGGCACCTGAGATTACCCACTGTTAGTTGTATGTATGCCCTAGAGGCCAGTATTGTACAGATGATGTATATTATATTGGATGCTTGGACATATATAGAGATGACTTTCTTGCTCGATATGATAGTATGCTATCTGGTTGCTCTTTATCTTAACATGTACACTTGTCTCTTTAAACTGTCTTATTGTTACATGTTGGTAAAGCCCTTAGGATGTGTACTTGACTACCTGGACTATGATGCAGATCATACTAGTGGGGACATGGTAGTCCATAGGTACATCTTTCAAGGTCCCTAGTCGTGGGTGTATCGAGACGGGGCATCGATATACCAGTGTAGACTAGCGTATACGCTTCTCGACCCATGAGATGGGCGATGGATGATCCCATATCCATTGGTGTTTGACATCAGAGATGGTATACGGGTGCTCAGTGGAGACTGGGTACACTGGACGGACTCGCCGAGAACTCCCAGATGGTATTATAACTTACGTCAGATGGCAGTTCTCAGGTGACACTTGTGCAGGTTAGTCTGTAGACCCGAGATCGTCATAGAGTCTTGTGTGATTCCTACTGTGCTTTGATTTCCACCTTACCATGTCCATGAGGGCGTGCAAAACGGTGGTCTTTGGGTACAGTCCTGAGTCACATGGAGGCAATTAGCGATAGGAGGGGTTTCGTCTCTCCCGGTATTGGGGGTTGATGTTGCGCTGTGCTCGATTGGCCGTTACAGGGAAGTCCCTGGCCAGGGCTGATCAGAGATTTGCTGTTAAGTGTTACCAGTAGTTTTTCAACCCGTTATGAGCCTCACATCGGCACGACTTATCGGTTATTGGGGTCTGACGTTTACCACCCCTAGACTTGATACGCGACATATCAGACGAACAGACCGGACTGTACGGTAAGTGTTACTGGTTGGATTCACAGGAGTGTGAGCGGGCTAGCTCGTCGATCTTCTGATCGCTCAATACCCGGATGGCCGTTACGTTTAGCAGACCGCTTGCGGCTTGTGGGTGCTTGATATGATCATCATCTGCTACCGGTGTATTGACGAGTCTTTAGAGTCCTACACAGAGGTTTCCTGGCTCAAGCGAAACGAAATAGGGGCGCATATGAGATATGTGCGGGACCGAGAATGATGCGTGTATGTGATACTGCATTTCATTCTCGCGATGAATGTTTCGATTGGTTGTATGTGATATAACCTAGTTATCGAATCAAAGATTGATTCGATAAGTCGATACATTGGATACTAGTCGGTTATGTGTGACATGACCGGATCATTGAATCAAGTGTTGATTTAATGATTTAATGTATAATTATATATTTGATATATTACTTTGCATTAACTAGTATTGGTTCACTTTAAAGGGATTTTCTCACTTGTAGTGTACATTGTATATGTGATATATTTTTGTGTGCACTTCATTGTATCATGTTTGATGTTGCAAGCGAACTTGTGTTTTGTGTAAAGATTAAACCATGGTTGTGTAATGGTTAGGGTTTTCTTTTTCTTACTCATTTATTTATTTATTGATTTTGGAAAAGATTATGAAGAAAATGGTGGCATTATTTGGATTTAGTTGAACCTTCATGAAGGTTTGACTTTGTTACCATTTTGTCTTCATACTTAACCCTAACCATTCTATCTAACCATGATCTATTCTCTACACCTTACCATAGTTAGTATATGATAAGTATTCACATTTATTTTCTTTTTCACACAATATACTTATCATATCTTTTCTTCTTCTTCATCATCTTCATCAAGAAGGAAAGCTTGTCTTCATCAATGGCATCTTGAGCAAAAGTGTGAGAAATCCAATTCTAAAGTGAACCCACCTCCTATTTCTTCACCCTCTACCTCTTGCCAAGTAGTATAGGGTGTTTTCTTCATAAGTTTCACAACTTGGTGAAGTTGGAGCTTGATCTTGTGGAACCTCGACGTAGATCATCTTCGGCATCGTAGCCGACGACTTGTCCGCTCATTTCTTCGATGAAGCCGATGCTAGAGTCCGAGATCCGACTAGGACAGCGAGAGGACGTCTATGTGGAGCTAAGGAAGTGGAGAACCGGATCTACAAAGGTTGTAGCTTCTTACCTTTAGTTAAGTTGTTAACTAGTTTATCTTTTCGCCTAAAATTCTAGTTAACGATCCGTGTTAGGGTTTCTCGGCACCGGAAAAATTTGAAATTGGCATGGTTGATGCCTTATGAGACTTCATTAGCGTGCCTAGGAACCCTACAGTGGTATCAGAGCCTAGCTAGAGCCTTGGACGATGCTTAGACGATGTTTGAAACCCAATCGAACCCGAAACCCTATTTTTTTCACGCTCTCTGGACTTTTTCTAAAAACTGGGTTTTTCCATATTAAAAATGCTTAAAAAATTCAGCAGGAAGTTATAAGAATTACGGTGAAAAATTGGACAAATGATGCCTCCAACCTGCGGCGGTTCCGCGGCGACATGATGACGTCAGCCCTCCAAATTTGCACAGTAATTCCTAATTTACAGTGCTGAGTTTTATGGGAATTTTTAATATTTATTCAAGAGTTGAAGTTTCTGGGGTGTTTTGGGTGTTCGCTGATTCGATCGGATTATCAGATTTTATCTATGTTGCTTTCCGGATATTTTGGAATATGTTAAAAAGTTCGACCGGATGTAAATACCCAATCTTTCCCCTGCCGGAAAATATCCAAGTGTTGGATTTTTCTGTGGTTTAAGGACGTTCTGAGTAGTGCAAGTAACGCGATGGTCCCTCCAGAAGACAACAAACCTTAACTCGATTATGTGACCGTCTTGAACTGCCCTTTGAACCTTCGGGTTTGGGGCAGTACGGCGTGCCACATGTGAGGCGTTGGCTTGACCCTTCTACGGCTGGACCGTTGGTACTGAGGCATGAAGTGAATGTCTTTGAATCTATTTCATGCGTTGAACGGTTTCGGGAAAACTTGGGTGTTCGAATGTTCGATCGGAAAGTTTAATATTTTCTATTTATCCGGAATGGGATACAATAATTGGAATTCACAAACAGTTATGAGATAACTGAATGAATGTTATAAATCTGGCCGTTTAGTCTCACATTATATTGAAAAGAGTTTTCGGTAATGAGACTAAAATGCGGGGTTTATAATTGTTAGGCAAGTGATGTCTGAGTATTTCATTTGATCAGGCATGCGATGTCTATAGAGGTTGCGGATTCCAATTGTTGTAGTTTTACACTTTCTTTTCTGTGACAGTAAGTGTAATATGTGATATCGCCGGTTTCGTTGCTATATGTCAACGACAATTGGGATGCGCATATTTACTTACGTTGATGACATATGATGTTATGTGTTGCTGGATATGTTATATTGGATTGTCGTGTTTGAATAGCCGGGGTTTTTTATGTGAGATGAGTGTCTTTCATTTTCATTCATGTAAAAACTTGTATATAATATTCTTTTATTTGGGGCACTTCCAGGTTGCGGAAGATGTCACCCTTTGTATATTATTTACTTTTCTGCATTAGGATAGACCCAAGGAGGGGAGCACAAGTAACCGGGTTCTGTAAGTCGATGTTCTACACCCCAATACTTGTGGGGAGGCGGAATTTTCAAAAACAAACTTGTTTAGTGAACAAACATCGACTAACCGCTTGAATCGAAGCTAAACGATAACTAACCAAACATATAGTTGTTCTAAACTACTATGCTTAGGGATTATACCTATCGAACCAAGTCCTTCGTTTTTATGATCTCCTCGTCCTCCTCGGCCTTCTCTTTGTAGTAGACGATCCACCCGAGAGCAAAACTCCAAGCTTAGCCTCTAAACTTGAGGCAACTAACCTTCTTGGATTGCTAATCAAAGAAGATAGATGAGATAGAGTGAGGGTTATGGATTGTTTAGTCTAGCTAATCCTAGTTCTCAACACATGAGAGGTGAGGATTAGGGTATGAAGAGAGAGAGCTTGAGGAGAGAGAATGTGTAGATGATAATGATAATAGAATAGTGAGTCAAGAAGATATATATCAAGCATTTCTTTTTTGAAGAAAAGAATAAATAATGAATTTAGCAACCATGCTTGATAATATCTAGTGATGATTCATTATAATGACAAAAGAATTCTATAAATCATCAAGGTGACTCACTAATTACAATCATTTCATATGCCACCTTAACCTCCTTAGTCACCACCTTCTAGAAGCTTCCCGCATAATTACGAGAACGCCCCTCCTTTCCGCCAAAATACGGAAAAACTTTAGACTGTAAAAATCCAATAACCGGATACCAGTAACTGGCTTAAACCAAAGCCGACTGGTAAAAACTGTCCGAAAGTCATACGTGCGTAAACACACGTATGCGTCCGAACCCTTGTCGTAAAACCATACGACCTCTATATCGTTTCGCCTGGAATAGGAAACTCTCTGTGTGGGACTCTAGAGACTCGACTACTACGCTGGCAGTGGGTTTAACCATAGACCGCAAGCGGCACTAGCTGTACGTAACGGTCCCCAGGTAGTTGTCGATAAGAAGGCCGATGAGGAAACCCATCCGAACTCCTACTGAGCCTGCTGTGACAATCTCCATACAGTCCGGTCCGTTCGTCCAAGACTATCGCATATCGGGCCTAGAGGGGCGGCAAGCGTCAGTCCCCTAATAGCGGTATAAGTCGTGTCGGAGGGAAGCCCATTACACCCTGAGAAACTACTGGAACCTACCAGCAAATCTCGCTTGCCCAGGCCAGGGACTTTGCGTAATTGCTCTCTGACACAGCGCGATATCTACTCCCAATACCGGGAGGGACGAATCCTATCTAACCGCCACTGCCTCCAAGTGCTCGGGACTGTACCCAACTGCTACCTGTTTGCACGACTCCTTTGAGCCGTGGTAGGGTAGCAATCTAAGAACAGTGGGACACACTCGAGGCGAAGTAGCAGTGTCAAGTTTGCGGACTATGCTGTACTCATGTCACCTGGGAACTGTTCACTGGCGACTAGTATAAAACCAACCAACAGTTCCCTGTAAGTCCTGTCCGGTGTATCCGTAACCTAACGAGCACCTGCATACTATCTCCAGTACGACGTACTGACGGCTGTGGGACAGACCATCTCCCCAACTGGGATGAGAAGCGTACACACCAGTCTACTCTGGAGTATCGATGCTCTGTCTCGATAATCCAACGACCAGGGACCTGAATAAGGATGTGCTTGTAGACTATCCAGCCCCCACTAGTGTGACTGCCATCACAACGCTGGTAGACAAGCAAGATCCTAAGAGCTCTATCAATACGTACACTCACATATTAAGATAGAAAAACCAAGTAGCATACTACCATGTTTAGCAAGACTGTTATATACATGTGAATATCCCAAGCTTCCATTAAGTAATATACAAACTAGTATGATACAGTAATGGCCTTCTAGGGCATAAACACTAACAATCTCCCACTTGCACTAGGGCCATGTACTGGCATATCGTAGACCAATGATCTCGAGTAGCCTCTCGAACTGAATCTGAGGTAGGGCCTTCGTGAATGGATCAGCAATGTTCTCTTCAGAAGCAACTCTCCGAACCTCGATCTCCTGACGATCAATGATCTCCCTGATCAGGTGATACCGCCTCAAGATGTGTCTGGACTTCTGATGGGACCTTGGTTCCTTCGCTAAAGCTATAGCTCCGTTGTTGTCGCAATACAGAGGTATTGGATCAACTATGGTAGGAACCACCTGAAGTTCTGTTAGGAACATCTTCATCCAGACTGCTTCTTTTGCGGCATCGCAAGCAGCTATATACTCCGCTTCCATCGTCGAGTCAGCAACGGTGTCCTGCTTGGAGCTCTTCTAGCACACCGTCCCTCCATTGAGGGTAAAGACATAACCCGACATGGACTTGGAATCGTCCTTATCACTCTGGAAGCCGGAATCAGCAAAGGCTTCCAACCTGAGGTCTTTTCCGCCGTAAACCAAAAACATCTCCTTAGTCCTTCTCAGGTACTTGAGAATGTTCTTTACTGCTATCCAGTGCTTCTCCCCTGGGTCTGACTGATACCGGCTTACCACGCTCAGTGCGTAAGCTACATCTGGTCTGGTACACAACATCGCATACATTATAGAGCCTACCGCAGAAGCGTAGGGTATAATAGACATGCGTTCCCTTTCTAAATCAGTCTTGGGAGACATCTCTTTGGAGAGGGTGATTCCGTGACAAGCCGGTAGATTACCGCGCTTAGAATCTTCCATACTGAATCTTTTCAGTACAGTGTCGATATACCTGGACTGCGAAAGTCCCAACATCCTCTTGGATCTATCACGATAGATCCGGATCCCCAGAATGTAAGAGGCATCACCCAGGTCTTTCATGGAGAACCTGTGTGACAAGAATCCTTTGACAGATTGTAGCATAGGAATGTCATTTCCTATCAATAGAATGTCATCCACGTACAAGACGAGGAATACGACACTTCTGGCTACAACTTTACTATATATGCACGGTTCATCTGGATTTTTGATAAAGTCATATTCTTTGACTGTCTCATCAAAACAGATGTTCCAACTCCGCGATGCCTACTTTAGTCCATAAATGGACTTAAGCAGCTTGCATACTTTCCCGCTGCTCCCACTCTGATTGAAACCCTCTGGCTGATCCATATAGACGCTTTCTTCTAAATTTCCATTCAGAAAAGCCGTCTTTACGTCCATCTGCCAGATTTCATAATCATGGAAGGCAGCAATAGCAAGAAGGACCCGAATGGATTTGAGCATAGCTACTGGAGAAAAAGTTTCGTCATAGTCCAAACCAGGTCTTTGACGAAAACCCTTTGCAACAAGTCTAGCCTTATAGGTTTCCACCTGTCCATCTACACCAATCTTTTTCTTGAAGATCCATTTGCATCCTATGGGTTTTACCCCATCTGGAGCAAAGTCCAAAGTCCATACTTTGTTGGTGTACATGGACTCCATTTCGGTTCGCATTGCATCTAGCCATCGTACCGAGTCGCCGCTCTGGATGGCCTGCTGGAAGTCAGTAGGTTTATCATCATCTATGATGCAATCCTCTCTATCCCCATCTATGAGAAAACCGTAGTATCTCTCAGGCGGATGAGACGGCCTACTTCTCCTGCGGAGGGGTGCGGGAATGTCCTGTTCTTCTTGAACTCCTGGTTCTACCAAACTTTCAGTAGCAGTTTGTGGTTTTGGAATTTCTTCCAGTTCTACTACGCTCCCACACTTCTGATTTTCTAAAAATTCAGTTTCTAAGAAGCGGGCATGACGAGAAACAAAAACCTTTTGTTCCTCTGCGTAATAGAAACAATATCCTGTAGAGTTTTTTGGATATCCCACAAACTTACACTCTACTTAGCGTGCCTCGAGCTTGTCCGGATGCTGCTTTTTTACAAAAGCTGGACATCCCCATGTCTTCAGGTACTGAAGATAGGGTTTCTTTCCACTCCACATCTGATATGGTGTGGTAGGCACAGTTTTGGTTGGAACTCTGTTCAAAAGATATGTCGCTGATTCTAGCGCATAACCCCAGAAAGATCGCGGTAACTCAGCATTACTCATCATGGATCGTACCATATCCAATAGGGTTCGATTCCGTCTCTCCGATACACCGTTGTGCTGTGGAGTGTATGGAGGAGTAAGCTGAGAGAGAATTCCTTTCTCTTTTAGGTAACCTAGGAATTCGGCACTTAAGTATTCTCCACCTCGATCAGATCTCAGTGTCTTAATACTTTTGCCTGTTTGGTTTTCCGCTTCACTCTTGTATTCCAGGAATTTCTCAAAGGCTTCGGATTTATGCTTCATTAAGAAGACATGTCCAAACCTAGAGAAATCATCTGTAAAAGTAATGAAGTAGGAATAACCACCTCTTGCATGTGTAGACATTGGACCGCATACATCGCTGTGTATGAGTCCTAAGAGCTCGCTCGCTCTTACTCCTTGTCCAGTAAATGGAGTCTTTGTCATCTTTCCTTTGAGACAGGATTGACAAGTGTCATAAGTTTGATATTCGAACGAGTCCAAATATCCATCTCTATTCAACTTAGTCAACCTTCTCTCATTGATGTGACCCAGTCTACAATGCCATAAGAAAGCTTTATTTAAATCTGGAGACTTTCTTTTTAGTGTGTTCTGGACATTGAAAATTTGGAGTTGGTTTAAAACATATATACCGTTATTTAGAGTACCGGACCCAATCAAACCATGATTAAGGTGGATGTTAACAACATCTCTTACAAACGTGAAATCATAACCTTTATTTGATAACAAGGAAACAGATATGATATTACACGTTAAGCTTGGTACAAAATAACAGTTATGTAAAACCAAAATGTGTCCACTCGTCAATCCTAGGTGATAATCCCCGACGGACGCAGCTCCCACGCTAGCTCCGTTAGCAACCTTTAGGGTCATATCACCTTCCTTCAGCACTCTACGGTTTCTCAGTGCCTGCAATGAATTGCAAATATGAGATCCTGATCCGGTATCCAATACCCAGGAAGTAGAGTTGATCGACAGACAATTCTCAATTACAAACACACCTGAAGTCGAAGCCACAGCTTGCTTCGGTTCCTGGTTCTTGGCGTTCCACGCCTTGCAATCCTTCTTCCAGTGCCCTTTCCTGTGACAATGGAAGCACTCATCCTGGCCAACTATCGGTGCTGCAAACTTTTTCTTTCCCTTCCCTCCCACCTTACTTACACCTCCTCTAGGTTTGGGTGCGGCCTTCTTCTTCCTTCCTTTGGCCCTAGCCTTGGACCCGGAAGAAGATGCACCGCCAACAAACATAGCGGGTGTTTCCCTTGCCTTCTGCAAGATGCCCTCTGCACTCCTTAACATGTTTAGGAGTTCCGCAAGTTCAACTTCTTTTCCTTGAAGGTTGAAGTTGAGGATAAACTGGGCGTAGGTGGGAGGAAGGGACTGGAGAATAAGGTCTGTATAGAGCTCATTATCCAAAGTCGTCCCAAGGTCTGCGAGATCTTCAATATAGCCGATCATCTTTAGGACATGTTCTCCTACTGATGACCCGACAGCCAACCTCGCTCGAAACAAGTTCTTAGAGGTCTCGTATCTTGCTATACGAGATTGCTCTCCATAAAGTTCCTTTGTATGGAGAAATATGCCATCTAGGGTCATATCCTCGTGCCTCCTCTGATGTTCATTGTTCATTGAGGCAAGCATGATGCACTTGGCTTTCGCGCAATCTAAATCCCAGGTTTTGCGGATTTCCTTATCCGCATTTCTGGATTTGGGACCAGGGACAGCAGGTGCCGTAGCGGTGAGGATGTACCCCAATTTGTCATAGGTCAAAGCCATTTTGACATTCCGCAGCCAATCTTTATAGTTTGGCCCTGTCAGTATATTTTTCTCTAAAAGTAACTTAAGTCCAGTCTGTTAGTGTATATGCCCTAGAGGCCATTACTGTATCATACTAGTATGTATATTACTTGATGGAAGCTTGGGATATTCACAGTTGTACAGACAATCTTGCTCAATATAGTAGTATGCTACTTGGTTTGCCTCTGCTTTAATGTGTACATGTGTGTTTATTTATTATATCACCTATACGCATTAGTAGAGCCCTTAGGATCTTTGCTTGATTACCGGCGTTGTGATGGCGATCACACTCGTGGGGGCTGGGTAATCTACAAGCACATCCTTATACACGTCCCTAGTCGTGAGAGTACCGAGATAGGGCATCGATACTCCGGAGTAGACTAGCGTATGCGCTTCTTATCCCAGCACGGGAGACGGTCTGTCCCACAGCCGTCAGTACGTCGTACTTGAGATAGTATGCGGGTGCTCGTTGGGTTACGAGTACACTGGACAGGACTCGTCGGGAACTAATGGTTGGTATTATACCTATCGTCAGTTATCAGTTCCCAGGTGACATGAGTACAGCTTAGTCCGCTGACTTGACACTGTCACTTCGCCTCGAGTGTATTCCCACTGTTCTTTGATTACTACCCTACCACGGCTCTACTGAGTCGTGCAAACAGGTAGTAGTTGGGAGCAGTCCTGAAGCACTTGGAGGCAGTGACGGTTAGACAGGATTCGTCTCTCCCGGTATTGGGGGTTGACATCGCGCTGTGTCTAGGAGAGCCATTACACAAGTAGTCCCTGGCCAGGGCAAGCGAGATGTACTGGTAGGTTCCAGTGTTATCTCAGGGTGTATTGGGCTTCACTCCGACACGACTTGTACCGCTATTGGGGGACTGACGTTTTACCGCCCCCTAGGCCCGCCATGCGATGTATCAGACGAACAGACCGGACTGTACGGAGAATGTCACATTCAGACTCAGTAGGAGTTCAGATGGGGTTTCACCTCGTCAGCCTTCTTGTCGGCATCTACCTGGGGATCGTTACGCACAGCTAGTGCCGCTTGCGGTCTGTGGTTAAACCCACTGCCAGCGTAGTGTCGAGTCTTTAGAGTCCCACACAGAGGGTATTCGCCTCTGGGCAAAACTGAGTAGAGGTCGCATGGTTTTGCGACAGGGTTCGTTCTCATCCGCGCACTTGTGCACGTTTGGAGTCCGGACGGATTATACTGGCAGGCTCTGGTTTGAGCCAGATACTGGTATATATATATTTGGGGTTGCTTTTATATCTTGGTATTCTTGTTCCTCGGAACGAGAATGCAGGTGTGTATGCACAGTTGCTTGAGGCGGAGGATGAGGTGTTTCATTAGGGTTTCGGAACGGGTGCGTATGCACAGTTGACAGTTATCATTTTCCAAACCCTAATGGATTTATGAATTATCTATTAATAATAGTAATTAAATGAGAATTATGTTATGGTTGATTTTGTTGACTTGTTGACCATGGTTGACTTGTTGACCATGGTTGAATATTGACCACCATCATGCTTTAAAAAGTCCTCCTTGATTCATGCTTACATGAAGCATGGTAGTGGTCATTCCAAATTGCCATCAACTATTCTCATTTTGAATTATTATCATTTAGATAATTCTTTTTCTTTTTGATATGGTTGCAAAAAGAAAAAGAGAGCTCATTCTATCATAACCTCTCTCTCTCCTCATTTCATCTTCTTCTTCCTCTAGAAAAGAGAAACCTTCTCATGTGTTGAGAATCATTCTCTTTAAAAGGAAAAGCAAACCCTAATCACTCTCTACTCATTCTAGGATGAAGGTTTAGCAAGCCGGAAACCCTAGTTCACTCAAAGATCGAGGAAGAGCCCAAAGTCGAACCTTCGAGGTGGATCTATCTTCGGCAAGAAGAAGGCGACGAGAAGAGAACCATTCAAGCTTCTACAAAGAACAAGAAAGAAGAACAATAACAAGAAGCAACAACAAGAAGAGAAGGAGTTCAAGTTTAGGTATAACCATCAACATAGTAGCTAACTCTCTTTAGCTAGAATACTAGTATGCTAGTTTAGTTTAGCAAAGATCCGGCTTTTACGGTCCATGTTACAAAGTTTAGAAAAAATTTTGATTTACCGTTTCCGCAACCCCGAAAGTACCGGGAGAGGTAACGTGGACCTAACAGTGGTATCAGAGCCTAACTAAACTTAAACTAGCTTGGTAGCAAAGTGTAACGAAGTTCGGAACCGAAAAATCACAAAACCGGAAAAACAAAACCCTAAGTTTCTGTTGAAATTTTTTCTGCTCTAAATGAAAAACTTTATACTTGTAAATTCGGCTCAGGGTTTTGTTTGAAGAAACAAGAAATTCGATGCCCTAATTTGTTTAAACCGCCGCGCTTCCGCGGCATGAGGTATGCATCGCGCCGCGGAAGCGCCGCAGTTTATTTCCCTCTCTGTATCGATTTTCGTGCAGTGTTCTTCTGGTGGGATTTTGTGATTTTTCAGATGTATTATATATACCCAGATTTTCCAGAACTGAAATTTGCTTTTGGGGTCCTATAATTCCGTATTTTTTCCGAACTTCACTGCATTTTGGCTATGTTGGTTATATCTGTGTTGCTTGCATGTATTGAACGTCGGCTAATCGCTATAAGTCGATTAGTCGGGGTTATACATGATCTGTAATGTGCTGGAATGTGTATATG
Source organism: Agapanthus africanus (assembly GCA_030015575.1). Taxonomy (NCBI): domain Eukaryota; kingdom Viridiplantae; phylum Streptophyta; class Magnoliopsida; order Asparagales; family Amaryllidaceae; genus Agapanthus; species Agapanthus africanus. The sequence goes on along the minus strand of CM057346.1, from coordinate 185,018,726 downwards.
AATGTGTTGGACTGTCGCGGGTGAATAGCCGGGGTGGATGTGAGATGAGCTTTTGTTTTTCTTTCATTCATTGTAAATGTAAATTGATGTAATAATATTTTTTGTTTGGCCGCACAACCGGGTCGGGGTTGTAGCCGTCATTGTATAATTCTTTTTACTGTTTTTGCTCCTAGGATAGACCCATGGAGGGGTGCACAAACTACCGGGTAGCTCGAAGTGCCGAGTGGCCTACTCATGGCATTGAGGGAGGTTGCTTCGCTTCGGGTACTTGGCGGGTGGTTTGCCGCACCCGTAGGGGTCTTGGGTGGGGTTTTGGCTATTCACCGCGACCGTGTTATCCGCTTTTCGTTCCAGGCTCGAAAGGATTGCGGATTGCTAGTATATCCAATGTATTCATCTGTGATCTGTAATGTCTATCATTGCTTTACTATTTAGGCGTTGCTTATGTTTTACAGCCGCGCTAGCCCAGCCCCCGCTCTGTCGTTAGTTAAGTAACCTAACGAGTGATGACGGGACCCCGTGGCGAATGCGAATGGCATAAGCGTACGTCATATTTTGGTTGTTTTCTGCAATGGTAGGATTAAATGATGGGACGCATTAAAAGAACTAATGCAAGAATATCACGCATTAAAAGAACTAATGCAAGAAAATAAACCTAAAAGACGTTGTTGGAACAAATTTTTTCAAAAAGCTGTTATTGCAAGGACGTTCATTTTTGTTTTGCATCGCGGTATTCGGTTATGAATACCCAGCACCTCAGTCAACGAGGCAAGGGCCGAAATCCCTTCACCGAGAGTGACCCCTTGGACAAAAAATTTGCGTCAGGGTAATAACTTCACTATAGTCGATTATTCTTGCTTTGCATCGAGGTATTCATCTTACGAATGCCCAGCACCTCACTCGACGAGGAAAGAGCCGAGATCCCTTCACCGGGAGTGACCTCTTTAGCAAAAGTTTTTCGCCACTATATTTTCAAAAGGGTGTATCACGTTCCTTCAACGAAATCAAGTTCATTACGTTAACGGGTTTTTCGCCAAAAACCCAGTCGTAGCCCTCCGTCGTTTCGGATTAATATTGCTTAGTATTCGTGCTACGTATTTCGTGCTTAGCCGAGGCGTAGTGAACGGTAGCTATGTAATATTTTTCCGTAGGATACAAAGTGATTGGTTAGGACAGTCGTGCGGTCATTTTGGCTCAGTCAAGGACTCGTACGGGTGGGTCTAATGCAGTCAAGATAATGACGGGTTGAACTTGACTAGGATCTTTTGACATTTTGGCTCAGTCAAGGTCATTTGGATCCTAGGGGCAAAAACCACATCGGGAGTTTCAAAAGAACTGAAACTTGCAGGTTTAGCATACCTTCTGGAGTGTGGTGACTAGAGTGGATTCCATCTAGGTTATCACACAATGACAGTTGGATCCCGATCCCACTGATGAGTTGGTTTACTCTCGGGAGATTATTTCACTTAACGATCAATGCTATAAACCTAGTAGGTGTCTAGAAAGGTGTTAGCGGGGTTACGCCCACAGGGAAAAGAGGTTCTTTAATTAAGGAACTTCGCGAAAGCGTTGGAAAACCTCCCTCGAAGTACCGACACTAGCCTGGCTGAAAGGTTAAGCAAGTATTGTAACGTGAATTAAAACCCGGCTAGTTCTTCTTTTAAAAAAAAAGGTTTTAAGAAGGATTTGAGGAAACAGTGGGAGACACCCTGGTTAGATAAATTAATAAACCAATCTAATCTTGCACGAGCATACGCTGAGTGTTTCTTTTCTCTCTCTCCAGGCAGCAACCTTTTCACGCCCTAATCAAGATAATAAAATGTATCGCTTGACCGAACCGAATTCTTATTCGGGACTGGGGAAAGTTGGTTCAGCTCTAACTTGTGACAACCGTCATGAGTATGAGAATGGGAAAGAGGAAAGTATGGATTTCCAGGATACCCAGTTGAAGAAGAAGCATGGTTTTGCATCTACTTCAGGTGTTCTTGTAATTGAGAACTGTTTTACGGTCAGCCCTACCTCCTGGGTACTTGATACCGGATCAGGATCTCATATTTGTAATTTATTGCAAGGACTGAGAAAAAGTAGGAAAGTTTCACCGGGTGATATGTCGCTCAGAGTAGCGAACGGAGCACAAGTTTATGCGGCAGCCGTCGGTGAATATCACCTAGTATTGCCAAATGGCAAGACTATGATTTTGAACGATTGCTACTATGTACCCTCTATGGTTTGCAACATCATATCAGTTTCTTTACTCGATAAAGATAGATATAAGTTTGTTCTTGAAAAGAATATCATGAACATTTACCTTGATAAGGTACTGGTTGCAGAGGGTACACTGTTTAATGGTATCTACGTTCTAAATCAGAATACAGTTCTCAATATACAAAACACACGCAAGAGGAAGAATTCAGATACGAATGAATCCTACTTGTGGCATTGTAGACTCGGTCATATCGGAGAGAAAAGACTGAGTAAGTTGCATAGAGATGGACTCTTGAATGCGTTCGAGTTTTCATCTTATGAAACTTGTCAGTCTTGTCTCAAAGGGAAGATGACCAAATCTCCGTTCACCGGACATGGAGAAAGAGCAAGAGAGCTCTTGGGACTCATACACAGTGATGTGTGTGGTCCGATGTCTATACATGCAAGGGGTGGGTTCTCGTACTTCATCACATTCACTGACGATCTCTCTAGGTTCGGATATGTGTATCTGATGAAACACAAATCTGAAGCTTTTGAGAAATTCAAGGAATTCAGAAAGGAAGTAGAGAACCAGATTGGCAAAAGTATCAAGATCCTCCGGTCTGACAGGGGAGGGGAGTACTTAAGCACGGAATTCCTAGATTACTTAAAAGAGAATGGTATTCTCTCTCAGCTTACTCCTCCTTATACACCACAGCACAACGGTGTTTCGGAGCGGAGGAATCGTACCCTATTGGATATGGTTCGCTCCATGATGAGTAGTGCTGAGTTGCCTCTTTCATTTTGGGGACATGCGCTTCAGACAGCGGCGTACCTATTGAACGATGTTCCGTCTAAATCTGTGCCTAAGACACCGTTCGAGATATGGAATGGTAAGAAGCCGTATCTTAAAGGCATTAAGATATGGGGTTGTCCGGCCTATGTAAAAGTACAAAATCCGGACAAACTTAAGGCACGTTCAGTTCTATGTAAATTTGTGGGATATCCTAAGAACTCCGCAGGATATCTGTTCTACCACACCGAGGAACAGAAGGTGTTTGTATCTCGCCACGCCACCTTTTTAGAGTGGCAATTTCTTGCAAAAGAAACTAGTAAGAGTTCGGTAGAACTGGAAGAAATTCAGCGACCACAAAATGTAACTGAAAATTTGGAGGAACCGCTAGATTCAATAACCCCAAACGAACCTCAGCCACTCCGCAGATCTGGTAGGATTTCTCATCCGCCCGAGAGATACTACGGTTTTCTCATAGACGGGGATCGAGAGGATTGCATCTTGGAAGAAGATGACCCTACCAGTTTCAGGCAGGCCATTATCAGTAGGGACTCTGATAAGTGGCAGGAAGCAATGCAATCCGAAATGGAGTCCATGTACGCCAATAAAGTGTGGACCATGGATATTGCTCCACCTGGGGTAAAACCCGTTGGATGCAAATGGATCTACAAAAGGAAACTTGGTGTAGATGGGCAGGTGGAAACCTATAAAGCTAGACTCGTTGCAAAAGGTTTCCGTCAAAGACCTGGTTTGGACTATGATGAAACTTTTTCTCCGGTGGCTATGCTCAAATCCATTCGGATCCTACTTGCCATTGCTGCCTTCCATGACTATGAAATCTGGCAGATGGATGTTAAGACGGCTTTCCTAAACGGTTGTTTGGAAGAGTGCGTTTACATGGATCAACCAGAAGGTTTCGTAGACAGTGGGAGCAGCGGAAGGGTGTGCAAGTTGCTTAAATCCATTTATGGATTAAAGCAGGCATCGCGGAGCTGGAACATCTGTTTTGATGAGGCAATCAAGGAATTTGATTTCATCAAGAACGAAGATGAACCCTGTGTGTATAAGAAGATTGTAGGACGAACTGTCGTGTTCCTAGTCTTGTACGTGGACGACATTCTTTTGATAGGAAATGATGTTCCTATGCTACAATCGGTCAAGATGTTTTTGTCACAAAGGTTCTCCATGAAGGACCTGGGTGATGCCTCGTACATTCTGGGGATCAAGATCTATAGAGATAGATCCAAGAGACTATTGGGACTTTCGCAGTCCAGGTACATAGAGACCGTACTAAAGAGATTTAGTATGGAGGATTCCAAGCGCGGCTACATACCCGCATTGCACGGAATTACCCTCTCCAAGAAGATGTCTCCTAAGACTGACGAGGAGAGGGTTCGCATGAGCACTATACCCTACGCTTCGGCGGTAGGATCTATAATGTATGCGATGCTATGTACAAGACCAGATGTAGCTTACGCGTTGAGCGCGGTAAGCCGGTATCAGTCAGACCCAGGGGAGGACCACTGGACAGCAGTGAAGAACATTCTCAAGTACCTGAGGAGGACTAAGGAGATGTTCCTGGTTTACGGTAATGGAGACCTCAGGGTCGAGTCCTTTACCGATTCAAGCTTCCAGAGTGACAAAGATGACAGCAAGTCTGTCTCGGGTTTTGTGTTTACCCTCAATGGAGGGGCGGTATGTTGGAGGAGTTCCAAGCAGGATACCGTCGCAGACTCAACGATGGAGGCTGAATACATTGCTGCAAGCGATGCCGCAAAAGAGGCTGTCTGGATTAAGAAGTTCATTAGTGAACTTCAGGTGGTTCCGTCCATTGTTGACCCAATACCTTTGTATTGCGATAACAATGGGGCTATAGCTTTAGCGAAGGAACCAAGGTCCCATCAGAAATCCAGGCACATCTTAAGGCGGTATCACCTGATCAGGGAGATCATTGATCGACAGGAGATCGAGGTGCGGAGAGTGGACACAAAGGACAACACTGCGGACCCATTCACGAAGGCTTTACCCCAGACTCAGTTCGAGCGGCTGATCGAGATGATAGGTCTTCGATACGCCAGTACATGGCCTTAGTGCAAGTGGGAGATTGTTAGTGTATATGCCCTAGAGGCCATTACTGTATCATACTAGTATGTATATTACTTGATGGAAGCTTGGGATATTCACAGTTGTACAGACAATCTTGCTCAATATAGTAGTATGCTACTTGGTTTGCCTCTGCTTTAATGTGTACATGTGTGTTTATTTATTATATCACCTATACGCATTAGTAGAGCCCTTAGGATCTTTGCTTGATTACCGGCGTTGTGATGGCGATCACACTCGTGGGGGCTGGGTAATCTACAAGCACATCCTTATACACATCCCTAGTCATGAGAGTACCGAGATAGGGCATCGATACTCCGGAGTAGACTAGCGTATGCGCTTCTTATCCCAGCACGGGAGACGGTCTGTCCCACAGCCGTCAGTACGTCGTACTTGAGATAGTATGCGGGTGCTCGTTGGGTTACGAGTACACTGGACAGGACTCGTCGGGAACTGATGGTTGGTATTATACCTATCGTCAGTTATCAGTTCCCAGGTGACATGAGTACAGCTTAGTCCGCTGACTTGACACTGTCACTTCGCCTCGAGTGTGTTCCCACTGTTCTTTGATTACTACCCTACCACGGCTCTACTGAGTCGTGCAAACAGGTAGTAGTTGGGAGCAGTCCCGAAGCACTTGGAGGCAGTGACGGTTAGACAGGATTCGTCTCTCCCGGTATTGGGGGTTGACATCGCGCTGTGTCTAGGAGAGCCATTACACAAGTAGTCCCTGGCCAGGGCAAGCGAGATGTACTGGTAGGTTCCAGTGTTATCTCAGGGTGTATTGGGCTTCACTCCGACACGACTTGTACCGCTATTGGGGGACTGACGTTTTACCGCCCCCTAGGCCCGCCATGCGATGTATCAGACGAACAGACCGGACTGTACGGAGAATGTCACATTCAGACTCAGTAGGAGTTCAGATGGGGTTTCACCTCGTCAGCCTTCTTGTCGGCATCTACCTGGGGATCGTTACGCACAGCTAGTGCCGCTTGCGGTCTGTGGTTAAACCCACTGCCAGCGTAGTGTCGAGTCTTTAGAGTCCCACACAGAGGGTATTCGCCTCTGGGCAAAACTGAGTAGAGGTCGCATGGTTTTGCGACAGGGTTCGTTCTCATCCGCGCACTTGTGCACGTTTGGAGTCCGGACGGATTATACTGGCAGGCTCTGGTTTGAGCCAGATACTGGTATATATATATTTGGGGTTGCTTTTATATCTTGGTATTCTTGTTCCTCGGAACGAGAATGCAGGTGTGTATGCACAGTTGCTTGAGGCGGAGGATGAGGTGTTTCATTAGGGTTTCGGAACGGGTGCGTATGCACAGTTGACAGTTATCATTTTCCAAACCCTAATGGATTTATGAATTATCTATTAATAATAGTAATTAAATGAGAATTATGTTATGGTTGATTTTGTTGACTTGTTGACCATGGTTGACTTGTTGACCATGGTTGAATATTGACCACCATCATGCTTTAAAAAGTCCTCCTTGATTCATGCTTACATGAAGCATGGTAGTGGTCATTCCAAATTGCCATCAACTATTCTCATTTTGAATTATTATCATTTAGATAATTCTTTTTCTTTTTGATATGGTTGCAAAAAGAAAAAGAGAGCTCATTCTATCATAACCTCTCTCTCTCCTCATTTCATCTTCTTCTTCCTCTAGAAAAGAGAAACCTTCTCATGTGTTGAGAATCATTCTCTTTAAAAGGAAAAGCAAACCCTAATCACTCTCTACTCATTCTAGGATGAAGGTTTAGCAAGCCGGAAACCCTAGTTCACTCAAAGATCGAGGAAGAGCCCAAAGTCGAACCTTCGAGGTGGATCTATCTTCGGCAAGAAGAAGGCGACGAGAAGAGAACCATTCAAGCTTCTACAAAGAACAAGAAAGAAGAACAATAACAAGAAGCAACAACAAGAAGAGAAGGAGTTCAAGTTTAGGTATAACCATCAACATAGTAGCTAACTCTCTTTAGCTAGAATACTAGTATGCTAGTTTAGTTTAGCAAAGATCCGGCTTTTACGGTCCATGTTACAAAGTTTAGAAAAAATTTTGATTTACCGTTTCCGCAACCCCGAAAGTACTGGGAGAGGTAACGTGGACCTAACACAGTCATTTTCAGGGTCGCTGCAATTAGGAGAGAGAGAAGAAAACTCTTTAGCATGGTGCTCTTGCAAGTTTAGAGTGGTTTTTAGTTTATCTAAACTGGATGGCTCCCACTGTTTCTCGAATCCTTCCTCAAACCATAAAAGAAGAATTAGCCAGGACTATTCTCACTGTACAATACTTGCTTAACCGTTCAGCCAGGCTGGTGTCGGTACTTCGAGGGAGGTTTTCCAATGCTTTCGCGAAGTTCCTTAATTAAATAACCTCTTTTCTCTGGGGGCGTAACCCCGCTGACACTTTTCTGGACACCTACTTGGTTTATAGCATTGATCGTTAAGTGACGAATATCCTGATAAGTAGCATATACTCACAGTAGGATTGGGATCCAAATATCATCGTATGATAATGTTGAAGGAATCCTACCAACATTCATCAAACTCCAAATGGTATGCATCTCTTTGCAAATTTCAGTTTCTTTAGAAATTCCCGATATAAGTTTTTGCCCCATGCTCTTATGACCTTGACGTATGCCAATAAATCATAAGTCACATGTCAAGTTCTGCCCATCATTATCTTGTTAATTTGAACCCACCCGTATATACCCTTGACGTATGCCAACAAGGTAATGCGACTGTCCCAAACCAACACATCTATCTATGCAACAAATGAATACCCCAGCAGCTACCAAACACTATGCCTTGACGTATGCCAACAAGCATAGCTTGAATACTACTGACCATCCATAAGAAATGACGGAGGGCTACGACTGGTTTTGGCGAAACCGTGAACGTAGTGAACTTGATATAACCGAAGGAACCTGATAGCTTTTAAAAGGAGTGGTTAAAGCTCCGCATTTAAAAATATCTGCTTTTTAAAATTAACCGAGTGGTTTCTTTTAAACTGTTCCAACGATTTAAACTTTGGTTTGTTTTTCTTTGCATTATAGATAATGTGTCCCATCATTAACCTATCATTGCAGAAAACAACAAAAATACAACGTCCTCTTATGCCATCCGCATTCGCCACGGGGTCCCGTCATCACCCGTTAGGTTACTTAACTAACGACAGAGCGAGGGCTGGGCTAGCGCGGGTGTAAAACATAAGTGACGTCTAAATAGCTATCATATATATAGATATTTTACATTCGTCTGACGCAATGATATACATTCCAGAACACAGATGAACTTAATTGGATTTGCTAGCAATCCGTATTTCTTTTGAGCCTGCAAGAAAAGACGGATAACACAGTTGTGATGAATAGCCATTACCCCACCCTCGACCCCTACGGGTACGGCAAACTACCCACCCGGCAGTTTGTGTACCCCACCTTGGGTCAGTCCTAGGAGCAAAAACAGTAAAATGAAATAATACAACGGTGGCTACAACCGCAACCTGGATGTGCCCCGCAAAATAATATTACAACAAATTACATTTACAACAAATGAATTAAATAATAACCCATTGCTAAACCCCGGCTATACACCACAACAGTCCAATTACAGTTCATATGCACAAACAGATAAAACCATTACAGAAATGTGCAACCCCCTGCCAACCGACATACTAGCAGTTAGGGGAGGTTTACGAACACATTATACAATCACAGATATAATCCAATATGCAAATACTGTACAATTTCGATCGATTAAACACCATTAATATTGCTCCAATACTGCTCTGTAAAACTGAAACCTGAGCAAAATTAAAATATTCCAGAAAATCCCAAATACCACAGGGGACCCACACAAGAAAAACGAGTTCCTGACTCGTCAACTCGGCGGCGGAAGCGCGGCGGATCGGTGGGATCCGCCGCGGTTCCGCGGCGCCGTAGACAATTCAGGAACCCAAATTTCTTGGGTGTTCATCTGTGGTCATTTCAAGCTTTCTGCACATCCCTGAAAAATTTTAGGACATCATTTTAAAATCGACAGAAAACTGATATTTTTAGGGTTTTCCGGCTTCGTTTTTCCGTTCGAAATTCGTACAAATTTGCAACAAAGTTATTTATTGTTTAGCGAGGCTCTGATACCACTGTAAGTCGATGTTCTACACCCCAATACTTGTGGGGAGGCGGAATTTTCAAAAACAAACTTGTTTAGTGAACAAACATCGACTAACCGCTTGAATCGAAGCTAAACGATAACTAACCAAACATATAGTTGTTCTAAACTACTATGCTTAGGGATTATACCTATCGAACCAAGTCCTTCGTCTTTACGATCTCCTCATCCTCCTCGGCCTTCTCTTTGTAGTAGACGATCCACCCGAGAGCAAAACTCCAAGCTTAGCCTCTAAACTTGAGGCAACTAACCTTCTTGGATTGCTAATCAAAGAAGATAGATGAGATAGAGTGAGGGTTATGGATTGTTTAGTCTAGCTAATCCTAGTTCTCAACACATGAGAGGTGAGGATTAGGGTTTGAAGAGAGAGAGCTTGAGGAGAGAGAATGTGTAGATGATAATGATAATAGAATAGTGAGTCAAGAAGATATATATCAAGCATTTCTTTTTTGAAGAAAAGAATAAATAATGAATTTAGCAACCATGCTAGATAATATCTAGTGATGATTCATTATAATGACAAAAGACTTCTATGAATCATCAAGGTGACTCACTAATTACAATCATTTCATATGCCACCTTAACCTCCTTAGTCACCACCTTCTAGAAGCTTCCCGCATAATTACGAGAACGCCCCTCCTTTCCGCAAAAATACGGAAAAACTTTAGACTGTAAAAATCCAATAACCGGATACCAGTAACTGGCTTAAACCAAAGCCGACTGGTAAAAACTGTCCGAAAGTCGTACGTGCGTAAACACACGTATGCGTCCGAACCCTTGTCGTAAAACCATACGACCTCTATATCGTTTCGCCTGGAATAGGAAACTCTCTGTGTGGGACTCTAGAGACTCGACTACTACGCTGGCAGTGGGTTTAACCACAGACCGCAAGCGGCACTAGCTGTACGTAACGGTCCCCAGGTAGTTGTCGATAAGAAGGCCGATGAGGAAACCCATCCGAACTCCTACTGAGCCTGCTGTGACAATCTCCATACAGTCCGGTCCGTTCGTCCAAGACTATCGCATATCGGGCCTAGGGGGCGGCAAGCGTCAGTCCCCTAATAGCGGTATAAGTCGTGTCGGAGGGAAGTCCATTACACCCTGAGAAACTACTGGAACCTACCAGCAAATCTCGCTTGCCCTGGCCAGGGACTTTGCGTAATGGCTCTCTGACACAGCGCGATATCTACTCCCAATACCGGGAGGGATGAATCCTATCTAACCGCCACTGCCTCCAAGTGCTCGGGACTGTACCCAACTGCTACCTGTTTGCACGACTCCTTTGAGCCGTGGTAGGGTAGCAATCTAAGAACAGTGGGACACACTCGAGGCGAAGTAGCAGTGTCAAGTTTGCGGACTATGCTGTACTCATGTCACCTGGGAACTGTTCACTGACGACTAGTATAAAACCAACCAACAGTTCCCTGTGAGTCCTGTCCGGTGTACCCGTAACCTAACGAGCACCTGCATACTATCTCCAGTACGACGTACTGACGGCTGTGGGACAGACCATCTCCCCAACTGGGATGAGAAGCGTACACACCAGTCTACTCTGGAGTATCGATGCTCTGTCTCGATAATCCAACGACCAGGGACCTGAATAAGGATGTGCTTGTAGACTACCCAGCCCCCACTAGTGTGACTGCCATCACAACGCTGGTAGACAAGCAAGATCCTAAGAGCTCTATCAATACGTACACTCACATATTAAGATAGAAAAACCAAGTAGCATACTACCATGTTTAGCAAGACTGTTATATACATGTGAATATCCCAAGCTTCCATTAAGTAATATACAAACTAGTATGATACAGTAATGGCCTTCTAGGGCATAAACACTAACAGGTTCTAGGGTCCAGTGGGAGACCATCTCGAGGAGTCGAGTCCGGGTCTCCTAACCCTAGAATTGGTAGGGTTGCTTGCCGCTCTCGTAGGGGTCTAGGGGTGTGGGATTGGCTATTCATCACGACCGTGGAATCCGTGTTTTATTCTGGCTCGTATTTAAAACACGGACGTCCTAGTATATCCAATGTTTCATATGTTTCTTCTGCTGCGATATCTGTGATGTGATCATGTGATGTTCTGTGATAGATACAGTATATAGTATATATGATATATTATATAGACGTTACTTATGTTTTGCACCCGCACTAGCCCTGCCCTGCTCTGTCGTTAGTTACCTAACCTAACGGTGCACGAGGGGACATCCAGGCGAATGCGGATGGCATAAGTGTACGTCGTATTTATCTGTGATGTTTAGGTGACTTAAATGATGGGACTTCATTAATGTGATTAATGAAAGAAAAGAAACCTAAGATGTTGTAGAATCAAATTTTAAACAAAACAGGTAGCTACAGTTCTTGCTTTGCATAGCGGTATATATGATATACCCTGCACCTTATTCGATGAGGAAAGGACCGAGATCCCTTCACTGGGAGTGACTCCTTTAGCAATAACTGGCAGATGCTGCACACTCGGTTTGACTTTTGATTGCTTCTATAGTTTCTGCTTTGCACAGTGATATATATGATATATCCCGCACCTCATTCGACGAGGAAAGGGCCAACGATCCCTTCACCGGGAGTGACCCCTTTTGCAAAACTAGAAAAGCCTCAAAATCACTCCATTTCAAAACTTCATTTGATTCTACAACGATATCAAGTTCATTACGCTCATGGTTTTCAGAAAAACCTGCGTAGCCCTCCGTCATTTCAGATAAGTTGCATATAGTATTCGTGCTACATTTGTTGGCTTTCATCAAGGTGTAGTGTGCGGTAGCTATGTGCTGCTTATCTGCTGCATATGATGCGACTGGATTAGGGTAGTCGTACGGCTTTGTTGGCTTTCGTCAAGGGTCGCGCGGGTGGGTTTAATCCAGTCAAGAAATGTACGGGTTGAACTTGACTAGCGGGCTGTGGTTTGTTGGCTTTCGTCAAGTTCATAGCACGCTAGGGGCAAAAGCATTATCGGGAGTTTCAAATGTTGAAATTTGCAATGAGATTGCATACCTTCTATGAGATAGTTGGATCCCGATACCCACTGCGAGTAAGAGTTACTCCTGGGAGAGTTTTACACATTGCAATTAGCTGATCAAGTAGGTGTCTAGAAAGGTGTCAACGGGGTTACGCCTCTGGGAAAACGAGGTTTACATTAATTAGGTTCGTGCGAAAGCACGGGGGACCTCCCTCAAAGTACCGACACTGGCCTGGCTGAAAGATTGGCGAACTTGTAGTGTGTAATTAATCCCGGCTAGTCTTTCCTTTTAGGGTTTGAAGGAAGATTTGATAAAAACCAGTGGGAGCCATCCTGATTAGATAAGATAAAAACCAATCTGATCTTGCAAGAGCATACGCTAAAGTGTTTTCTTCTCTTTCTCTCTAGGTAGCGACCATGTCATGCCCTAATAAAGATAATAATATGGATGTATTGACCGAACCCTCATGTTATACTGTGCTGGGGAACGTTGGTTCCGTTCTTTCATATAAGAGTTATAGGAATGAACAGGATATAGGGGAATACCAGGAATCCCATGCCACCCGATTGAAGAAAGTACATGATGATGCATTTTCTTCGGGTGTGTTCGTTACAGAGAACTGTTTCTCCATTTGCCCTACGTCCTGGGTATTAGATACCGGGTCAGGATCCCATATATGTAATCAGTTACATGGGCTTAGAAAAGGTAGAGAACTTGAAGAAAGTGATAAAGACATTAGAGTTGGAAATGGTGCAATTGTTGCAGCTAAGACTGTCGGGGAATATCACCTTGTATTACCAACTGGTAATACATTGGTTCTGAACGAATGCTATTACATGCCGAACCTGATATGCAACATTATATCGGTTTCTTTATTGAGTAAAGAGGGATATAATTTTGTATTACAGGATAATGTTATGAACATTTTCCGTAACCAAAAGTTGGTTGGATCAGGCACGTTGTGCAATGGCATTTATGTTCTAAATCAATCAACAGTTCTGAGCATAACAAACACACACAAGAGGAAGAGTTCAGAACTGAACGAATCCTTCTTATGGCATTGTACACTGGGTCACATCAATGTGACACGACTGGCTAAGTTGCATAAGGATGGATATTTGAAACCATTCGAATTTTCATCTTATGACACTTGCCAGTCATGTCCCAAAGGCAAGATGACCAAAACTCCGTTTACGGGACACGGAGAAAGAGTTACCGAACTCTTGGGACTGATACATAGTGATGTATGCGATCTCATGTCTACACATGCCAGGGATGGTTCTTCGTACTTCATTACATTCACTGACGATCTCTCAAGATACGGACATGTGTACTTGATAAGACACAAGTTTGAAGCTTTTGAGAAATTTAGAGAGTATAAACAAGAAGTCGAGAACCAAACCGGAAAAAGTATTAAAATCCTTTGATCTGATCGAGGAGGTGAATACTTAAGCAATGAATTCCTGGACTTCCTAAAAGAGAATGGGATTCTCTCTCAGCTGACTCCTCCATATACACCACAGCACAACAGTGTATCAGAACGGAGGAACCGCACCCTATTAGATATGGTGCGCTCTATGATGAGCACAGCTGAGTTACCTATTTCCTTCTGGGGGTATGCGCTTGAGACAGCCATACATCTATTGAATATGGTCCCCACCAAATCAGTGCCTACCACTCCATATGAGATATGGAAAGGGAAGAGACCATGTCTTAACTATGTTAAGATATGGGGTTGTCCAGCCTATGTCAAACAACAAAATCCGGACAAACTCGAGGCACGGTCTATTCTATGCAAATTTATAGGATATCCCAAAAATTCACAAGGGTATATCTTCTACCACCCTGAGGAACAAAGAGTGTTTGTTTCTCGGCATGCCACCTATTTAGAAAAGGAATTTCTTGAAAAAGAGATTAGTGGTCATGAGGTAGAACTGGAAGAGGTTCCAGCTACAGAAGCTACAACAGAAGATTTGGTGGAACCAGAGGATTCAATAGTTCCCAATGAACCCCAGCCACTCCGCCGATCTAGTAGGGTTCCTCGCCGACCTGAGAGATACTACGGTTTTCTCATGGATGGTGGGAGTGAGGATTGCATCATGGAGGATGATGACCCAACTAGCTTCGAGCAGGCCATCACGAGGAGGGACTCAGTGAAATGGCTGGATGCTATGCGGTCCGAGATGGAATCCATGTACACCAACAAAGTATGGACTTTGGATGTTGCTCCTGAAGGGGTAAAACCCATCGGGAGCAAGTGGATCTTCAAGAAAAAACTTGGTGTAGATGGGAAAGTGGAGACTTTCAAAGCTAGACTTGTAGCAAAGGGTTTTCGTCAAAGACCAGGTGTGGACTATGACGAAACCTTTTCTCCAGTGGCTATGCTTAAATCCATCCGGATCATGCTTGCCATCGCTGCATATCATGACTACGAAATCTGGCAAATGGATGTTAAGACCACCTTTCTAAATGGTGATTTAGAAGAGTGCGTGTACATGACTCAGCCAGAGGGCTTCGTAGACAGTGGGAGCAGCGGGAAGGTGTGCAAGCTGCTTAAATCCATTTATGGATTAAAGCAAGCATCGCGGAGTTGGAACATCTGCTTTGACGTCGTTATCAAGGAGTTTGATTTCGTCAAAAACCCAGATGAACCTTGTATCTACAAGAAGGTAGCAGAGAGTAAGGTGGTCTTCCTCATATTGTACGTGGACGACATACTCTTGATAGGAAATGATATTCCTATGCTGCAATCGGTCAAGCTCTTCTTATCACAAAGATTCTCAATGAAAGATCTTGGTGATGCCTCCTGCATATTGGGAATAAGGATCTATAGAGATAGATCCAAACGGATATTGGGATTGTCCCAATCTAGGTACATTGACACCATACTAAAGAGGTTTAGTATGGAAGAATCCAAGCGTGGGAACTTGCCCACGATCTCTGGAGTCACTCTCTCCAAAGAGATGTCTCCCAAGACTGATTTGGAGAGAGCTCGCATGCAAGGGATACCCTATGCTTCGGCTATAGGCTCTATCATGTACGTGATGCTATGTACCAGACCCGATGTAGCATACTCACTAAGTGTAGTGAGCAGGTGTCAAGCTGATCCTGGAGAGAGTCACTGGACAGCTGTGAAGAGCATTCTCAAGTACTCGAAGGACTAAAGAGATGCTCTTAGTGTATGGTAACGGAGAACTCCAAGTGGAGTCCTTTGCAGATTCGAGCTTCCAGAGTGATAAGGACGACTCTAAGTCGCAGTCGGGATTTGTCTTTACCCTTTACGGAGGGGCGGTTAGCTGGAAGAGTTCCAAGCAGGAAACCGTGGCAGACTCGACGATGGAGGCTGAATACATCGCTGCCAACGATGCTGCTAAAGTGGCTGTCTGGATCAAGAAGTTCATTACTGAACTTGGTGTGGTTCCATCCATTGAGCATCCAATACCTTTGTATTGCGATAACAATGGAGCGGTGGCTTTAGCCAAGGAACCCAGGTCCCATCAGCGATCCAGGCATATTCTGAGGCGGTATCACCTGATCCGGGAGATAGTTGATCGCCGGGAGATCGAGGTCAGGAGGGTTGACACGAAGAACAACACGGCGGATCCACTCACGAAGGCCATTCCGCAGATACAGTTTGAGAAACTCTTCGGGATGCTCGGTATGCGATACTACAGCAGCTGGCCCTAGTGCAAGTGGGAGATTGTTAGTTGTATGTATGCCCTAGAGGCCAGTATTGTACAGATGATGTATATTATATTGGATGCTTGGACATATATAGAGATGACTTTCTTGCTCGATATGATAGTATGCTATCTGGTTGCTCTTTATCTTAACATGTACACTTGTCTCTTTAAACTGTCTTATAGTTACATGTTGGTAAAGCCCTTAGGATGTGTACTTGACTACCTGGACTATAATGCAGATCATACTAGTGGGGACATGGTAGTCCATAGGTACATCCTTCAAGGTCCCTAGTCATGGGTGTATCGAGACGGGGCATCGATATACCAGTGTACACTAGCGTATACGCTTCTCGACCTATGAGATGGGCGATGGATGATCCCATATCCATTGGTGTTTGACATCAGAGATGGTATACGGGTGCTCAGTGGAGAGTGGGTACACTGGACGGACTCGCCGAGAACTCCCAGATGGTATTATACCTCACGTCAGATGGTAGTTCTCAGGTGACACTTGTGCAGGTTAGTCTGTAGACCCGAGATCGTCATAGAGTCTTGTGTGATTCCCACTGTGCTTTGATCTCCACCTTACCACGTCCATGAGGGCGTGCAAAATGGTGGTCTTTGGGTACAGTCCCGAGTCACATGGAGGCAATGAGCGATAGGAGGGGTTTCGTCTCTCCCGGTATTGGGGGTTGATGTTGCGCTGTGCTCGATTGGCCGTAACAGGGAAGTCCCTGGCCAGGGCTGATCAGAGATTTACTGGTAAGTGTTACCAGTAGTTTCTCGACCCATTATGAGCCTCACATCGGCATGACTTATCGGTTATTGGGGTCTGACGTTTACCACCCCTAGACTTGATATGCGACATATCAGACGAACAGACCGGACTGTACGGTAAGTGTTACTGGTTGGATTCACAGGAGTGTGAGCGGGCTAGCTCGTCGATCTTCTGATCGCTCAATACCCGGATGGCCGTTACGTTTAGCAGACCGCTTGCGGCTTGTGGGTGCTTGATATGATCATCATCTGCTACCGGCGTATTGACGAGTCTTTAGAGTCCTACACAGAGGTTTCCTGGCTCAAGAGAAATGAAATAGGGGCGCATATGAGATATGTGCAGGACCGAGAATGATGCGTGTATGTGATACCACATTTCATTCTCGCGATGAATGTTTCGATTGGTTGTATGTGATATAACCTAGTTATCGAATCAAAGATTGATTCGATAAGTCGATACATTGGATACTAGTCGGTTATGTGCGACATGACCGGATCATTGAATCAAGTGTTGATTTAATGATTTAATGTATAATTATATATTTGATATATTACTTTGCATTAACTAGTATTGGTTCACTTTAAAGGGATTTTCTCACTTGTAGTGCACATTGTATATGTGATATATTTTTGTGTGCACTTGATTGTATCATGTTTGATGTTGCAAGCTAACTTGTGTTTTGTGTAAAGATTAAACCATGGTTGTGTAATGGTTAGAGTTTTCTTTTTCTTACACATTTATTTATTTATTGATTTTGGAAAAGATTATGAAGAAAATGGTGGCATTATTTTGATTTAGTTGAACCTTCATGAAGGTTTGACTTTGTTACCATTTTGTCTTCATACTTAACCCTAACCATTCTATCTAACCATGATCTATTCTCTACACCTTACCATAGTTAGTATATGATAAGTATTCACATTTATTTTCTTTTTCACACAATATACTTATCATATCTTTTCTTCTTCTTCTTCATCTTCATCAAGAAGGAAAGCTTGTCTTCATCAATGGCATCTTGAGCAAAAGTGTGAGAAATCCAATTCTAAAGTGAACCCACCTCCTATTTCTTCACCCTCTACCTCTTGCCAAGTAGTATAGGGTGTTTTCTTCACAAGTTTCACAACTTGGTGAAGTTGGAGCTTCATCTTGTGTAACCTCGACGTAGATCATCTTCGGCATCGTAGCCGACGACTTGTCCGCTCATTTCTCCGATGAAGCCGATGCTAGAGTCCGAGATCCGACTAGGACAGCGAGAGGACGTCTACGTGGAGCTAAGGAAGTGGAGAACCGGATCTACAAAGGTTGTAGCTTCTTACCTTTAGTTAAGTTGTTAACTAGTTTATCTTTTCGCCTAAAATTCTAGTTAACGATCCGTATTAGGGTTTCTCGGCACCGGAAAAATTTGAAATTGGCATGGTTGATGCCTTGTGAGACTTCATTAGCGTGCCTAGGAACCTTACACCCACCATATCTGTGGAGTGGCTAATGGAATGTCAAATCTGATTGAATTTTTAGGTTCTATTAAATTTTCAGTAATCGTTTGTGGTTCTGGAATTACTTCCAGTTCTACCATACTCCCAACTACTGTTTTCTGAAAAAAAAATCCATTTTGCTAAAACTGTGGCGAGTCAAGAACAATATCACTATTGATCTCCCAGATGGTAGAAAGTTACCCCTCATCATAGCCCGAGATAACCCACAAACTGCCATTACAGAAACGCGTCTTGAGTTATCCAGAGACTGATTTTAAGCATAAGCCGGACAACTCCATATACCTTAACATCGTTAGGTATGAACCATTCTATATACAATATAGAAATAGAGACACTGATTTAATTGGAACCAGATTCAAATCATGCAGCTGTCTCCAGTGCATGTTAACTAAATGGAGAGAGGCCGATCAGCATTACTCAACTTAGGAGTGCATCCAGATATGAGTAACCTAAAAGAGAAGAAAGTTCTCAAAACCATTACTATCAACTGAATACCAAACACAAGTATCTACATCTTCGACCACCTTGAAGAATCCTGATACTTGCAACACCTGGTTCTCTACTTTATTCCTATACCTATAACATCTTAAAACTTGGACCTTGCATTTCTACGAAACACTTGTCTAAAACTTGAGAAGTCATAAGTAAACAGAATATAGTATGAGTACCAACCCCTCTGTCCTAATAGACACTGGACAACATACAATACTTTGTATAAGTCACCTGAGTTGAATAACTCAAACCCTGTGCGTCGTAGGTTGAAAACTGTACTATGGTTAAGAAGAATTATACCGCTGTTTAATGCTCCTTACCTAACCATCAACTGATATAGGTAAATGTCATGGACATAATTTCAAAAAGTTATATCTCACTTTATAAAATCAACGTACAGATATATCAGTTTGAAATTGGTGCATAACAGTGGATATTCAAAGCCAAATATTTGCCGTCAGGTAAAACCCTAGGTGATTTCCTCAAATATCACCAATTGCAACGAATTCCGATATAATGAGGATATATCACCTAATTCCCAATAACTTACTCCCATTCATCATCTGTAAAACCATACAGATGTGAGAATCAAACATGGTAAATACATATCCTGGAGTAAGGATCTAATTGGGAAATCGGTTTTCAATTAACAACGTATAGTGAAACCGAAACATGAAAATATTTCGAAGGGGTAGCCGGGTATTCCTAGTAATGCCTCTTCCATTATCCAGATTCATGACTGTAACCGTATATTTCCTTGCCATCTCTCCAAATCCCTTTATTTGTCTTTACTCATTACCTTCTATACACCATCCTTAGGCTAATTGATTTTCTTCCTTCCCTACCGTTTGGCACCAGCCTATGGTTTGGAAGAAGACTATCCAATAAGCGTAATAAGTGTACTCTCCTAATCCAAGGAGCCCTCGCAACCTGAGAGAAGGTAATGATAAAAGACAACTTGAATAATCTTATTCAATTTCTCCTGAACCGGAGAAATGCAAAGGTGAAGCAGGAGTGGCGATGAGCTACGCGGTTTGGTCGTGAATGATAACAGTCACATTTTACTTTGCCCTCTTTCTAATCCCTTTATTTGTCTTTACTTATTACCTTCTATACACCACACTTAGGCTAATTGGTTTTCTTCCTTCCCCACATTTCAGCACCTGTATATGGTTTGGAAGAAGACTATCCAATAAGCTCAATAGGTGTACCCTCTCCTAATTCTAGGAGCCCTCACAACCTAAGAGAAGGTAAAAGGAAAAGACAACTGAATAGTCCTATTCAATTTCTCCAGAACCAGAAACCATTCTCGAATCTGAAACAAGTTTCTTCGAGTACGTATGTAAATATACGATGGTCATATCCAATAAATGTGGATCTTCGTAGTGATACGGAATGTTCCGGAGAAAAGTAAATGGTAAAAGTAGGATTGGCAATGTTATATGCAACTCTGACAATTCAAAAGCCATTGTATTTTAAGAAGGTTCGGTTAACTTAGTTTATGAGTTCTAATCTAGGGTCGGGCCATGGTCGCTGCCAAATAGAGAGAGAAAAGAAACATTCAGCGTGCACTCTAACCTAGATTAGAATGGTCAATCACTTTATCTAATCAGGATGTCTCCCACTCTATCCTCAAATTCTTCTCCAAACCTGAAAGAAAAATTAGTCGGGATCATCTAAAATCACCTGAGGAGTAAACCAACTCATCAGTGGGTATCGGGATCCAACTGTCATCGCATGATAACCTGATGGAATCCATTCAAGTTATCATACTTCAGAAGGTATGCGCATGTCTGGCAAGTTTCCTGTATGTTTGAAACTCCCGATGTGATTTCTACCCCATGCTCTTATGACCTGGACGAAGGCCAACATATCATAAGTCACACGTCAAGTTCTACCCGTCATTGTCCAGGTTAATTTGAACCCACCCGTACATACCCTTGACGAAGGCCAAAATAGTAGTACGACTGTCCCAAACCAACGTATCTATCTATGCAACAGAAAAATAACAAATAGCTACCATACACTATGCCTTGATGAAGGCCAACATACATAGCATGAATACTAAGTGCTACCCGTTTGAAATGACGAAGGGCTACGAATGGTTTTTGGCGAAAAATCTTTAACGTATGAACTTGATATCGTTGAAGGAACTGGATATCTTTTTACAAATATATAGTGGCGAAAACCTTTGCTAAAGAGGTCATTCCCGGTGAAGGGATCTCGGCTCTTTCCTCATGGAATGAGGTGCAGGATATTCCAACTGAATACCACGATGGAAAACAAAAAAGTTATCGACTATAGTGAAGTTATTACCCTGACACA
This sequence comes from Agapanthus africanus, assembly GCA_030015575.1. Taxonomy (NCBI): domain Eukaryota; kingdom Viridiplantae; phylum Streptophyta; class Magnoliopsida; order Asparagales; family Amaryllidaceae; genus Agapanthus; species Agapanthus africanus. The sequence continues at coordinate 184,997,730 of CM057346.1, read as the reverse complement.
AACTTCTTCCCAAGAGGTCACTCTCGGTGAGGGCTTCTCGGCTTTTCCCTCGTCGATTGAGGTGCTGGATTTTCATAACCGAATACCACTGTGCAAAATAAAAGAAAACGCCTTTGTAATAACATCTTTTAAAAATTGTTCCAACAACATCAATTAGGTCTGTTTTCCTTGCATTGATCTGAATCAACGCAGTCCCATCAATTAATCACACTACAAAAGAACGAAAATATGATGTACGTATATTCCATCCGCATTCGCCACTGGGTCCCGTCATTACCCTTTAGGTTACTTAACTAACGACAGAGCGGGGACATAACTAGCGCGGGTGTAAAACATATACAACATCTAGTATATATATAACAATATATAATAATCTTTCCAGACGTGATAAATGTAACATCACAGATAGGTTATAAGCATCACATATCAATACAGATAATCTGGGAGCCCCGGGTTTCTTTTGAGCCGCAAGTGAAACCCGACGTTCCCCGGGTCGTGTGGATAGCCTGTGCAATGAAAACCTAGACCCCTACGAGCGCGGAAGTTACCCGCCTAAAGCAGAAGCGAGGCATCCCCCTTCATCAAAGTGAATGGGTCACCCAGTACTTCACGGAATTTGGTAACTTGAGCACCCCTCCTTGGGTCAACCTGTACCCTCTATGAGTGCGGCAAATAGCCTGCCAATTCTAGAGTGAGGCCCCTCCTTCTCAATGCCATGAGATGCGGACCCGTTGCCCTCCAGAACCCGGCTATCCATGCATTCCATCGCGGGGTAATCCTAGTACAGAAAAGAAAAATATGTACAATCATGACATCGACCTCAACCGGGTCGTGCCCCAAATAAATAATATACAAACAGGCGGTGACGACAGTCCACATGTCGAACGCTCGCCCCACGATATCAAATGTATAAATAAAACTAAACTGTACTATCATTGTGTTAGTTATATGTATGCCCTAGAGGCAATTACTGTACATACGATGTATATTGTAGTAGATACTTGGACATATATAGGGAGGACTTTCTTGCTCGACATGATAGTACTCTATCTGGTTGTACTTTATCTTAACATGTACTCTGATTGTCTCTATGTTACATGTTGATAAAGCCCTTAGGATATGTACTCGACTACTGGGACAATGATGAGATCATACTAGTGGGGCCACGGTAGTCGACGAGTACATCCTGTAATTGTTCATAGTCGAGGGTGTATCGAGACAGGGCATCGATACAACAGAGTAGACTAGCGTATACGCATCTTAACCCATATGATGGGCGATGGATGATCCCATATCCATCGGTGTTTGACATCAAGGATGGTGTACGGGTGCTCAGTGGAGATTGGGTACACTGGACGGACTCGCCGAGAACTCCAAGATGGTATTATACCTCACGTCAGATGGCAGTGTTAGTTGTATGTATGCCCTAGAGGCCAGTATTGTACAGATGATGTATATTATATTGGATGCTTGGACATATATAGAGATGACTTTCTTGCTCGATATGATAGTATGCTATCTGGTTGCTCTTTATCTTAACATGTACACTTGTCTCTTTAAACTGTCTTATTGTTACATGTTGGTAAAGCCCTTAGGATGTGTACTTGACTACCTGGACTATGATGCAGATCATACTAGTGGGCACATGGTAGTCCATAAGTACATCCTTCAAGGTTCCTAGTCGTGGGTGTATCGAGACGGGGCATCGATATACCAGAGTAGACTAGCGTATACGCTTCTCGACCCATGAGATGGGCGATGGATGATCCCATATCCATTGGTGTTTGACATCAGAGATAGTATACGGGTGCTCAGTGTAGACTGGGTATACTGGATGGACTCGCCGAGAACTCCCAGATGGTATTATACCTCACGTCAGATGGCAGTTCTCAGGTGACACTTGTGCAGGTTAGTCTGTAGACCCGAGATCGTCATAGAGTCTTGTGTGATTCCCACTGTGCTTTGATCACCACCTTACCACATCCATGAGGGCATACAAAATGGTGGTCTTTGGGCACAGTCCCGAGTCACATGGAGGCAATGAGCGATAGGAGGGGTTTCGTCTCTCCCGGTATTGGGGGTTGATGTTGCGCAGTGCTCGATTGGCCGTAACAGGGAAGTCCCTGGCCAGGGCTGATCAGAGATTTGCTGGTAAGTGTTATCAGTAGTTTCTCGACCCGTTATGAGCCTCACATCAGCACGACTTATCGGTTATTGGGGTCTGACGTTTACCACCCCTAGACTTGATATGCGACATATCAGACGAACAGACCGGACTGTACGGTAAGTGTTACTGATTGGATTCACAGGAGTGTGAGCGGGCTAGCTCGTCGATCTTCTGATCGCTCAATACCCGGATGGCCGTTACGTTTAGCAGACCGCTTGCGGCTTGTAGGTGCTTGATATGATCATCATCTGCTACCGGCGTATTGACGAGTCTTTAGAGTCCTACACAGAGGTTTCCTGGCTCAAGCGAAACGAAATAGGAGCGCATATGAGATATGTGCAGGACCGTGAATAATGCGTGTATGTGATACCGTATTCCGTTCTCGCGATGAATGTATCGATTGGTTATATTCGATATAACCTAGATATCGAATCAAGGATTGATTCGATAAGCCGATACATAGGATACTAGTCGGTTATATGCGATATGACCGGATCGTTAAATCAAGTGTTGATTTAATGATTTAATGTATAATTATATATTTGATATATTACTTTGCATTAACTAGTATTGGTTCACTTTAAATGGATTTTCTCACTTGATGTGCAAGTTTTATATGTGATATACTTTTGTGCACATGTTTGTATCATGTTTGATGATGCATGTTTAATTGGTTAAGTGTAAAGAATCAAACCATGGTTAAAAAGATGATTAGGGTTTTGCTTTTTCATTTATTTATTTATTTATTCATTTATTTAGAAAAGATTTTGGAAAGAATGGTGGCTTTCTTTGTTTCTAGTTGAAGCTTCATGAAGCTTTGACTTTGTAACCATTCTTGTCTTCATGCTTAACCCTAACCATTCCAAGTAACCATGGTCTATTCTCTACACTCTACCATAGTTAGTATATGATAAGTATCTATTTTCTTTTCTATTTTAAGAGAAGACTTATCATATTCTAGCTTCATCTTCTTCTTCATCTTCAAAGAAAAGGCTTAAGTCCATTAATGGCAACTTGAGCTAAAGTGTGAGAAATCCAATTCTAAAGTGAACCCACCTCCTATTTCTTCACCCTCTACCTCTTGCCAAGTAGTATAGGGTGTTTTCTTCACAAGTTTCACAACTTGATGGAGTTGGAGCTTGAACTTGTGATGCCTCGACGTAGATCATCTTCGGCACGAAGCCGACGACCTAGCCCGCCCATTTCTCCGATCAAGCCGACGATTGAGTCCGGGATTCGATATGGACAGCGATAGGATGCCTATGTGGAGCTAAGGAAGTGGAGAACCGGATCTACAATGGTTGTAGCCTCTCTCTTTTAGTTAAATTGTTAACTAGTTTCGTTTTTCGCCTAAACTTCTTGTCGACGATCCGTATTAGGGTTTCTCGGCACCCGTAAAATTTGAAATTGGCATGGTTGATGCCTTGTGAGACCTCATTAGCGTGCCTAGGAACCCTACAGTGGTATCAGAGCCTAGCTAGAGCCTTAGGCGAAGTCTAGACGACGTTTGAAACCCGATCGAACCGAAACCCTAATTCCTGATATGCTCTCTGGACTTTTTCTAAAATCTGGGATTTTTCCATATTAAAAATGCTTAAAAAATTCAGCCGGGAATTCTAAGAATTACGATACAAAATTTATCCCATGATCTGCTAAGGGCGCGGCGGAACCGCGGCAGAAGCCTGGCTTCTGCGGCGGTTCCGCGGCCATCTGATGACATCATCTGTCCATTTTTGCACAGTAATTCCTATTTTATTATGCTGAATTTTCTGGGAATTTTTAATTTGACTCAAGAGTTGAGTGTTCTGGGTTGTATTGGGAATCGACGATTCGATTGGTTTATCAAACCTTGTCTATGAGGCTTTCTGGATATTTTAGAATATGTTAGAAAGTTCAACCAGATATAAATACCCAACTTTTCCCCTGTCGGGAAATTTCCAAGTGTTGGATTTTTCTGTGGTTTAAGGACGTTCTAAGTAGTGCAAGTAATGCGATGGTCCCTCTAGAAGACAACAAACCTTAACTCGATTATGTGACCGTCTTGAACTGCCCTTTGAACCTTCGGATTTGGGGCAGTACGGCGTGCCACTTGTGAGGCGTTGGCTTGACCCTTCTACGGCTGGACCGTTGGTACTGAGGCATGAAGTGAATGTCTTTGAACCTATTTCATGTGTTGAACGGTTTCGGGAAAACTTGGGTGTTCGAATGTTCGATCGGAAAGTTTAATATTTTCTATTTATCCGGAATGGGATACAATAATTGGAATTCACAAACAGTTATGAGATAACTGGATGAATGTTATAAATCTAGCGGTTTATTCTCACTTGATATTGAAAAGAGTTTTCGATGTTGGGACTAAAATGCGGGGTTTATAATTGTTAGGCATGTGATGTCTAAGTATTTCATTTGATTAGGCATGCGATGTCTAAAGAAGGTTGCGGATTCCAACTGTTGTAGTTTTACACTTTCTTTTCTGTGACCGTAAGTGTAATATGTGATATCGCCGGTTTCGTTGCTATATGTCAACGACAATTGGGATGCGCATATTTACTTACGTTGATGACATGTGATGTTATGTGTTGCTGGATATGTTATATTGGATTGTCGTGTTTGAATAGCCGGGGATTTTTATGTGAGATGAGTGTTTTTCATTTTAATTCATGTAAAAACTTGTATGTAAAATTCTTTTATTTGGGTCACTTCCAGGTAGCGGAAGCTATCACCCTTTGTATATTATTTACTTTTCCGCATTACGATAGACCCAAGGAGGGGAGCACAAGTAACCGGGTTCTAGGGTCCAGTGAGAGACCATCTCGAGGAGTCGAGTCCGGGTCTCCTAACCCTAGAATTGGTAAGGTTACTTGCCGCTCTCGTAGGGGTCTAGGGATGTGGGATTGGCTATTCATCACGACCGTGGAATCCGTGTTTTATACTGGCTCGTATTGAAAACACGGACGTCCTAGTATATCCAATGTTTCATATGTTTCTTCTGCTGCGATATCTGTGATGTGATCATATGATGTTCTGTGATATATATGATATATTATATAGACGTTACTTATGTTTTGCACCCGCACTAGCCCTGCCCTGCTCTGTCGTTAGTTACCTAACCTAACGGTGCACGAGGGGACATCCAGGCGAATGCAGATGGCATAAGTGTACGTCGTATTTATCTGTGATGTTTAGGTGATTTAAATGATGGGACTTCATTAATGTGATTAATGAAAGAAAAGAAGCCTAAAAGATGTTGTAGAATCAAATTTTAAAATAAAACAGGTAGCTACAGTTCTTGCTTTTCATAGCGGTATATATGATATACCTTGCACCTTATTCGATGAGGAAAGGACCGAGATCCCTTCACCGGGAGTGACTCTTTTAGCAATAACTGGCAGATGCTACACACTCGGTTTGTTTTTGATTGCTTCTATAGTTTCTGCTTCGCACAGTGATATATATGATATATCCCGCACCTCATTCGACGAGGAAAGGGCCGACGATCCCTTCACCGGGAGTGACCCCTTTAGCAAAACTGGAAAAGCCTCAAAATCACTCCATTTCACAACTTCATTTGATTCTACAACGATATCAAGTTCATTACGCAATAGGTTTTTAGAAAAACCTGTCGTAGCCCTCCGTCATTTCAGATAAGTAGTAGTTAGTATTCGTGCTGCGTTTGTTGGCCTGCGTCAAGGCGTAGTGTGCGGTAGCTAACTAGTATTTATCTGCTTATGCATATGATGCAGATTGGATTAGGGTAGTCGTGCGACTTTGTTGGCCTGCGTCAAGGGTCGTACGGGTGGGTTTAATTCAATCAGGAAATGATGGGTTGAACTTGACTAGCGCACTATGGTTTGTTGGCCTGCGTCAAGGTCATAGGACGCTAGGGGCAAAACATTATCGGGAATTTCAAGTGTTGAAATTTGCAATGAGATTGCATACCTTCTATGAGATAGTTGGATCCCGATACCCACTGCGAGTAAGAGTTACTCCTGGGAGAGTTTTACACATTGCAATTAGCTGATCAAGTAGGTGTCTAGAAAGGTGTCAACGGGGTTACGCCTCTGGGAAAACGAGGTTTACATTAATTAGGTTCGTGCGAAAGCACGGGGGACCTCCCTCAAAGTACCGACACTGGCCTGGCTAAAAGATTGGCAAACTTGTAGTGTGTAATTAATCCCGGCTAGTCTTTCCTTTTAGGGTTTGAAGGAAGATTTGATAAAAACCAGTGGGAGCCATCCTGATTAGATAAGATAATAACCAATCTGATCTTGCAAGAGCATACGCTGAAGTGTTTTCTTCTCTCTCTCTCTCCAGGTAGCGACCATGTCATGCCCTAATAAAGATAATAATATGGATGTATGACCGAACCCGCATATTATACTGTGCCGGGGAACGTTGGTTCCGTTCTTTCTTATAAGAGTTATAGGAATGAACAGGACATAGGGGAATACCCGGACTCCCTTGCCACCCGAATGAAGAAAGTAATTGTTGATGCATTTTCTTCGGGTGTGTTCATTACAGAGAACTGTTTCTCCATTTGCTCTACGTCCTGGGTATTAGATACCGGGTCAAGATCCCATATATGTAATCAGTTACATGGTCTCAGGAAAGGTAGAGAACTTGGAGAAGGTGATAAAGACATTAGAGTTGGAAATGGTGCAATAGTTGCAGCTAAGACTGTCGGGGAATATCACCTTGCATTACCAACTGGTAATACATTGATTCTGAACGAATGCTATTACATGCCGAACCTGATATGCAACATTATATCGGTTTCTTTGTTGAGTAAAGAGGGATATAATTTTGTATTACAGGACAATGTTATGAACATTTTCCGTAACCAAAAGTTGGTTGGATCAGGCACGTTGTGCAATGGCATTTATGTTCTAAATCAATCAACAGTTCTGAGCATAACAAACACACATAAGAGGAAGAGTTCTGAACTGAATGAATCCTTCTTGTGGCATTGTAGACTGGGTCACATCAATACGACACGACTGGCTAAGTTGCATAAGGATGGATATTTGAATTCGTTTGAATTTTCATCTTATGACACTTGCCAGTCATGTCTCAAAGGCAAGATGACCAAAACTCCGTTTACGGGACACGGAGAAAGAGTTACTGAACTCTTAGGACTGATACATAGTGATGTATGCGGTCCTATGTCTACACATGCCAGGGATGGTTCTTCATACTTCATTACATTCACTGACGATCTCTCTAGGTTCGGGTATGTGTTCCTGATGAAACACAAATCAGAAGCTTTTGAGAAATTTAGAGAATATAAGCAAGAAGTTGAGAACCAAACTGGAAAAAGTATTAAAATCCTACAATCTGATCGAGAAGGTGAATACTTAAGCAATGAATTCCTGGACTTCCTAAAAGAGAATGGGATTCTCTCTCAGCTGACTCCTCCATATACACCACAGCACAACGGTGTATCAGAACGGAGGAACCGCACCCTATTAGAAATGGTGCGCTCTATGATGAGCACAGCTGAGTTACCTATTTCCTTCTGAGGGTATGCACTGGAAACAGCTGCAGACCTATTGAATATGGTTCCCACCAAAACCATGCCAACCACTCCATATGAGATATGGAAAGGAAAGAGACCATGTCTTAATTATGTTAAGATATGGGGTTGTCCGGCATATATAAAAACGCAAAATCCGGACAAACTCGCGGCAAGGTCCATTCTGTGTTTTATTAGATATCCCAAACATTCGCGCGGGTATATCTTCTACCACACCGAGAAACAAAAGGTGTTTGTTTCTCGACATGCCACCTTTTTAGAAAAGGAATTTCTTGATAAAGAGATTAGTGGCAAGGATGTAGAACTGGAAGAGGTTCCAGCAATACAGACTACGACAGAAGACTTGGTTGAACCAGAGGATTCAGTAGTTCCTGATGAACCTCAGCCTCTCCGCCGATCTAGTAGGGTTCCTCGCCAACCTGAGAGATACTACGGTTTTCTCATGGATGGTGGGAGCGAGGATTGCATCATGGAGGATGATGGCCCAACTAGCTTCGAGCAGGCCATAACGAGTGGGGACTCAGTGAAATGGCTGGATGCTATGCGGTCCGAGATGGAATCCATGTACACTAACAAAGTATGGACTTTGGAAGTTGCTCCTGAAGGGGTAAAACCCATCGGGAGCAAGTGGATCTTCAAGAAAAAACTTGGTGTAGATGGGAAAGTGGAGACTTTCAAAGCTAGACTTGTTGCAAAAGGTTTTCGTCAAAGACCAGGTGTGGACTATGACGAAACCTTTTCTCCAGTGGCTATGCTTAAATCCATCCGGATCATGCTTGCCATCGCTGCATATCATGACTACGAAATCTGGCAAATGGATGTTAAGACCGCCTTTCTAAACGGTGATTTAGAAGAGTGCGTGTACATGACTCAGCCAGAGGGCTTCGTAGACAGTGGGAGCAGCGGGAAGGTGTGCAAGCTGCTTAAATCCATTTATGGATTAAAGCAAGTATCGCGGAGTTGGAACATCTGCTTTGACGTCGTTATCAAAGAGTTTGATTTCGTCAAAAACCCAGATGAACCTTGTATCTACAAGAAGGTGGCAGAGAGTAAGGTTGTCTTCCTCGTATTGTACGTGGACGACATACTCTTGATAGGAAATGATATTCCTATGCTGCAATCGGTCAAGCTCTTCTTATCACAAAGATTCTCGATGAAAGATCTTGGTGATGCCTCCTGCATATTGGGAATTAGGATCTACAGAGATAGATCCAAACGGATATTGGGATTGTCCCAATCCAGGTACATTGACACCATACTAAAGAGGTTTAGTATGGAAGAATCCAAGCATGGGAATTTACCCATGATCTCTGGAGTCACTCTCTCCAAAGAGATGTCTCCCAAGACTGATTTGGAGAGAGCTCGCATGCAAGGGATACCCTATGCTTCGGCTGTAGGCTCTATCATGTACGCGATGCTATGTACCAGACCCGATGTAGCATACTCACTAAGTGTAGTGAGCAGGTATCAAGCTGATCCTGGAGAGAGTCACTGGACAGCTGTGAAGAGCATTCTCAAGTACTTACGAAGGACTAAAGAGATGCTCTTGGTGTATGGTAACGGAGAACTCCAAGTGGAGTCCTTTACCGATTCGAGCTTCCAGAGTGATAAGGACGACTCTAAGTCGCAGTCGGGATTTGTCTTTACCCTTTACGGAGGGGCGGTTAGCTGGAAGAGTTCCAAACAGGAAACCGTGGCAGACTCGACGATAGAGGCTGAATTCATCGCTGCCAACGATGCTGCTAAAGAGGCTGTCTGGATCAAGAAGTCCATTACTAAACTTGGAGTGGTTCCATCCATTGAGCATCCAATACCTTTGTATTGCGATAACAATGGAGCGATGGCTTTGGCCAAGGAACCTAGGTCCCATCAGCGATCCAGGCATATTATGAGGCGGTATCACCTGATCCGGGAGATAGTTGATCGCCGGGAGATCGAGGTCAGGAGGGTTGACACGAAGAACAACACGGTGGATCCACTCACGAAGGCCATTCCCCAGATACAGTTTGAGAGACTCTTCGGGATGCTCGGTATGAGATACTACAGCAGCTGGCCCTAGTGCAAGTGGGAGATTGTTAGTTGTATGTATGCCCTAGAGGCCAGTATTGTACAGATGATGTATATTATATTGGATGCTTGGACATATATAGATATGACTTTCTTGCTCGATATGATAGTATGTTATCTGGTTGCTCTTTATCTTAACATGTACACTTGTCTCTTTAAACTGTCTTATAGTTACATGTTGGTAAAGCCCTTAGGATGTGTACTTGACTACCTGGACTATGATGCAGATCATAGTAGTGGGGACATGGTAGTCCATAAGTACATCCTTCAAGGTCCCTAGTCGTGGGTGTATCGAGACGGGGCATCGATATACCAGAGTAGACTAGCGTATACGCTTCTCGACCCATGAGATGGGCGATGGATGATCCCATATCCATTGGTGTTTGACATCAGAGATAGTATACGGGTGCTCAGTGTAGACTGGGTACACTGGACGGACTCGCCGAGAACTCCCAGATGGTATTATACCTCACGTCAGATGGCAGTTCTCAGGTGACACTTGTGCAGGTTAGTCTGTAGACCCGAGATCGTCATAGAGTCTTGTGTGATTCCCACTGTGCTTTGATCTCCACCTTACCACGTCCATGAGGGCGTGCAAAACGGTGGTCTTTGGGCACAGTCCCGAGTCACATGGAGGCAATGAGCGATAGGAGGGGTTTCGTCTCTCCCGGTATTCGGGGTTGATGTTGCGCAGTGCTCGATTGGCCGTAACAGGGAAGTCCCTGGCCAGGGCTGATCAGTGATTTGCTGGTAAGTGTTACCAGTAGTTTCTCGACCCGTTATGAGCCTCACATCGGCACGACTTATTGGTTATTGGGGTCTGACGTTTACCACCCCTAGACTTGATATGCGACATATCAGACGAACAGACCGGACTGTACGGTAAGTGTTACTGATTGGATTCACAGGAGTGTGAGCGGGCTAGCTTGTCGATCTTCTGATCGCTCAATACCCGGATGGCCGTTACGTTTAGCAGACCGCTTGCGGCTTGTAGGTGCTTGATATGATCATCATCTGCCACCGGCGTATTGACGAGTCTTTAGAGTCCTACACAGAGGTTTCCTCGCTCAAGCGAAACGAAATAGGAGCGCATATGAGATATGTGCAGGACCGAGAATAATGCGTGTATGTGATACCGTATTCCGTTCTCGCGATGAATGTATCAATTGGTTATATTCGATATAACCTAGATATCGAATCAAGGATTGATTCGATAAGCCGATACATAGGATACTAGTCGGTTATATGCGATATGACCGGATCGTTAAATCATGTGTTGATTTAATGATTTAATGTATAATTATATATTTGATATATTACTTTGCATTAACTAGTATTGGTTCACTTTAAATGGATTTTCTCACTTGATGTGCAAGTTGTATATGTGATATACTTTTGTGCACATGTTTGTATCATGTTTGATGATGCATGTTTAATTGGTTAAGTGTAAAGAATCAAACCATGGTTAAAAAGATGATTAGGGTTTTGTTTTTTCATTTATTTATTTATTTATTCATTTATTTGGAAAAGATTTTGGAGAGAATGGTGGCTTTGTTTGTTTCTAGTTGAAGCTTCATGAAGCTTTGACTTTGTAACCATTCTTGTCTTCATGCTTAACCCTAACCATTCCAAGTAACCATGGTCTATTCTCTACACTCTACCATAGTTAGTATATGATAAGTATCTATTTTCTTTTCTATTTTAAGAGAAGACTTATCATATTCTAGCTTCATCTTCTTCTTCATCTTCAAAGAAAAGGCTTAAGTCCATTAATGGCAACTTGATCTAAAGTGTGAGAAATCCAATTCTAAAGTGAACCCACCTCCTATTTCTTCACCCTCTACCTCTTGCCCAGTAGTATAGGGTGTTTTCTTCACAAGTTTCACAACTTGATGGAGTTGGAGCTTGAACTTGTGATGCCTCGACGTAGATCATCTTCGGCACGAAGCCGACGACCTAGCCCGCCCATTTCTCCGATCAAGCCGACGATTGAGTCCGGGATTCGAGATGGACAGCGAGAGGATGCCTACGTGGAGCTGAAGAAGTGGAGAACCGGATCTACAAAGGTTGTAGCCTCTCTCTTTTAGTTAAATTGTTAACTAGTTTCGTTTTTCGCCTAAACTTCTAGTCAACGATCCGTATTAGGGTTTCTCGGCACCCGTAAAATTTGAAATTGGCATGGTTGATGCCATGTGAGATCTCATTAGCGTGCCTAAGAACCCTACAGGCAGTTCTCCAGTGACACTGGTACAGAGTAGTCTGTTGACCCGAGATCGTCATAGAGCCTTGTGTGATTCCCACTGTGCTTTGATTTCCATCATACCACGTCCAAGAGGGCATGCAAAAAGGTGGCTTTTGGGTACAGTCCCGAATCATATGGAGGCATTTAGCGATAGGATGGGATTCGTCTCTCCCGGTATAGGGAGTTGATGTTGCGCTGTGTTCAATTGGCTATAGCTGGAAATCCCTGGCCAGGTTGCTGAGATTTACTGGTAAGTGTTATCAGTAGTTTCTCGAACTGTTATAGAACTCATATCGACATGACTTATCAAGCTACTGGGGTTTGACGTTTACCACCACTAGGCGAGATATGTAACATATCAGACGACGAGACCGGACTGTACGGGAGTGTTACTGATTGGATTCGCAGGAGAATGTACAGGCTTGCTTGTTGATCTTCTGATCGCTCAATACCAGGGTGGCTGTTACGTTTAGCTGACCGCTTGCAGCTTGTGGGTTTTTGATATGATCATCACCTACTTCCGGCGTATTGACGATTCTTTAGAGTCCTACACAGAGGTTTCTTGACTCAGGCAAAACGGAGTAGGGGCACATATGTGATATTTGTAGGACCGAGGATAATGCGATATGAGATACCGTTTTCTATTCTTGCGATATTTGATATCAGCTGGATCATCGGATCAAGTGTTGATTCGATGAATCGGTAAATGAGATATTAGTCGGTTATATGCGATATAGCCGGATTGTCGGATCAAGTGTTGATTCGATAATTTAATGTATAATAATATATATGATATATTAAATTACGTTAGCTAATATTAGCTCACTAAAAGATTCTTTTTCTCACTCGGGTAATACATTGATATATATGCGATATATGTTAATTGTATTATTTTATTTTGTTACAATAAATATTATATATGTGATATATAATATTGTAACATGATATGATAACTAATGCAACATGATTAGTAGAGATTAAACAAGATTAGGGTTTGATTTGGGTTAGTTTATTCATGAACCTTCTAGAAGGTTTCTTTTTGTTTTTGCTAAGATATTTACAAGTGACTCATCTTTAACCTAACCCAAACCCTTCACCCTTGGTTAATTCTCTACAAAGGTTTAGCAACCATGGTTGCATTATTCATCATTATCCTTTCGTTATTCATCACAAAAGGTTTAACAAAATCATTATTCATCTTCTTCTTGCTTGAGTTCTTCATGAAAAGCTTTCTTGCTTTGATTTTGTGATGAAAAATGAGTGAGAATAAGAAAACAAATGAGAGCAAAAATCCTACTTCATCATCCTCATCTACCCTTGCCCTTTAGATGAGAGTGTTCACTTTATTTAGTGAGTGTTGTTAGTGTTTATGCCCTAGAAGGCCATTACTGTATCATACTAGTTTGTATATTATTTAATGGAAGCTTGGGATATTCACATGTATATAACAGTCTTGCTAAACATGGTAGTATGCTACTTGGTTTTTTCTATCTTAATATGTGAGTATACGTATTGATAGAGCTCTTAGGATCTTGCTTGACTACCAGCGTTGTGATGGCAGTCACACTAGTGGGGGCTGGGTAGTCTACAAGCACATCCTTATTCAGGTCCCTAGTCGTTGGATTATCGAGACAGGGCATCGATACTCCGGAGTAGACTAGTGTGTACGCTTCTCATCCCAGTTGGGGAGATGGTCTGTCCCACAGCCGTCAGTACGTCGTACTGGAGATAGTATGCAGGTGCTCGTTAGGTTACGGGTACACCGGACAGGACTCACAGGGGACTGTTGGTTGGTTTTATACCAGTCGTCAGTGAACAGTTCCCAGGTGATATGAGTACAGCATAGTCCGCAGACTTGACACTGCTACTTCGCCTCGAGTGTGTCCCACTGTTCTTAGATTGCTACCCTACCACGGCTCAAAGGAGTCGTGCAAACAGGTAGCAGTTGGGTGCAGTCCCGAGCACTTGGAGGCAGTGGCGGTTAGACAGGATTCGTCTCTCCCGGTATTGGGGGTTGATATCGCGCTGTGTCAGAGAGCCATTACGCAAAGTCCCTGGCCAGGGCAAGCGAGATTTGCTGGTAGGTTCCAGTAGTTTCTTATTGTGTAATGGGCTTCGCTCCGACACGACTTATACCGCTATTAGGGGACTGACGCTTGCCGCCCCCCTAGGCCCGATATGCGATAGTCTTAGACGAACGGACCGGACTGTAAGGAGATTGTCACATCAGACTCAGTAGGAGTTCGGATGGGTTTCCTCATCGGCCTTCTTATCGACATCTACCTGGGGACCGTTACGTACAGCTAGTGCCGCTTGCGGTCTGTGGTTAAACCCACTGCCAGCGTAGTAGTCGAGTCTCTAGAGTCCCACACAGAGAGTTTCCCTACTCCAGGCGAAATGATATAGAGGTCGTATGGTTTTACGACAAGGGTTCGGACGCATACGTGTGTTTACGCACGTACGACTTTCGGACAGTTTTTACCAGTCGGCTTTGGTTTAAGCCAGTTACTGGTATCCGGTTATTGGATTTATACAGTATAAAGTTTTTCCGTATTTTTACGGAAAGGAGGGGCGTTCTCGTAATTGCGCGAGAAGCTTCTAGAAGGTGGTGACTAAGGAGGTTTAGGTGGCATATACATTGAATGAGATTAGTGAGTCATATGGATGATTCATCCATGTCATTAATGCTTCATAATTGCTTAATGACTCATGGAGATGAATCACCACTAGATATTTATCAAGCATGGTTGTAAATCATTTTCTTTTCTTTTCTTGATAAAAATAAATGCTTGATATATATTATGATAACTCATTATTCTCACTTCATTATTATCTTCACCTTCTCTCTCCTCAAGCTCTCCTTCTTCAAACCCTAATCCTCCCCTCTCATGTGTTGAGTACAAGGATTAGTTAGACTTATTAAACCATAACCCTCACTCTATTTCACCTAGCTTCTTTGATTAGCACTTAAAGAAGTTTAGTTGCCTCAAGTTTAGAGGCTAAGCTTGGAGTAAAGCTCTCGGGTGGATCGTCTACTACTTGGAGAAGGCCGAGGAGGAGGTGGAGTTCGTAAAGATGAAGGACACGGTTCTTTAGGTATAATCCCTTTACATAGTAGTTGTTAACAACTATGTTTGATGTTAGTTATCGTTTAACTTCGATTCATGCGGTTAGTCGATGTTTAGCATACAAACAAGATCGTTTTTCATATTTCCGCCTCCCCGCAAGTTGTGGGGTGTTGTACATCGACTTACAGTGGTATCAGAGCCTCGCTAAACATTAAATAACTTACTTGCAAATTTGTATGAATTTCGAACGGAAAAAAAGAAACCGGAAAAACCCGAAATCACAAGTTTCTGTCGATTTTTAAATGAAGTCCAAAATTTTTTCAGGGATGTTCAGAAAGCTTAAAAAGACAGTAGAAGAACACCCAAGAAATTTGGGCCCCTGAATCGCCTAAAGTGCTGCGGAACCGCGGCGGATCGCACCGATCCGCTGCGCTTCCGCCGCCGAGTTGGCGATTCAGGAACCCAATTTTCCTGTGTTGCTTCTCTGTGATATTTGGTATTTTCTGGAAGTTTTTATTTTTGCTCAGGTTTCAGATTTACAGAGAAGTATTGGAGCAAAATTAAAAGTGTTTAATCGATCGAAATTATACAGTATTTGCTTGTTGGATTATATCTGTGTTTGTATAATGTGTTCGTAAACCTCCCCTAACTGCTAGTATGTCGGTTCGCAGGGGGTTGCACATTTCTGTAATGGATTTTATCTGTTTGTGTATATGAACTGTGTTGGACTGTTGTGATGTATAGCCGGGGTTTGTGATGGGTTATTATTTAATTCATTTGATGTAAATGTAATTTGTTGTAATATTATTTTGCGGGGCACATCCAGGTTGCGGTTGTAGCCACCGTTGTATTATTTCATTTTACTGTTTTTGCTCCTAGGACAGACCCAAGGTGGGGTGCACAAACTGCCGGGCGGGTAGTTTGCCGTACCCGTTGGGGTCTTGGGTGGGGTAATGGCTATTCATCATAACTGTATAATCCGTCTTTTGTTGCAGGCTCAAAACAAACACGGATTGCTTGCAAATCCAATAAAGTTCATCTGTGATCTGGAATGCCTATTATTGCGTCAGACGAATGTACAATATCTATATATGATAGCTATTTAGACGTCACTTATGTTTTACACCCGCACTAGCCCAGCCCCCGCTCTGTCGTTAGTTAAGTAACCTAACGGGTGATGACGGGACCCCGTGGCGAATGCGGATGGCATAAGAGGACGTTGTATTTTCGTTGTTTTCTGCAATGATAGGTTAATGATGGGACGCATTATTTATAATGCAAAGAAAATAAACCAAAAAGTTTAATCGTTGGAACAATTTAAAAGAAACCACTCGGTTAATTTTAAAAACGGATATTTTTAAATGCGGAGATTTAACCACTCCTTTTAAAAGCTATCAGGTTCCTTCGGTTATATCAAGTTCACTACGTTCACGGTTTCGCCAAAACCATTCGTAGCCCTCCGTCATTTCATCTGGATATTCAGTAGTATTCAAGCTATATATTTTGACCTAACGCCAAGGCATAGTGTTTGGTAGCTACTGGGTATTCATTTGTTGCATAGATAGATGAGTTAGTTTGGGACAGTCGTATTATCATTTTGGCCGAACGTCAAGGATATATACGGATGGGTTCAAATTGACAAGATAATGATGGGTAGAACTTGACATGTGATTTATGACATTTTGACCTAACGCCAAGGTCATAAGAGCATGGGGCAAAAATATATATCGGGAATTTCTAAAGAAACTAAAATTTGCAAAGAGTTGCATACCATTTGGAGTTTGATGAATGTTGGTAGGATTCCTTCAACATTATCATACAATGATATTTGGATCCCGATCCTACTGTGAGTATATGCTACTTATCAGGATATTCGTCACTTAACGATCAATGCTATAAACCAAGTAGGTGTCAAGAAAGGTGTCAGCGGGGTTACGCCCCCAGAGAAAAGAGGTTATTTAATTAAGGAACTTCGCGAAAGCGTTGGAAAACCTCCCTCGAAGTATCGACACTAGCCTGGCTGAACGGTTAAGCAAGTATTATACAGTGAGAATAGTCCTGGCTAATTCTTCTTTTATGGTTTGAGGAAGGATTCGAGAAACAGTGGGAGCCATCCAGTTTAGATAAACTAAAAACCACTCTAAACTTGCAAGAGCATCATGCTAAAGAGTTTTCTTCTCTCTCTCTTAATTGCAGCGACCCTGAAAATGACTGGACTTAAGTTACTTTTAGAGAAAAATATACTGACAGGGCCAAACTATAAAGATTGGCTGCGGAATGTCAAAATGGCTTTGACCTATGACAAATTGGGGTACGTCCTCACCGCTACGGCACCTGCTGTCCCTGGTCCCAAATCCAGCAATGCGGATAAGGAAATCCGCAAAACCTGGGATTTAGATTGCGCGAAAGCCAAGTGCATCGTGCTTGCCTCAATGAACAATGAACATCAGAGGAGGCACGAGGATATGAACCTAGATGGCATATTTCTCCATACAAAGGAACTTTATGGAGAGCAATCTCGTATAGCAAGATACGAGACCTCTAAGAACTTGTTTCGAGAGAGGTTGGCTGTCGGGTCATCGGTAGGAGAACATGTCCTAAAGATGATCGGCTATATTGAAGAGCTCGCAGACCTTGGGACGACTTTGGATAATGAGCTCTATACAGACCTTATTCTCCAGTCCCTTCCTCACACCTACGCCCAGTTTATCCTGAACTTCAACCTTCAAAGAAAAGAAGTTGAACTTCCGGAACTCCTGAACATGTTAAGGAGTGCAGAGGGCACCTTGCAGAAAGCAAGGGAAACACCCGCTATGTTTGTTAGCGGTGCATCTTCTTCCGGGTCCAAGGCTAGGGCCAAAGGAAGGAAGAAGAAGGCCGCCACCAAACCTAGAGGAGGTGTTAGTAAGGTGGGAGGGAAGGGAAAGAAAAAGTTTGCGGTACTGGTAGTTGTCCAGGATGAGTGCTTCCATTGTCACAGGAAAGGGCACTGGAAGAAGGATTGCAAGCCGTGGAACGCCAAGAACCAGGAACCGAAGCAAGCTGTGGCTTCGACTTCAGGTGTGTTTGTAATTGAGAATTGTCTGTCGATCAACTCTACTTCCTGGGTATTGGATACCGGATCAGGATCTCATATTTGCAATTCATTGCAGGCACTGAGAAACCGTAGAGTGCTGAAGGAAGGTGATATGACCCTAAAGGTTGCTAACGGAGCTAGCGTAGGAGCTGCATCCGTCGGGGATTATCACCTAGGATTGACGAGTGGACACATTTTGGTTTTACATAACTGTTTTTTTGTACCAAGCTTAACGTGTAATATCATATCAGTTTCCTTGTTATCAAATAAAGGTTATGATTTCACGTTTGTAAGAGATGTTGTTAACATCCACCTTAATCATGGTTTGATTGGGTCCGGTACACTAAATAACGGTATATATGTTTTAAACCAACTCCAAATTTTCAATGTCCAGAACACACTTAAAAGAAAGTCTCCAGATTTAAATAAAGCTTTCTTATGGCATTGTAGACTGGGTCACATCAATGAGAGAAGGTTGACTAAGTTGCATAGAGAAGGATATTTGGACTCGTTCGAATATCAAACTTATGACACTTGTCAATCTTGTCTCAAAGGAAAGATGACAAAGACTCCATTTACTGGACAAGGAGTAAGAGCGAGCGAGCTCTTAGGACTCATACACAGCGATGTATGCGGTCCAATGTCTACACATGCAAAAGGTGGTTTTTCCTATTTCATTACTTTCACGGATGATTACTCAAGGTACGGATTCATTTATCTGATGAAACATAAATACGAGGCTTTTGAGAAATTCCAAGAGTATAAGAATGAAGTAGAAAACCAAACCAGCAAAAGTATCAAGACACTTAGATCTGATCGAGGTGGTGAATACTTGAGTGCCGAGTTCCTAGGTTACCTAAAAGAGAAAGGAATTCTCTCTCAGCTTACTCCTCCATACACTCCACAGCATAACGGTGTATCGGAGAGACGGAATCGAACCCTATTGGATATGGTACGATCCATGATGAGTAATGCTGAGTTACCGCGATCTTTTTGGGGTTATGCGCTAGAATCAGCAGCATATCTTTTGAACATGGTTCCTACCAAGACTGTGCCTACCACTCCATATCAGATGTGGAGCGGGAAGAAACCCCATCTACAGTATATAAAAATTTGGGGATGTCCAGCTTTTGTTAAAAAGCAGCATGTGGACAAGCTCGAGGCACGATCAGTAAAGTGTAAGTTTGTAGGATATCCAAAGAACTCCAGGGGATATCTATTCTACTACGCAGAGGAACAAAAGGTATTTGTTTCTCGTAATGCCCATTTTCTAGAACATCAGTTTTTAGAAAAGGAATCAAGTGGGAGCGAAATAGAACTGGAAGAAATTCCAGAACCACAAACTAATACTGAAAGTTTGGTAGAACCGGTAGTTCAAGAAGAACAGGACATTCCCGCACCCCTCCGCAGGAGTAGTAGGCCGTCTCATCCGCCTGAGAGATACTACGGTTTTCTCATAGATGGGGATAGAGAGGATTGCATCATAGATGATGATGAACCTACTGGCTTCCAGCAGGTCATCCAGAGCGGCGACTCGGTACGATGGCTAGATGCAATGCGGACCGAAATGGAGTCCATGTACACCAACAAAGTATGGACTTTGGACTTTGCTCCAGATGGGGTAAAACCCATAGGATGCAAATGGATCTTCAAGAAAAAGATTGGTGTAGATGGACAAGTGGAAACCTATAAGGCTAGACTTGTTGCAAAGGGTTTTCGTCAAAGACCTGGTTTGGACTATGACGAAACTTTTTCTCCAGTGGCTATGCTCAAATCCATTTGGGTCCTTCTTGCTATTTCTGCCTTCCATGATTATGAAATCTGGCAGATGGACGTAAAGACGGCTTTTCTGAATGGAAATTTAGAAGAGTGCGTCTATATGGATCAGCCAGAGGGTTTCAATCAGAGTGGGAGCAGCGGGAAAGTATGCAAGCTGCTTAAGTCCATTTATGGACTAAAGCAGGCATCGCGGAGTTGGAACATCTGTTTTGATGAAACCGTCAAAGAATATGACTTTATCAAAAATCCAGATGAACCGTGCATATATAGTAAAGTTGTAGCCAGAAGAGTCGTGTTCCTCGTCTTGTACGTGGATGGCATTCTATTGATAGGAAATGACATTCCTATGCTATAATCTGTCAAAGGATTCTTGTCACACAGGTTCTCCATAAAAGACCTGGGTGATGCCTCTTACATTCTTGGGATCCGGATCTATCGTGATAGATCCAAGAGGATGTTGGGACTTTCGCAGTCCAGGTATATCGACACTGTACTGAAAAGATTCAGTATGGAAGATTCTAAGAGCGGTAATCTACCGGCTTGTCACGGAATCACCCTCTCCAAAGAGATGTCTCCCAAGACTGATTTGGAAAGGGAACGCATGTCTATTATACCCTACGCTTCTGCGGTAGGCTCTATAATGTATGCGATGTTGTGCACCAGACCAGATGTAGCTTACGCACTGAGCGTGGTAAGCCGGTATCAGTCAGACCCAGGGGAGAAGCACTGGATAGCAGTAAAGAACATTCTCAAGTACCTGAGAAGGACTAAGGAGATGTTCTTGGTTTACGGCGGAAAAGACCTCAGGTTGGAGGCCTTTGCTGATTCCGGCTTCCAGAGTGATAAGGACGATTCCAAGTCCATGTCGAGTTATGTCTTTACCCTCAATGGAGGGGCGGTGTGCTGGAAGAGCTCCAAGCAGGACACCGTTGCTGACTCGACGATGGAAGCGGAGTATATAGCTGCTTGCGATGCCGCAAAAGAAGCAGTCTGGATAAAGAAGTTCCTAACAGAACTTCAGGTGGTTCCTACCATAGTTGATCCAATACCTCTGTATTGCGACAACAACGGAGCTATAGCTTTAGCAAAGGAACCAAGGTCCCATCAGAAGTCCAGACACATCTTAAGGCGGTATTACCTGATCAGGGAGATCATTGATCGTCAGGAGATCGAGGTTCGGAGAGTTGCTTCTGAAGAGAACATTGCTGATCCATTCACAAAAGCCCTACCTCAGATTCAGTTCGAGAGGCTACTCGAGATCATCGGTCTTCGATACGCCAGTACATGTCCCTAGTGCAAGCGGGAGATTGTTAGTGTTTATGCCCTAGAAGGCCATTACTGTATCATACTAGTTTGTATATTATTTAATGGAAGCTTGGGATATTCACATGTATATAACAGTCTTGCTAAACATGGTAGTATGCTACTTGGTTTTTTCTATCTTAATATGTGAGTATACGTATTGATAGAGCTCTTAGGATCTTGCTTGACTACCAGCGTTGTGATGGCAGTCACACTAGTGGGGGCTGGGTAGTCTACAAGCACATCCTTATTCAGGTCCCTAGTCGTTGGATTATCGAGACAGGGCATCGATACTCCGGAGTAGACTAGTGTGTACGCTTCTCATCCTAGTTGGGGAGATGGTCTGTCCCACAGCCGTCAGTACGTCGTACTGGAGATAGTATGCAGGTGCTCGTTAGGTTACGGGTACACCGGACAGGACTCACAGGGGACTGTTGGTTGGTTTTATACCAGTCGTCAGTGAACAGTTCCCAGGTGACATGAGTACAGCATAGTCCGCAGACTTGACACTGCTACTTCGCCTCGAGTGTGTCCCACTGTTCTTAGATTGCTACCCTACCACGGCTCAAAGGAGTCGTGCAAACAGGTAGCAGTTGGGTGCAGTCCCGAGCACTTGGAGGCAGTGGCGGTTAGACAGGATTCGTCTCACCCGGTATTGGGGGTTGATATCGCGCTGTGTCAGAGAGCCATTACGCAAAGTCCCTGGCCAGGGCAAGCGAGATTTGCTGGTAGGTTCCAGTAGTTTCTCAGGGTGTAATGGGCTTCGCTCCGACACGACTTATACCGCTATTAGGGGACTGACGCTTGCCGCCCCCTAAGCCCGATATGCGATAGTCTTAGACGAACGGACCGGACTGTAAGAAGATTGTCACATCAGACTCAGTAGGAGTTCGGATGGATTTCCTCATCGGCCTTCTTATCGACATCTACCTGGGGACCGTTACGTACAGCTAGTGCCGCTTGCGGTCTGTGGTTAAACCCACTGCCAACGTAATAGTCGAGTCTCTAGAGTCCCACACAGAGAGTTTCCCTACTCCAGGCGAAATGATATAGAGGTCGTATGGTTTTACGACAAGGGTTCGGACGCATACGTGTGTTTACGCACGTACGACTTTCGGACAGTTTTTACCAGTCGGCTTTGGTTTAAGCCAGTTACTGGTATCCGATTATTGGATTTATACAGTATAAAGTTTTTCCGTATTTTTACGGAAAGGAGGGGCGTTCTCGTAATTGCGCGAGAAGCTTCTAGAAGGTGGTGACTAAGGAGGTTTAGGTTGCATATACATTGAATGAGATTAGTGAGTCATATGGATGATTCATCCATGTCATTAATGCTTCATAATTGCTTAATGACTCATGGAGATGAATCACCACAAGATATTTATCAAGCATGGTTGTAAATCATTTTCTTTTCTTTTCTTGATAAAAATAAATGCTTGATATATATTATGATAACTCATTATTCTCACTTCATTATTATCTTCACCTTCTCTCTCCTCAAGCTCTCCCTCTTCAAACCCTAATCCTCCCCTCTCATGTGTTGAGTACAAGGATTAGTTAGACTTATTAAACCATAACCCTCACTCTATTTCACCTAGCTTCTTTGATTAGCACTTAAAGAAGTTTAGTTGCCTCAAGTTTAGAGGCTAAGCTTGGAGTAAAGCTCTCGGGTGGATCGTCTACTACTTGGAGAAGGCCGAGGAGGAGATGGAGTTCGTAAAGACGAAGGACACGGTTCTTTAGGTATAATCCCTTTACATAGTAGTTGTTAACAACTATGTTTGATGTTAGTTATCGTTTAGCTTCGATTCATGCGGTTAGTCGATGTTTAGCATATAAACAAGATCGTTTTTCATATTTCCGCCTCCCCGCAAGTTGTGGGGTATTGTACATCGACTTACAAGTGTTAGCTTGTGTTAACGAAACTTCAAGGTAGATCATCTTTGTTATCGAAGATCGGAAGCAAGACTGCATCTTTCTCTTCGTGAAGCCTCTCGAGAGTCCGGAACACGATGATCGCAGCAAAGGGACCTCAACACGGAGCTAAAGAAGTGAAGGACCGGATCTACAAAGGTTGTAATCCCTCTCACTTAGTGTTAAAGTGTTTAACATACTTGTTTTCGCCTAAACTCTAGTTTAAAGATCCAGCTTTGGGTTGTTCGGCACGGCTAAATTTTAAATCGGGCATGGTTGATGCCTCGTAGACCCTTGTGCATGTGCCCAGGAACCCAACAATGGTATCAGAGCTAAGCTAGAGTTTTAGGCGAAGTTTAAAGTCTGATCGATCCCGGAAAACCCGATATACCCTAGTTTCTGGAAATTTTTCCAAAATGTAATTTTTTGTGAATTAAAAATACTCAAAAAAATCAGCAGGGAAATATAGGAATTACTGTAAAATAGGACAATCTAATTCCACTGTAGCGCCGCGGAACCGCGTCAATACCTTGCTTCTGGCGGCGGTTCCGCGGCCGTATGTGAAGATTAGGCACTCAATTTTATACAGTAACATCCGTAGGTGTCTCTGCATTTTTCTGGGAATTTTTAATTCTACTCAAGTGTTGAGTTTTCTGGGTTGTATTCGGGACTCGTTGATTTGATCGGATAATTTAACTTCGTTTAAGTTTTTCCGCATTATTTTAGAAACTCTTAAAAAGTTCGAACGGATATCAATAACTCACTTTTTCCCCTGTCGGAAAATTTTTCAAAAGTTGGATTTTTTCTCGAGTTTGAAACTTTCGTAAAGTCACGCAAGTAACGCGGTGGACCCTCTAGAAGACAACAAATCTTAACTCGATTATGTGACCATCTTGAACTGCCTCTGAACCTTTGGGTTTGGGGCAGTACGGCGTGCCACATGTGAGGCGTTGGCTTGACCCTTCTACGGCTGGACCATTGGTACTGTGGCATGTGATGGATATTTTTTTGAACTCCGCTCAAGTGTTGAGCTATTTGGGAAATCTTGGGTGTTTGATTATTCGATCGGAAAGTTTAACATTGTCTATTTATCTGGAATGTGATACAATATTTGGAATCCACATGTAGTTATGAGATAACTAAATTGAATGTTATAAATCTAGCAGTTCAGTCTCAATTGATCGGTTGCCATGGATTTTTGATGTAATCAAAAGTCCGTCGCAATCATGTAGCGTATGCGGATACTCGCCGAGTAAACTTAATAGATAGCCATGTCCCATAGCCCCAACCAAGTGATTGTAGGAGAACCCCGTCGCCAAAAGCATCCGTTCGGGTGCTCGCGGCAGCGGTGTTCCGCCTTAGTGCACTTCGTCGACGGCATCCGGGGGTGCGGACGTCTACTAAAGTTTGCGACGAGCATTCGATCAGGTTGTCAGGAATCTTATTGAATTGCCCGACTTGATATTGAAAAGAGTTTTCGATAAAGAGACTAAAATGCGGGGTTTATAATTGTTAGGCATGTGATGTCTAAGGAATTCATTTGGTTAGGCATGCAATGTCTAAGGTGGTTGCGGATTCCAACTGTTGTAGTTTTACACTTTCTTTTCTATGATCGTAATCGTAGTATGTGGTGTATCGCCGACTTCGTTGCTAAACATCAACGACAATCGGGATACGCATACTTGCTTACGTTGATGATATGAGATATTACGTGTTGCTGTGATATGTTATATTGGATCGTCGCATTCTGAATAGCCCGGGGTTTTATGTGAGATGAGAGTTTTTCTTTTTCATTCATGTAAAATTCATTTGTATATAATATTATTTTATTGGGGCACTTCCGGGCTGAAGATGATTTCACCATTGTATATTATTTACATTTCCGCATTAGGTAGACCCAAGGCGGGGAGCACAAGTAACCGGGTTCTAGGGTCCAGTGGGAGACCATCTCGAGGAGTCGAGACCGGGTCTCCTAACCCTAGAATTGGCAGTGTTGCTTGCCGCTCTCGTAGGGGTCTAGGGATGTAGGTTTGGCTATTCATCGCGACCGTGGAATCCGTGTTTTATACAGGCTCGTACTAAAACACGGACGTCCTATTATATCCAATATTTCATATATGTTCTTCTGCTGCAATGTTCTGTGATGAGATCATATTACTTCCTGAGACGAATGTTTATATTATATATATGAGATATATGTTATATTGCAGATTTCGTTTCAAATGTGATGCTTGTGAAGCATATTAAAATGGGACTTCATTAATGAGATTAATGAAACTAAAAGAAACCTAAAGATGTTGTAGAAACTTGTTTAAAAACTGGTAGCTCTAGTTCTTGCTTTGCATAGCGATGTTCCTTATAGAACATCCGGCACCTTATTCGATAAGGAAAGAGCCGAAATCTCTTCACCGGGAGTGACCTCTTTAGTGAAACTAGCAGATGCTACAAACATGGTTTTTCTTTTGATTGCTTCTATAGTTCTTGCTTTTTATAGTGGTATTTGTGAAATATCCTGCACCTTATTCGATGAGGAAAGAGCCGACGATCCCTTCACCGGGAGTGACCTTTTTAGTAAAACTAGAAAAGCCTCAAAACCACTCCATTTAAAATCACTCGATTCTACAACGATATCAAGTTCATTACGCAAAAGGTTTTCTTAAAAACCTGTCGTAGCCCTCCGTCATTTCAGATAAGTAATAGTTAGTATTCGTGTTGCGTTTGTTGACCTTGTTAAGGCGTAGTGTGCGGTATCTGATTACTGCTTATCTGTATAAGCATATGATGCGATTGGATTAGGGTAGTCGTGCGACTTTGTTGACCTTGTCCAGGGTCGTGCTGGTGGGTTTAATTCAGATCAGGAAATGACGGGTTGGACTTGACTTGCGGTCTATGGTTTGTTGACCTTGTCAAGGTCATAGATCGCTCGGGGCAAAATATTATTGGGAATTTCAAGTGTTGAAATTTGCAATGAGATTGCATACCTTCTATGAGATAGTTGGATCCCGATACCCGCTGCGAGTAAGAGTTACTCCTGGGAGAGTTTTACACATTACAATTAGTCGATCAAGTAGGTGTCTAGAAAGGTGTCAACGGGGTTACGCTCCTGGGAAAATGAGGTTTACTTTAATTAGGTCCGTGCGAAAGCACGGGGAACCTCCCTCAAAGTACCGGCATTGGCCTGGATGAAAGATTGGCGAACTTATAGAGTGTAATTAATCCCGGCTAGTCTTACCTTTTAGGGTTTGAAGGAAGATTTGACTAAAACAGTGGGAGACATCCTGATTAGATAAATTGATAACTAATCTAATCTTGTAAAAGCGCACGCTGAGTGTTTTCTTCTCTCTCTCCTGGTTATGACTATGTCACGCCTTAATCAAGATAATAATACGGATATATTGACCGAACCCGCTTGTAATACTGCGCTAGGGAACGTTGGTTCCGCTCTAACTTATAATTGTTATAAGACAGAGCAGGAAATTGGGGAATACCAGATTTTCGTGCCGCCCAAACGAAGAAAGTGCATGCTGATGCATCATCTTCGGGTGTGTTCATTACATAGAACTGTTTCTCAGTATCCTTTACGTCCTGGGTATGAGATACCGGATCAGGATCCCGCATATGTAATATGTTACATGGGCTACAGAGAGGTAGAGAACTAAGAACGGGTGATAAGTTTCATGAGATAGAAAACGGTGCAAGTGTTGCAACCAAGTCAGTTGGTCACTATCACCATGTATTACCAGAATACATTGATTCTGAACGAATGTTATTAGATACCGAATCTGAAGTACAACATCATATCAGTCTCTTTATTAGTAAAGAAGGATATAATTTTGTATTGTTGGATAATGTTTTGAACATTTCCTATATCAAGAGTTGATCGGTTCAGGCACGTTATCTAAAAGCATTGACGTTCTAAATCAAACTACAGTTCTTAGTATATAGAACACACACAAGAGAAAGAGTTCAGAAATGAACAAATCCTTCTTGAGGCATTGTAGACTAGGTCATATCAATGCAACCCGACTAGCTGAAGTTATATATAGATGCAAATTTAAATTAGTTTGAATTTACATCTTGTGAAACTTGCCGGTCATGTCACCGAGATAAGATGACCACAGCTCCGTTTATTGGAAATAGAGAAAGAGTTAATGAACTCTTGGGATTGATACATGCTGATGTATGAAGGTCCCCTGTCTACAGATGCCAAGACCGGTTCTTTGTACTTCATTACAGTCACTGATGATCTTTCAAGATTCAGACATATGTTCTTGTTGAAACACAAGTCCAAAACTTTTGAGATATTCAATGAATATGAGTTAGAAGTAGAGAACCAAAAACGGGTATAAGTATTATGTCCTTTGATGAGATCAAGGAGGAGAATACTTGAGCACGGAATTCTTGGACTATTCTAAAGGAGAATGAGATTCTCTTTCAACATTACTCCTCCGTATACACCACAACACATCGGTGTATCGGGACGAAGCAATCACACCCTATGTGATATGGTAAGCTCTATGATGAGTACTACTGAGTTTCCTATTTCCTTTTGGGAGTTATGCACTTGAGAAGCTGTATACCTATTGAATGTGGATTCAATAGTTTCCAACGAACCTTAGCCTCTCCGCCGATCTAGTAGGGTTCCTCTCCCACCTGAGAGATACTTCGTTTTCTCTATGATAGTGGGAGAGAGGATTGCATCATGAGATAATGACCCAACTAGTTTCGAGCTGGCCATCAAGAGTGGGACTCTGTAAGAATGGCTGGATGCTTAGCGATCTGAGATGGAATCCTTATACACCAACAAAGTATGGACTTTGGTTGCTTTATCTGAAGGGTTAAATCCCCATTAGGAGCAAGTATATCTTAAGAAGATTACTTGGTGTACATGGAAAAGTTGAGACTTTCAAAGCTATGCTTAAGTCCATCCAGATCCTACTTGGCACTGCTACATACCATAACTACGATATCTGGTGGTTGGGTGTCATGACTGCTTTTCTAAATGATGTTTTAGAATAGAGCGTTTTAAGTACACAGCCAGAGAGCTTCGTAGACAGTGGGAGCAGCGGAAATGTGTGCAAGATGTTTTATATGATAAAGCAAGTATCGCGGAGTTGGAACGTCTGTTTTGATGTAGTAGTCAAAGAGTTTGACTTCATCAAAATGGTAGATGGACCTTGTATATACAAAAAGGTAGTAGAGAGTATGGTGGTGATCCTCGTAGAGTACGTGGATGACATACTCTTGATAGGGAAGGAGTTTCCTATGCAACGCTCGGTCAATCTCCAATTATCACAATGATTCTCCATATAGGATCAAAGTGATACCTCCTAAATCCTGGGTTATGGATCTATGAGATAGATCTAATTGGATGTTAGGATACTCACTAGTTGTAGTGAGATGGTATCAATCGATCCTGGGGAGAATCACTGGAAAGGTTCTAGGGTGATAAGGACGACTAAATGTCTGTCGCAGGCATTGTCTTTACCCTCAGTTGAGGGACGGTATGTTGGAAGAGTTCCAAGTTAGATACCGTGACTAACTAGACGATTAAAGGCAAGATACATCGTTACCAAGGATGCTACAAAAGAGGCAGTCTGGATATATATAAGTTCATGAGATGAACTTCGTTCCTACCATTGTGTGACAATGGAGTTGTGGCTTTTGCCAAGGAACCCCCCGTCCCATCAGAAATCCAGATATAATTCTTAGGCAGTATTACCTGATCATGGAGATGGTTGATCTCCAAGGAGATCGAGGTTAGGAGAGTAGACACAGAGGACAACAGCGCGGATCCACTCACAAAGGCCTTTTTCCCAGTAGAGACTTTTAAGGGATGGTTGAGTATGAGATACTTCAACCACAACTAATTGTTGGGTATGCGATACCACAACAGATGGCCCTAGTGCAAATGGGAGATTGTTAGTTATATGTATGCCCTAGAGGCCATTACTGTACATACGATGTATATTGTAGTGGATGCTTGGACATATATAGGGAGGACTTTCTTGCTCGACATGATAGTACGCTATCTGGTTGTACTTTATCTTAACATGTACTCTGATTGTCTTTATGTTGCATGTTGATAGAGCCCTTAGGATATGTACTCGACTACTGGGACTATGATGAGATCATACTAGTGGGGCCACGGTAGTCGACGAGTACATCCTGTAACTGTTCCTAGTCGAGGGTGTATCGAGACAGGGCATCGATACACCAGAGTAGACTAGCATATACGCATTTTGACCCATATGATGGGCGATGGATGATCCCATATCCATCGGTGTTTGACATCAAGGATGGTGTACGGGTGCTCAGTGGAGACTGGGTACACTGGACGGACTCGCCGAGAACTCCCAGATGGTATTATACCTCACGTTAGATAGTAGTTCTCCGGTGACATTGGTACAGAGTTGTCTGTTGACCCGAGATCGTCATAGAGTCTTGTGTGATTCCCACTGTGCTTTGATTTCCATCATACCACGTCTAGGATGGCGTGCAAAAAGGTGGCTTTTGGGTACAGTCCCGAATCACATGGAGGCAATGAGCGATAGGAGGGGATTTGTCTCTCCCGGTATAGGGAATTGATGTTGCGCTGTGTTCGATTGGCTATAACTGGAAATCCCTGGCCAGGGTTGCTGAGATTTACTGGTAAGTGTTATCAGTAGTTTCTCGAACTGTTATAGACCTCATATCGACATGACTTATCAAGCTACTGGGGTCTGACGTTTACCATCCCTAGGCGAGATATGCAACATATCAGACGACGAGACCGGACTGTACGGGAGTGTTACTGATTGGATTCGCAGGAGAATGTACAGGCTTGCTTGTTGATCTTCTGATCGCTCAATACCTGGGTGGTTGCTACGTTTAGCTGACCGCTTGCAGCTTGTGGGTGTTTGATATGATCATCACCTACTGCCGGCGTATTGACGATTCTTTAGAGTCCTACACAGAGGTTTCTTGACTCAGGCAAAACGGAGTAGGGGCACATATGTGATATCTGCAGGACCGAGGATAATGCGATATGAGATACCATATTCTATTCTCGCGATATTTGATATCAGCCGGGTCATCGGATCAAGTGTTGATTCGATGAATCGGTAAATGAGATATTAGTCGGTTATATGCGATATATCCGGATTGTCGGATCAAGTGTTGATTCGATAATTTAATGTATAATAATATATATGATATATTAAATTACATTAGCTAATATTAGCTCACTAAAAGATTCTTTTTCTCACTCGGGAAATACATTGATATATATGCGATATATGTTAATTGTATTATTTTATTTTGTTACGATAAATATTATATATGTGATATAAAATATCGTAACATGATATGATAACTAATGCAACATGATTAGTAGAGATTAAACAAGATTAGGGTTTGATTTGGGTTAGTTCATTCATGAACCTTCTATAAGGGTTCTTTTTGTTTTTGCTAAGATATTTACAAGTGACTCATCTTTAACCTAACCCAAACCCTTCACCCTTGGTTAATTCTTTACAAAGGTTTAGCAACCATGGTTGCATTATTCATCATTATCCTTTCATTATTCATCACAAAAGGTTTAACAAAATCATTATTCATTCATCTTCTTCTTGCTTGAGTTCTTCATGAAAAGCTTTCTTGCTTTGATTTTGTGATGAAAAATGAGTGAGAATAAGAAAACAAATGAGAGCAAAAATCCTACTTTATCATCCTCATCTACCCTTGCCCTTTAGATGAGAGTGTTCACTTCATTTAGTGAGTGTTAGCTTGTGTTAATGAAACTTCAAGGTAGATCATCTTTGTTATCGAAGATCGGAAGCAAGACTGCATCTTTCTCTTCGTGAAGCCTCTCGAGAGTCCGGAACACGATGATCGCAACGAAGGAACCTCAACACGGAGCTTAAGAAATGAAGGACCGGATCTACAAAGGTTGTAATCCCTCTTACTTAGTGTTAAAGTGTTTAACATACTTGTTTTCGCCTAAACTCTAGTTTAAAGATCCGGCTTTGGGTTGTTCGGCATGGCTAAACTTTAAATCGGGCATAGTTAATGCCTCGTAGACCCTTGTGCGTGTGCCCAGGAACCCAACACATTGCACTCAAGCTATCCACTACGACGAATCCGTAACAAACACAGCACAACACAGAACATCAATATGAATGTCACGTTCGCAAACCTGTCTAAAAGAACTATAGCAAATAGACAAGTTGTACCACTCTAATGACATTCACGGTCGCAGATATAAATGTATATATTGTAAACTTTAAATAGTGTTAGAAATATCGACTTCGAAATAACCCCGAATAGCCCCAAACAACTAGATAAATTCATATCAAAACTGGGCTAAACTAGCAATACCAATAAACCAAAATTCCAGAGACTAAAACACACCTAAAATATGAAACAAAAATTCAAGAGAATGGCCGGCCAGCTCGGTTTTTAAGGCAATGTGGCCGGGCCTAAAGAGGTGGAATTGGCTCGTATCCGGGGTGCAGTCTAGTGGTCGCCTAGGTAGTCTTCTGCAGCTGCTAAAATATTTTTAGAAGACTTAGGAAAAATCGACAGAGAATGGAATATGGTTGGTATTGAATTGGTGTTGTTTTGGTTTCGATACTTTAACATTGTCTAAACCAACTAGTATGCGGTTAATGGGTTTTCTTTGATACCATGTAAGGCTACACCAGCGCCCCGGCCATCAATCCGTGGCCAAACTGGCACGACCCGAATAGTACGGAACATGACCGACACTTAAATTACGACACGTCTCGAGGAATACGTAATCTAAGTAAGCCAAAACCCAGAAATTAAAACCAAGGAAGAGTAGAGTGAAGGAAAAACCAATTTAAAGCAAGTAGTTTTAATCAACATAGGCCGAAATATGTATTTTTTTTAAATCTCAAGTATTTTCTGAAAATTTCGGCAGAGTCTCCTTTGTAAATACTGGCCCCCAAATGGGATACAACATGAATAGTATACGAAATCAATAAAAAGGCATCCCCAAGCGGAAGCTAGCTCTTCGTCAATCGACGGTCACAACCATACAAGCAATATAATATACAACGCTAAGGGCGACAATCAAAACTCAAAAGAAACTCAAAACAACATAAAAACCATAATAATACAACGCGCGCCTCTAAGGTCGAAAGAATAACAAACTGGTCTTCTAACTCTCTCAAATATACAATCAGGTTGATGGAGCTTACTAGATTCAATGAAATAACATATACAATGGTAGTCCTGATACAAAAGAACTCACCTGGCAAAGCAATCACCCTGAAAGAACAGTGTGCCAGCAAAGCCTCAAAGAACCTGTACAGCAAAACCTGTAAGGAACTGTGGCACAACGGGGGTGAGTTGCCAACTCGTGAGTAGAAAACATCTACAAGTAGAAATCGCATGCATACCGCTATCCTCGGTCATATCAGGTAATATCCTCAATAAAATCCTGGTCCAGACATGTATAGTGTAATACTACGTGCTCGTGTCAGTGCCTCAGATAGCAACATATCAGATATATGATCTATGAATGCATTACGAATTTAAACAGAATATATTATGAGTGAGACAACTGTTTTCTTTAATCAATGAGATTTCTATATATATGTCAATCACGTATTATCAATGAACGCAACAGAGAAATCAGTGTCAAGCATCGACACAAAACATAAGTCTCAGTATCTCAAAATCAAATCATCCATATCTCAAATCCGTATCATCTGCGGGATCGGCCCTCGCGCTCCGGCAGAACGGATCAGCCCATAACATCAATCTCATGGCCATGAACGGCATCCTCCGGATATCCTCCGCGCCAGGTAAAATCACCGGTAGGTAGTCTCCCCCTGCCGGGCTCATCGTCTACTACTCGAACTTCTTGCCCCAGGGTACCATACTGGGTCCACCATGTACCCGCAGACGGTTCATCCAACTCCTCGAATCGGGTCTCGAAAACTATCTCAGAACCGAGAAAACATCATAGTGGACACTACTCATCATATCAAGGAAAAACCGTATTTTTCTCTTTAAAATACATCATCAGTTATAAAACTTTCACATGCGGTTTTCCAAATCCAGAAAAACTCAAGAAGGATCCGAAAACATCAAATCACCATGTCAATGAAAGTGAAAACCAACATAATGTCCATAATACTGTATAACCAATGAATACATGAATACATCTGATATCATGCAATGAATGCAATAATTAAACTAGCATATGAAAGCGATAACATAGGGCAACTATTAGCTAGCAAACTATGTCAACGAATAATATTTTCTAAAGTGTACGTGACATGGCAATTACCGATGAAGATGTATGTGAGCCGGCAAGCGAGTGTACGTGGAGCATACGCGTCATCGGTAATGGTGCCGGTGTCCTAACAGCATGATCTCAATAATGGCTTATGGAAGTACAATATAAACATACAAATGCGATGCGAACAGTAATAATATGCGGAGTATGAATAAAAGCGTAATAATAACGAATCTACCCTACTACACATGTGTTACTGTTTGCCGTTTAAAATAGTACGAATCATGGTGTTTTGAAAATAAGGGCTACGGTGTTTTTAAGAAAATGTACGTCTTTTGAAATATCCGTAGTATCCCTTGGAATTTCTTTAAAATTCTCACGATTCGTCAGTTTTGGAAAAATAGGTATGACTCGGGTCCAGTCTAACATCTACTAGGTAAACTACAGGTCTAACCAGCAATCAAATCGAAAGGCGTACGGAAACCGCCTAGATCTGAGTCGACGTATAATACAATATATCTTATGGCATCCTCGAGCAAAGAGTGTGGATCTATCATCAATATATAACTCGTACGGTAAATCCATCGTACGACATCCCAAACTGGGTACGGGTCAATATCATATTTATCTCATTATTCATCTGGTATCCTCTTTATCAAATATCATGATCGAGGTACTGATCTAAGTCTAGTACAAAACTGATACCATTTACCTATATATACATGCGTGTGTATGAAAACACCCTGTCGAAAGGACCCGCTAAAATATAATGTCGTATCTCAAATACGAACCCTGTCTCATCACCGATCTCACGGCCTCAAGCCCAAATTCATCGATTCATCTCAAATCCCAAGTACTATCTTCATCATCCATGCATGTGTATATGAATGTATATATGCATAGTCCCATACCCATGCGTATATACATATATACACATCCCCATCTACGCACAAGAAGTAATGTATGCAAGTGTGTGTGTGTACCAACTACTCTAGGGTTTCACAACTAAACCTAAGCTAATCCATGAACACATAATCATATCATGAATAATCATTCTCGTAACATAAAACACCTATATAAACACACACACACACACACACACACACATAAACTATACTACGGATTGCGGGGCTACTATACGCCATCCACCCGACTTCCCCCATAGATATAATCTACTCACAGATCTTCGCTTGCCGATGCCAAGGTCGCCACACGCTTGCTTGTCGTCTCGAAGTCTTCATGAGGGTACCTACAAATCATAACGCACCGTATCGCATTAAAATCAGACTCATGACTAAAACGACACATTAATCTCACATAGGTCAAAACCTATGTTTTGCTCTCTCAAATCAACCCAAAACCCTTAATATCGGCGTACAAACGCCGATTGATCGAGAAAAACACCAAACGTACCAATCATGGTTTCATAAATCACTAAAAATATATGAAATACGATGCAAATCATCAAAACCAATAAATTGATCAAATCGGTTTATTTCACAAAACCTAGAAAACATTTAATTACCGTTTTAATTCGAAACTTGACGTTTTAACAAAACTTATGGCCATAATATCCACTAAATATCATAACTAAGTTATAGAAACCATT
Source organism: Agapanthus africanus (assembly GCA_030015575.1). Taxonomy (NCBI): domain Eukaryota; kingdom Viridiplantae; phylum Streptophyta; class Magnoliopsida; order Asparagales; family Amaryllidaceae; genus Agapanthus; species Agapanthus africanus. The sequence goes on along the minus strand of CM057346.1, from coordinate 184,962,724 downwards.
TCAATAATTTTTTCTCATCAATTGTATAAATTCTAAATTCCTGGTTCGCAAAATAGCATAATTATCAAAAATTTTAAACTAACAGTTAACAACTAGTAACCAATTTGGGTTTTGCATTCAATCAACATGTTAATCTACTCATTGTAGCCTTAATCAAGTGACCACCATTCTACTTGAATCCAAACCCTAACCCTTTAATTAAAAGCTTTCACTTGAAAATTCAAGTCTTGAAACTAAAACCCTAATTAAACACTTATAAAAAATATTATTTAAGCAACTAATCAACAAACAAACCATAGGGCACAAATTTATACCTCACAAATTGAGATCTATCATGCAATTCCTAGCCTCCAAAAATAGCTTCCATGCTCCTAGATCCATGCTAGATGGGCAAATGAGAAATGGGTAGGAGTTAGATTTTGATTTTGGTGGGGTTTTACTTTGAATTTTGACCAATTTTTTTTGAGGATTTTCAGAGAAGAGATGAGATGAGGGAAAGAGAGGGGAGGGGCTGTAGAATTTCTGTAGTGGGCTCGGCCAATGAAGGGGGGAGAGGTGAGAGAATGTGGGGTGTGGGTTTCAAAGTCAAAATAAAAGTCAAAAGCCCATACTTATATATATTTATTCTTATCTTTTCATTTCTTTTCATTTCTTTTCTTTTAGCCATTCAAGTGGGAAAATGAGGGGGCACTTGGGCTGCTAATTTGGAGAGGGGAGAGAGTGTGTGGGTGAGTGTGGGTGAGGGAAAATTGATAAATGTTATACCCCAATATCTATTTACACTAATTTCACTATTTAAGCCTTTTTCTTCGATATTTTCTAAAACCGTTTGACAGCTTCATTTCATTTCAAAAACAACATGTTAAAATTTTTTTTAATGTGTTATGATGCACAAAATTTGTTTCAACCCATTCCAATTTGTAATTTTCCCTAATTAAATGTATTAGTGACGGCTTAAAATAATATTAAAATAATTAATTTCGGAAAATTTTCAGAAAATTAGAAATTTTACCAGTGAATCAATAAACACCAAATACTATCAATTACATAGCTAGAATATGTATATTTAATTTTATAATAAAAATATTTATATTTCGACTTTTTACGGAAAACCCCCTTATTTTACCGATTTTCCGAAATTTCATCGAAACGATTTTCAAAACGTTACAATCTTCCCCCTTAAAGAAATTCGGTCCCCGAATTTAATTTATAACTTCTCCCAAATACTAAAACATTCCAGCAAAACCATCAAGTCGTCGCGGCTCCGAAATCAGAAATGCATAAAACATATCGCAGCGCAATACATGCGCATGAAAAACAAATATATATACCAAAATCAAAACTCCGTCAAGCCTCCCGCAATCATCGGAGTTATGGTGAAAATACAATGTCTAAATCCAAAACGAAAATCAGTATGATATACATCATCAAAACATATGGAAGCAATGCATGCCAAATCCTTTTTCAAATCGCTGTGCGATGTGTGTATCACTGCACAGTGGCGGACGTCCATTGTGAGAAAATAATTATAAATATATATATATATATATATCCTTTGTTTAACATACACGTCTCGTCATTTTGAAAATACTTTTAGAAGGGTTTCCCTTGTAAAAAGTTTTCGTGTCATCACGGACACGTAGGTAAATACTGAGACTGTAGCTCCTCTTTGGAAATCCCTTAAATAACTATCAATGCATGCAAAAATATACTCAGGTACTGTCCTCTGACTAGTCCTGCTCAGTACTAAACCAAATAGCAAACATCATAAAATATACTGCTCCAAAAGAAATCAATCCCAAATATATATATGAATGCCATGTGCGTTTGGTGCACACGGAAATCGAAATCCATGAATGTGCCATACATATGCACAGAAACAACATCTAAGTACAACGGGTGTGCACGAAACACCTGTCAAAGGCAACGTGTGTGCCTGACAGCAAAACCAGGTGCATCTGATATGCACGAAGAATCTTGATTTAGTGCATCTGGTGTGCACCTAAGTTGCATCAAGTGCTTTAAGTATGTGCAAAATCCAAATCAAGTGCACAATGTGCAGGAAAACGAATATCGAATATCACACTCCAAATCGACGGTATACGATACATTTCAATCAAAATCCCAATCAGGTATACCGTTGTATAAAATCTCACAATCCTGTGCATCGGCATGCACAAAAGCAAATCGAATACTAGATGTGCATGAAAACTATGCCGTAAGCATAAATCAAATCATATTCATGCCCTAGGCATGAAATCAAATATCATGAAACTCGGTCATCAAAACTCAGTCATGAAATAAATCACCCAAAAATACTGAAATCCAATATGACGGATACGTGATAGTCAATCACAAAATCACAACTCATAAATACTGTCGTCGATACGTCCGTCCTTCAAAGTCGAGAAGGTGTCGGTGTATCCAATGCTAGCAGAGTAAGATATCTACTTGCTTTCTGATCATGGCATGTTGCCTAGTGCCCTTAGGCCCTCGTCTCTCACTGCAGATTGCAAAGTACATAGCTTCTCGGCTCAACGGTCCAATATAGAAATGATAACGGAAGCAATCCGCTCTGACACATCCTCTAAAGATCATTGGTCAACTATAATGCTTACTCATAACATGTCTCGTCGACGATGTCGAACTCTGGCCTACTGGGTTTGCGTCATATGACCGCTCTTGGGTCCAGGTCTTCTCGTTTAGCATTTCCAGAAAGATCTTGTCGGGGTTTCTCCCAAATCTCGTTCCTGCCGAACTGCCCGGAAGTTATCATCTCTTACTAAATCTATATCTTATTCCGGAACGGCTGCATACCCATCACGACTCCTTCTGGAAGATATATTCATATACAACACCTCTGCATGCGTATCATATCTCTGATGTTGGCGGAGTGGAACGTCATCTCATCAAGATCTCATACGAATTTCTTACTCCACTTTTCTCTAATGTCGACTGCTTCGGACTCGTCTCTTCGTGGCTGCATGGACTGCTCTCCAATGGCTATATTCGTATCTGGGGTCTCCCAAGTAATGCACCTCATCACCTGATATCCGAATGAAGTTGAATCATCCGATCGATTTGTCAAAAGCTCATAATCCCCCAAGAGCTCAACACCTTGGGTACAGTTTAATAGTATCGAATATATGCCACAGCACTTATGGACCAACCATAGAAGGGCAGACCCAAGCCTCATTAATGGCACCGATAAACTGCCGCAAACCCTAAGGTTCACCGGTGTTCTATGGTCATTAAGTCGAGTTAGGTTTTCATTCTTCTAGAGGGTCCGTAGAATTGCTTGCATTGTTTTCCGAATGCTTTAAACTTGGAAAATGGGTTCCTGACATTCGATCGTCTATATCGACTCTCAACGTATCAGTGTGAAGTCGCCTCTAGCCGGAATCAACTAATCTGATGACCTCGCATCGGGGTAGGTAATAAATCATAGGTCCTAGTCCTTCATCTCTGGTGACTGGCAATCTTCTATCATATCTCGAAGTATAACTCGTGCGGCGTTAGCTTCAAACATCTGAGGCGATATCTCGTCATTCGCAGCAACAACTGAATCTTCCGTCCGCACGCTGAACAGTGCCTCAATCATCAAAATATGGTGCATTAACGGTCATCACATCCTGGCTGGCCTCAATCATCAGTGGCTTAACCCTCTGGTGCTGATCTGCACGTCCGAGAATTCTCGTAAAAACGATCCATCGATCGCATCGTAGCGTGAAAACGCAATAAAACGACGCCTCCCTATGCAATCGTATGTCCCTGGAATCAAGCCCTGGTCAGCCCTCGTTCGTGACGAGCTCATGTAGACCGCAACTCTAGCCGTAGCTCTCTCTGCCCGTACCACCGTGATAACAAAACCATAAACTGGTACCAATGAGGCTAGATTATAGGAAGGAATATAATGCTGTGTGAAGAAATGTACATCCTAAGGCTTCTTAAGTGGAGTATCGTATCGTAAATATGCTGTGGAACATACGTACGGTACGTCACTCTACTCAAGCTACCTACTCCATCAAACAAGGGTCGTCCTATACTCCGAAGGTAAAACCTAACGCTCTGATACCAATTCTGTCACGACCCGAACAATACGGAACATGACCGGCACTTAAATTACGATACGTCTCGAGGCGTACGTAATCTAAGTAAGCCAAAACCCAGAAAACAAAACAAAGGAAGAGTAGAGTGAAGGAAAAACCAATTTAAAGCAAGTAGTTTTAATCAACATAGGCCGAAGTATGTTTTTTTTTTTAAATCTCAAGTATTTTCTGAAAATTTCAGCAGAGTCTCCTTTGTAAATACTGGCCCCCAAACGGGATACAACATGAATAGTATACGAAATCAATAAAAAGGCATCCCAACCGGGAGCAAGCTCTTCGTCAATCGACGGTCACAACCATACAAGCAATATAATATACAACGCCATGGGCGAGGATCAAAACTCAAAAAAAACTCAAAGCAACATAAAAACCATAATAAAACAACGCGCGACTCTAAGGTCGAAAGAATAAAAAACTGGTCTTCTAACTCTCTCAAATATACAATCTGGTTGATGGAGCTTACTAGATACAATGAAATAACATATACAATGGTAGTCCTGATACAAAAGAACCCACCTGGCAAAGCAATCACCCTGAAAGAACATTGTGCCAGCAAAGCCGCAAAGAACCTGTACGACAAAACCTGCAAGGAACTGTGGCACAACGGGGGTGAGTTGCCAACTCATGAGTAGAAAACATCTACAAGTAGAAATCGCATGCATACCGCTATCCTAGGTCATATCAGGTAATATCCTCAATAAAATCCTGGTCCAGCTATGTATAGTATAATACTACATGCTCGTGTCCGTGCCTCAGATAGCAACATATCAGATATATGATGTATGGATGCATTACGAATTTAAACAGAATATATTATGAGTGAGACAACTGTTTTATTTAATCAATGAGATTTCTATATGTATGTCACGTATCATCAATGAACGCAATAAAGAAATCAGTGTCAAGCATCGACACAAAACATAAGTCTCAGTATCTCAAAATCAAATCATCCATATCTCAAATCCGTATCATCTGCGGGATCGGCCTTCGTGCTCCGGCAGAACGGATCAGCCCATAACATCAATCTCATGGCCATGAACGGCATCCTCTGGATATCCGCCGCGCCAGGTAAAATCACCGGTAGGTAGTCTTCCCCTGCCTGGCTCATCGTCTACTACTCGAACTTCTTCCCCCGGGGTACCATACCGGGTCCACCATGTACCCGCAGACGGTTCATCCAACTCCTTGAATCGGGTCTCAAAAACTATCTCAGAACCGAGAAAACATCATGGTGGTCACTACTCATCATATCAAGGAAAAACTGCATTTTTCTCTATAAAATACATCATCAGTTATAAAACATTCACATGCAGTTTTCCAAATCAAGAAAAACTCAAGACGGATCCGAAAACATCAAATCACCATGTCAATGAAAGTGAAAACCAACATAATGTCTATAATACTGTATAACTAATGAATATATGAATACATCTAATATCATGCAATGAATGCAATAAATAAACTAGCATATGAAAGCGATAATATAGGGCAACTATCAGCTAGCAAACTATGTTAACGAATAATATTTTCTAAAGTGTACGTGACATGGCAATTACCGATGAAGATGTGTGTGAGCCGGCAAGTGAGTATACGTGGAGCATACGCATCATCGGTAATGGTGCCGGTGTCCTAACAGCAAGATCTCAATAATGGCATATGGAAGTACAATATAAACATGCAAATGCGATGCGAACAGTAATAATATGCGGAACATGAATAAAAGCGTAATAATAAGGAATCTACCCTACTACACATGTGTTACTGTTTGCCGTTTAAAATAGTACGAATCGTGGTGTTTTGAAAATAAGGGCTACGGTATTTTTAAGAAAAGGTACGTCTTTTGAAATATCCGTAGTATCCATTGGCATGTCTTTAAAATTCTCACGATTCATCAGTTTTGGAAAAATAGGTATGACTCGGGTCCAGTCTAACATCTACTAGGTAAACTATAGGTCTAACCAGCAATCAAATCGAAAGGTGTACGGAAACCGCCTGGATCTGAGTCGATATATATATATATATATATATAATCGGTGATCCCGCCTCAATAGTACCACGTATGATACAATATATCTTATGACAACCTCGAGCCAAGTGTGTGGATCTATCATCAACATATATCGTACGGTAAATCCATCGTACGGCATACCAAACTGAGTACGGGTCAATATCACGTTTATCTCATTATTCATCTGGTGTCCTCTTTATCAAATATCATGATCGGGGTACTGATCTAAGTCTAGTACAAAACTGATACCATCTATCTATATATACATGCTTGTGTATGAAAACACCCTGTCGAAAGGATCCGCTAAAATATAATGTCGTATCTCAAATACGAACCCTGTCACATCACCGATCTCACGGCCTCAAGCCCAAATTCATCGACTCATCTCAAATCCCAAGTACTATCCTCATCATCCATGCATGTGTATATGAATGTATATATGCATAGTCCCATACCCATGCGTATATATACACATCCCCATCTACGCACAAGAAGTAATGTATGCAAGTGTGTGTGTGTGTACCAACTACTCTAGGGTTTCGCAACTAAACCTAAGCTAATCCATGAACACATAATCATATCATGAATAATCATTCTCGTAAAATAAAACACCTATATAAACATATATATATATATATATATATATAAACAATACTACGGACTGCGGGGGTGCTATATTTCATCCACCCGACTTCCCCCGTAGATATAATCTACTCACAGATCTTCGCTTGCCGATGCCAAGGTCGCCATGCGCTTGTTTGTCGTCTCGATGTCTTCGTGAGGGTACCTACAAATCATAACGCATCGTATCGCATTAAAATCCGACTCATGACCAAAACGACACATTAATCTCACATAGGTCAAAACCTATGTTTTGCTCTCTCAAATCATCTCAAAACCCTCAACATCGACGTACAAATGCCGATTGATCGAGAAAAACACCAAACGTACCAATCATGGTTTCATAAATCACTAAAAATATATGAAATACGATGCAAATCATCAAAACCAATAAATTGATCAAATCGGTTATTTCACAAAACCTAGTAAACATTTAATTACCGTTTTAATTCGAAACTTGACGTTTTAACAAAACTAATGGCCATAATATCCACTAAATATCATAACTAAGTTATATAAACCATTTCAATAATTTATTCTCATCAATTGTATAAATTCTAAATTCCTAGTTTGCAAAATAGCATAATTATAAAAATTTGTAAACTAACAATTAACAACTAGTAACCAATTTGGGTTTTGCATTCAATTAACATGTTAATCTACTCATTGTAGCCTTAATCAAGTGACCACCATTCTACGTGAATCCAAACCATAACCTTTTAATTCAAAGCCTTCACTTGAAAATTCAAGTCTTGAAACTAAAACCCTAATTAAACACTTATAAAAAATATTATTTAAGCAACTAATCAACAAACAAATCTTAGGATACAAATTTATACCTCAGAAATTGAGATCTAGCATGCAATTCCAAGCCTCTAAAAATAGCTTCCATGCTCCTAGAACCATGCTAGATGGGCAAATGAGAAATGGGTAGGAGTTAGATTTTGATTTTGGTGAGGTTTTACTTTGATTTTTGACCAATTTTTTTTGATGATTTTTGGAGAAGAGATGAGATGAGGGAAAGAGAGGGGAGGGGCTGCAGAATTTCTTTAGTGGGCTCGGCTAATGAGGGAGGGAGAGGTGAGAGAGTGAGGGGTGTGGGTTTCAAAGTCAAAATAAAAGTCAAAAGCCCATACTTATATATATTTATTCTTATCTTTTCATTTCTTTTCATTTCTTTTCTTTTAGCCATTCAAGTGGAAAAATGAGGGGGTACTTGGGCTACTGATTTGGAGAGGGGAGAGAGAGTGTGGATGAGTGTGGGTCAGGGAAAAATGATAAATGTTATACCCCAATATCTATTTACACTAATTTCACTATTTAAGCCTTTTTCTTCGATATTTTCTAAAACCGTTTCACAGCTTCATTTCATTTCAAAAACATGTTAAAATTTTGTTTAATTTGTTATGATGCACAAAATTTGTTTCAACCCATTCCAGTTTATAATTTTCCTTAATTAAATGTATTAGTGACGGCTTAAAATAATATTAAAATAATTAATTTCGGAAAATTTTCAGAAAATTAGAAATTTTACCAGTGGCTCAATAAACACCAAATACTAGGAATTACATAGCTAGATTATGTATATTTAATTTTATAATAAAGATATTTATATTTTGACCTTTTACGGAAAACCCCCTTATTTTACCGATTTTCCAAAATTTCACCGAAACGATTTTCAAAATGTTACACAAACGCGGAACAAAAACTTTTAAAAATCGGCGCTAATGGAACCCTAATTGACGGATCGTACCATTAACCCTATACTAGTTCTATATAAAGGAGTTTAAGAGATAATACCGATCGATCCGTATCCTTCGGTCTTCAATATCTGTCCTTAGCTCATTGCGGCTGCCTCGATGAAGTTCGCTCTCCGGTCTCCCTCATCGAAGAGGATCCACGTCAAGGATTAATAATACGGACTCCCGCTTCAAAAATCGAAGCAACTCGAACATCTAGTTTGCCAGCCTAGGTGCCCAAGATGAAGTAAAGAGTGTTTGTGAATACTTTGTCTCAAAACATCCAAGGATTTTCAACTCATGAGAGGGATTGGGTGGAAGTGATGAAGTTGCCATGGATGAAGAAAAGAGTGAGCTCAAGACTTTGTCCAAAAGAAAAACTAGTGAAGAATGAAGCCTTTGTTGTTTTTGTTGTAGTGAGGTATTTTTGAGTTAAAGCAACTCAAGAAAAATCTCACAAGGCAAAATATCTGCTGCCCACTTGCTCACAAATATCTTACCACATAAAAAAACATTAATGCACAAAAACAAAACTTGCACTCACAAATGCATGAACCAAAAGTCCAAGCTAAAACTCATGCTCACATTTTCCACAAATAATAAACATTAATCTAAATGTTTAATTAAAAAGAGAATGGCAACTTCTAAAGTAAACTCGTAACGAATTACAAGAATACCCCTCATCCGTATATACATACCTGCATCCGTATTCCGACTGAATACGAATACAATGAGACGAAAATAATCCAACAATATAATACTCAGATCTGGTTTAAACCAAAGCCCACTAGTATTATCCGTCCGATCATGATCCGTGCACAAGTGCACGAATATGATCGAACCCTGCCATAAAACCATACGGCCTCTACAACGTTTCTCCCGAACCAGGGAAACCCTCTGTGTGGGACTCTAAAGACTCGTCAATACGCTGGCGGTGGGTGTAACCACAAGCACGTCAGTGGCACTAGCTGTACGTAACGGCTACCCAGGTATTGAGCGAAAAGGAAGCCGACGAGCAAACTCATCATGAAACCCTATTGAGCCTGACAGTGACAATATCCGTACAGTCCGGTCCGTTCGTGTATAAGTATCACATATCGAGTCTAGGGGGTGGATAAAGTCAGACCCCTAATAACACGACATTTAGTGTCGGTATGAAGCCTATCACCAACTGAGAAACTACTGATCCGAATCAGTAATTCTCGTCTACCCCGGCCGAGGATTTCTGGTGATGGCCACCCGTGCACACCGCGACATCAACCACCAATATATCAGGAGAGACGAAACCCCTGACGATCCGCTCACTCCCTCCATATGGCTCGGGACAGTACCCAACTAAAATCTGTTTGCATGACTCTTTTGAGCCGTGGTTGGGTAGTAATCAAAGAATAGTAGGAACTCACACGAGGCAAATGACGATTTCAGGTCGATAGACTAACCTGTACACAAGTCACTTGAGAACTGCTATCTGACAATATGTATAAAACCAACTAGCATGTTCCCGGCGAGTCCGTCCGGTGTACTCATAACCCAATGAGCATCTATATACATCTTAGGTGAACAAACTGACACCAATGGCTTGTGAGACCGGCCACCGCCCCTCGTCGCGGTCTCGATCCGTATACACTAGTTTACTCTTGGAGTATCGATGCCCAGTCTCGAAACTCCCACGACTAGGGACATTTTAAGGATGTGCTTATAAACCACCCAACTCTCACGTATATGATCGCCATCATACTGCTGGTAGTCAAGCAAGAATCCTATGGGCTCTATCATCATGTAATAGTGATCTGTAATCTCACCTGAAGCATATACACTATGATAAATACAAACCAGATAGCATACTATCATCTCGAGTAAGATTGTTCTACCGGTATATGTCTTCCCTCAATCATTGCAATTACGTGCCTGCGATCCAATAATTGACTTGAGACACTATAGCTAACATCTTTTATATCAAGGTGATGGACTCTTCAAACAACATCATCACCAACGTCAACGCCAACACTCCACTTCCTACACTACCAGCACCACCTACCGTTGCAGCTCCTATTAATGAGCAAACGGTACTTCTGGAGGCCTTCAAGAGCCTATTAGAAGGTCAGCAGCAGTAGACTGCTATCCTTATGAATCGTCCCGAGGCCGAGGCATCCGGAGTTAAGCAGTTTTGGGCACTGCACCCACAGAACTTCTCGGGTAAGGAGAGCCCACTTGAGGCAGAAGAATGGGCTCAGGCGATAGATGATGATCTGGTAGCAGCTCAAGTACCAGATATTGCTTGGGTGAGAGTTGTTAAGTTGCAATTGACCGATAACGCCAGAGTTTGGTGGATGGTTGAGGTGAGCCGTCTCGCGCAACCGATAAAATAGAGAACATTTTGAGATCTCTTCGATGCCAAGTACTTCTCAGGGACTGCCCATTTCGACATGGAGCAGCAATTCATCCATTTACAGCAAGGCTCGATGTGGGTCTAGTCAGTGGATGAATATGATGCTGAGTTTACCATGCTCGGCAGGTAAGATATATTCTCAAATTCAATTTTCTAATCTCACTTATAACACTGCTAACACAAGGTCATAACAGGTTTGCTGCACATCTTATTCCTACTGCTGAGATCCGGGCACGACGATTTCAGTAAGGGTTGGACCCTGAAATCCAAGTTGTACTCACTACAGGGGATTTCCCAACCTATGAGCTTGCTTTGAAGGCTGCCCGATGCTATGAGGCAGTTGTGAAGAAGAAGGGAAGACCGCAGACAGTCGGTGTGAAACGCCCTGTGCACCAGATCATGGGAGGGGCCTCTTCCAGGCCAGCCTTCAACGGATCATCTCGGAGGCCAGTAGGTTTGTTCGCTAACAATAGGCCAGACTTTTGCATCAATTGCAAAAGAACAGGCATCTCGTAAAGAACTATCGTAGGGCGAACAGCTTGTGCCTGATCTGTAGGTCTTCTACTCATGCCATTAGAGCATGCCTTTAAAACGTAGAACCCAACAACCCTCTAGCTAGACCGACGATTCATGCTCCTCCTACCCGGTTAGCTTTACCAGCTCCATCTCCCCGCACCCAGACCGCTCAACCCCAACGCCAAGTGTTTAACCAGGCACAGAGGAAAGTGCCGAGATGCCAAGCATGCACTATGTCGGTCGAAAAGGCCGAAGCTATAAGTCAGGTTATCATTGGTAAATCTCTTCCCTATTCTCTTTCAAGGCCTTTCAATTCATAATCATCTTATATTTGTTATACCGAAACATATTCCACACGACTTAGGTGTAAGTTTACGGTAGCGCCCCGGCCGTCTAACAGACGCCAAATGCGGAACAAAAACTTTTTACAACTGGCGCTATCGTGTACCGTAACCCGGATCTGCCATTAAAGCTAAACTAACAAACTAAAATGTGGGTAGAAATGTTATACCGAATGATCCGAGTCCTTCGGTCTTCAACCATCATCCCACGCTTTGTTGCGGCTGCTCCGATCTCCGGAATCTCCAGTTTTCTCGTCCAGGTAGCACCACGTCGACGGATCTTTAAACAGGCTCCCGCCTCTGAACCGAGGCAACTTGATCGTCATGTTTGTCAAAAGAGACGACCAAGATGATGTAGAGAATGAGTAGAACACTTTATCTCGTTACGTCCAAGACTATGGACGAACGGTTAGTGAAGTTGCCTTTTTGGATCGGGTGAAATGAGAAATGAGGCTATCTTAATTTCCATGAATCCAATACAATAATGTTTTCAAAACAACAACCATAACTCTCATAAGAGAGGGGGTCGGCCACTTTATAAGAAGGTGGGGGTGAGTGTAGGAGAGGGGGAGGTGACCACAAAGATGAATACAAAGCATGAGTCATACAACACCTAGTATGAACACAATAATGTAAAGAATGACACATAACCCTTAGTAATCAAGCATTAATGAATCATTAAATGCACTAATGAGTCACAAAGATGCATGAACCTAGTCACCACCTTCTAGAAGCCTCTAGAAGCTTCCACACTCATCTCAAGAAAAGATAAATCCGTATTTAACCGACTGTCAAATAAGGCTGATAGAAAACTGGAAACTGGCAACTTCCAAAAGCGATCCTGAAACGAATTTCAGGATAACCCCGTATCAGTATAAACATACCCGCATTTGTATTACGACCGAATACAAATGCATCTGAGACAAAGATATTATATCTACACAGTATAATACTCGGATCCGGCTTAAACCAAAGCCGACCAATATTATTTGCCCGAAAAATGACACGTGCGAAAACGCACATGCATTTTCCGAACCTTGCCACAAAACCATACGGCCTCTACAACGTTTCGCCCGAACTTAGAAAAGTGTCTGTGGGGGACACTAATGACTCATCAACACATTGGCACTGGGTATAACCACTAGCACGTCAGAGGTACAAGCTGTACGTAACGGTTGCCTATGTATTGATTGGAAGGGAAGCTGACGAGCGAACTCATCCATAAACCCTACTGAGCCTAACAGTGACAATGTATATACAGTCCGGTCCGTTCGTCTAAAGAGTATCGCATATCGAGTCTAGGGGGGTGGATAAAGTCAGACCCCTAATAACGCGATAATTCGTGTCGGTATGAAGCCCATCACCACCTGAGAAACTACTGATCCAAATCAGTAATTCTCCACTACCTTGGCCAAAGATTTCTAGTGATGGCCACCCGTGCACTGTGCGACATCAACCCCTAATACCGGGAGAGACGAATCCCCGACGATCCGCTCACTGCCCCTTGTGGCTCGGGACTGTACCCCAAAAATACCTGTTTGCACAACTCCTTTGAGCGTGGTAGGGTAGGAATCAAAGCACAGTGGGAACTCACACGAGACAAATGACGATCTCAGGTCGACAAACTAACCTGTATACATGTCACCAGGGAACTGCTATCTGACGATATGTATAATACCATCTAGCATGTTCCCGGCGAGTCCTGTCCGGTGTACTCATAACCTAATAAGCACCTGTATACATCTTAGGTGAACCAACTGACACCAGTGGCTTATGAGACCGGCCACCGTCCCTCCTTGGGGTCTTGACTGTATACACTAGTCTACTCTGGAGTATCGATGCCCTGTCTCGAAACTCCCACGACTAGGGACACTTTTAAGGATGTGCTTATAGACCCCAGCTCCTACGTATATGATCGCCATCATACTGCTGGTAGTCAAGCATGAATCCTATGGGCTCTATCATCATCCAATAGTGAACTAAAGCATATATATGATGATAAATACAAACCAGATAGCATACTATCATCTCGAGCAAGACTGTCATATCGGTATAGGTCCTGCCTCAATCATTGCAATCACCTACCTGCGATCCAATAATTGACTTTGAGGGCACTATCTCCAACAATCTCCTACTTGCACTTAAGGCTAATTATTGCGATGTCGCATACTCACAGCCCGTGTGATACCGAACACCCAACTCCTCTACTAATCAGTTTCACAAAGCTAGTTTGTAAAACTCTTGTGTTCGAGAAATAGCCTCAGTGAGTGGACCCGCCCTTATGTTTCTTTCTATGTCTCTCTTAATCTCAAGTTCGTGGAGAAAGCCATCTCCCGAATCGAGTAATACCTGTCTTAGAATATGTCTGAATATCTGATGGGACCTAGTTCATAAATGAACTCCAAATCCAAACTTCTTAGACTGTATCGATAACTGAACCTAATCAGTATCCAGCACCATACCTCCCACGGTATCCTCTTGAACCACCTGTCCATAATACTGTCCCTTATCATAGGGAAAACTATAATTCTGACAATCACTTTGTCATCCATGTCACCTTTGAAGCCTGGAATGATAACCGTCTCCCGAAAGAGGCTGCCGTCATCAAATCCGTAGAACATGCACTTATGTTCTAAAACTGCTTCCTTATGTTTCTTCAGGATTGGATTAATATAAACTTATCGCATCTAGTGCAAAAACAACATCTGGTGTGGTACTTGACATCTCACAATTGACTCAATTGCCTAAGCAAGTGATTTGTCAATCATGCACATCCCTCTCCCCTTTAGTCTGTAAAACACCTTTAGAGAGCGTGACTCCATCACCTGCAGGTACACCACCATGCCAGGAGTCATCTATTCTAAATACTTTTAGAATACTGTCTATGTACCCACATTGGGAAACTACCCAAATCAAGATCTAAAACCATAGATCTAGAAACCAGAATGTCTGATATTATATCCATATCCTGTGTGAAGAAACAACTGTGTGATGACCATAGTGTAACCGATCGTAGTTTAGGAATTTTACTTCCTACTTTGTGTGTGTCATCCAAATACCAGGACATCACACCCTATTATCTTCTCAACAGATCCATCATCTATTCTGATGAAGTTAAAGGCATGACTGTTGTAGGGTTCCTAGGCACTCTCAAGAGGTCTCACAAGGCATCAACCATGCCAATTTCAAATTTTACGGGTGCCGAGAAACCCTAATACGGATCGTTAACTAGAAATTTAGGCGAAAAACAAAACTAGTTAACATCTTAACTAAAGGAGAGAGGCTACAACCTTTGTAGATCCGGTTCTCCACTTCCTTAGCTCCACGTAGGCGTCCTCTCGCTGTCCATCTCGAATCCCGAACTCAAACGTCGGCTTCATCGGAGAATTGGGCAGACTAGGTCGTCGGCTTCGTGCCGAAGATGATCTACGTCGAGGCATCACAAGTTCAAGCTCCAACTTCACCAAGTTGTGAAACTTGTGAAGAAAATACCCTATACTACTTGGCAAGAGGTAGAGGGTGAAGAAATAGGAGGTGGGTTCACTTTAGAATTGGATTTCTCACACTTTTGCTCAAGTTGCCATTGATGAAGGCAAGGTTTTTCTTGAAGAAGAAGATGAAGAAGAAGAAAGAATATGATAAGTTTCTTATTTAAAAATGAAACTAATATGAATACTTATCATATACTAACCATGGTCAAGTGTAGAGATTAAACTAAGGTTAGTTGGAATGGTTAGGGTTAAGGATGAGATAAGGATGGTGGACTTTGTCAAAGCTTCAAGAAGCTTCAACATAGAAACAAAATAAGCCACCATTCTTAATAATATCCAAAATGAATAAATAAATAAAAAACTAAGTAAATAATCAAAACCCTAACCATTCATATAACCATGGTTTAATCTTTACACAAACCCAAGTGAGCAAGTATCATCAAACATGATACAAACAAGTGCACAAAAATATATCACATATACAATGTGCATCAAGTGAGAAAATCCTTTTAAAATGAACCAATACTAGTTAATGCAAAGCAATATATCAAATATATAATTATACATTAAATCATTAAATCAACACTTGATTTAACGATCCGGTCATATCGCATATAACCGACTAGTATCCAATGTATCGGCTTATCGAATCAATCCTTGATTCGATATCTAGGTTATATCGCATATAACCAATCGATACATTCATCGCGAGAATGAAATACGGTATCACATACACGCATTATTCTCGCTCCCGCACATATCTCATATGCGCTCCTATTTCGTTTCGCTTGAGCCAGGAAACCTCTGTGTAGGACTCTAAAGACTCATCAATACGCCGGTAGCAGATGATGATCATATCAAGCACCCACAAGCTGCAAGCGGTCTGCTAAACGTAACGGCCATCCGGGTATTGAGCGATCAGAAGATCGACGAGCTAGCCCGCTCACACTCCTGTGAATCCAACCAGTAACACTTACCGTACAGTCCGGTCTGTTCGTCTGATATGTCGCATATCAAGTCTAGGGGTGGTAAACGTCAGACCCCAATAACCGATAAGTCGTGCCGATATGAGGCTCATAACGGGTCGAGAAACTACTGGTAACACTTACCAGCAAATCTCTGATCAGCCCTGGCCAGGGACTTCCCTGTTACGGGCAATCGAGCACAGCGCAACATCAACCCCCAATACCGGGAGAGACGAAACCCCTCCAATCGCTCATTGCCTCCATGTGACTCGGGACTGTACCCAAAGACCACCGTTTTGCACGCCCTCATGGACGTGGTAAGGTGGAGATCAAAGCACAGTGGGAATCACACAAGACTCTATGACGATCTCGGGTCTACAGACTAACCTGCACAAGTGTCACCTGAGAACTGCCATCTGACGTGAGGTATAATACCATCTGGGAGTTCTCAGCGAGTCCGTCCAGTGTACCCAGTCTCTACTGAGCACCCGTATACCATCTCTGATGTCAAACACCAATGGATATGGGATCATCCATCGCCCATCTCATGGATCGAGAAGCGTATACGCTAGTCTACACTGGTATATCGATGCCCCATCTCGATACACCCACGACTAGGGACCTTGAAGGATGTACTTATGGACTACCATGTCCCCACTAGTATGATCTGCATCATAGTCCAGGTAGTCAAGTACACATCCTAATGGCTTTACCAACATGTAACTATAAGACAGGTTAAAGAGACTAGTGTACATGTTAAGATAAAGAGCAACCAGATAGCATACTATCATATCGAGCAAGAAAGTCATCTCTATATATGTCCAAGAATCCAATATAATATACATCATCTGTACAATACTGGCCTCTAGGGCATACATACAACTAACAATCTCCCACTTGCACTAGGGCCAGCTGCTGTAGTATCGCATACCGAGCATCCCGAAGAGTCTCTCAAACTGTATCTGGGGAATGGCCTTCGTGAGTGGATCCGCCGTGTTGTCCTTCGTGTCAACCCTCCTGACCTCGATCTCCCGGCGATCAACTATCTTCCGGATCAGGTGATACCGCCTCAGAATATGCCTGGATCGCTGATGGGACCTAGGTTCCTTGGCCAAAGCCACCGCTCCATTGTTATCACAATACAAAGGTATTGGATGCTCAATGGATGGAACCACTCCAAGTTCAGTAATGAACTTCTTGATCCAGACAGCCTCTTTGGCAGCATCGTTGGCAGCGATGTATTCAGCCTCCATCGTCGAGTCTGCCACGGTTTCCTGCTTGGAACTCTTCCAGCTAACCGCCCCTCCGTAAAGGGTAAAGACAAAGCCCGACTGCGACTTAGAGTCGTCCTTATCACTATGGAAGCTCGAATCGGTAAAGGACTCCACTTGGAGTTCTCCGTTACCATACACCAAGAGCATCTCTTTAGTCCTTCGTAAGTACTTGAGAATGCTCTTCACAGCTGTCCAGTGACTCTCTCCAGGATCAGCTTGATACCTGCTCACTATACTTAGTGAGTATGCAACATCGGGTCTGGTACATAGCATTGCATACATGATAGAGCCTACAGCTGAAGCATAGGGTATCCCTTGCATGCGAGCTCTCTCCAAATTAGTCTTGGGAGACATCTCTTTGGAGAGAGTGACTCCAGAGATCGTGGGCAAATTCCCACGCTTGGATTCTTCCATACTAAACCTCTTTAGTATGGTGTCAATGTACCTGGATTGGGACAATCCCAATATCCGTTTGGATCTATCTCTATAGATCCTTATTCCCAATATGCAGGAGGCATCACCAAGATCTTTCATTGAGAATCTTTGTGATAAGAAGAGCTTGACCGATTGCAGCATAGGAATATCATTTCCTATCAAGAGTATGTCGTCCACGTACAATACGAGGAAGACAACCTTACTCTCTGCCACCTTCTTGTAAATACAAGGTTCATCTGGGTTTTTGACGAAATCAAACTCTTTGATAACGACGTCAAAGCAGATGTTCCAACTCCGCGATGCTTTCTTTAATCCATAAATGGATTTTAGCAGCTTGCACACCTTCCCGCTGCTCCCACTGTCTACGAAGCCCTCTGGCTGAGTCATGTACACGCACTCTTCTAAATCACCATTTAGAAAGGAGGTCTTAACATCCATTTGCCAGATTTCTTAGTCATGATATGCAGCGATGGCAAGCATGATTCGGATGGATTTAAGCATAGCCACTGGAGAAAAGGTTTCGTCATAGTCCACACCTGGTCGTTGACGAAAACCTTTTGCTACAAGTCTAGCTTTGAAAGTCTCCACTTTCCCATCTACACCAAGTTTTTTCTTGAAGATCCACTTGCTCCCAATGGGTTTTACCCCTTCAGGAGCAACTTCCAAAGTCCATACTTTGTTGGTGTACATGGAATCCATCTCGCACCGCATAGCATCCAGCCATTTCACTGAGTCCCCACTCGTGATGGCCTGCTCGAATCTAGTTGGGTCATCATCCTCCATGATGCGATCCTCACTGCCACCATCAATGAGAAAACCATAGTATCTCTCAGGTGGTCGAGAAACCCTACTAGATCGGCGGAGAGGCTGGGGTACGTCGGGCACCACTGAATCCTCTGGTTCTTCTAAATCATTAGTTGTAGTTTGTGGTGCTGGAACCTCTTCCAGCTCTACCTCTTTGCCATTAATTTCTTTTGCAAGAAATTCCTTTTCCAAAAAGGTGGCATGTTGAGCAACAAACACTCTTTGTTCCTCAGCTTGGTAGAAAAAATATCCTTGTGAATTCTTAGGATATCCTACAAACTTGCAAAGAACTGACCGTGCCTCGAGTTTGTCTGGATTTTTCCTTTTGACATAGGCCGGACAACCCCATATCTTAATTCGTTTAAAATATGGTCTCTTCCCACTCCATATCTCATATGGTGTGGTAGGTACAGATTTAGACGGAACCAGATTCAATAGGTATATGGCTGTCTCAAGCGCATATCCCCAAAAGGAAATAGGTAACTCAGCATTGCTCATCATTGAACGCACCATATCTAATAGGGTGCGATTCCTTCGTTCCGATACACTGTTGTGCTATGGTGTATAAGGAGGAGTAAGCTGGGAGAGAATCCCATTCTCTTTTAGATAATCCAGGAATTCACTGCTTAAGTATTCACCTCCTCGATCAGATCGAAGAATCTTAATACTTTTGCCCGTTTGGTTCTCTACCTCGTGCTTATATTCTTTGAATTTCTCAAAAGCTTCAGACTTGTGTTTCAACAGGAACACATGTCCGTATCTAGAGAGATCGTCAGTGAATGTAATGAAGTAGGAAGAACCATTTCTGGCGTGTGTAGACATAGGACCGCATACATCACTATGCACCAGTCCCAAGAGTTCTGTAACTCTTTCTCCGTGTCCCGTAAACGGAGTTTTGGTCATTTTTCCTTTGAGACATGAATGGCAAGTGTCATAAGATGATAATTCGAATGAATTCAAATATCCATTCTTATGCAACTTAGCTAGTCGTGTCTCATTGATATGGCCAAGTCTACAGTGCCACAAGAAGGATTCGTACATTTCTGAGCTTTTCCTCTTGTGTGTGTTTTGTATGTTGAAGACTGTATTTTGATTGAGAATGAATATGCCATTATGTAGCGAGCCTGATGCAATCAACTTTTGATATAGGAATATGTTCATAACATTATCCTTTACTACAAAATTATATCCTTCTTTACTTAATAAAGAAACTGATATAATGTTGCACATCATGTTCGGTATATAATAGCACTCATTCAGGACTAGTGTATCACCATTTGGTAATACCAGGTGATATATGCCAACTGCTTTGGCTGCAACATTTGCCCCATTCCCTACTTGAACGGAATGATCACCTTTTCCCAGTTCTTTACCTTTTCGTAGCCCATGTAACTGCTTACATATATGGGATCCTGATCCGGTATCTAATACCCAGGACGTAGGGTGAACTGAGAAACAGTTCTCAATAACAAACACACCCGAAGAAGGTGCATCATCATGCACGTTCTCCGTTTGGGCGGCGTGAGAATCTAGATATTCTCCTGTTTCCTGTTCAGTCTTATAACATTTATAAGATAGAACGGGTCCAACGTTCCCCTGCACAGTATAACATGCGGGTTCGGTCAATACATCCATATTATTATCTTGATTAAGGCATGAAATGGTCGCTACCTGGAGAGAGAGAGAAGAAAACACTTTAGCGTATGCTCTTGCAAGATCAGATTGGTTATTATCTTATCTAATCAGGATGGCTCCCACTGATTTTTATCAAATCTTCCTTCAAACCCTAAAAGGAAAGACTAGCCGGGATTAATTACACCCTACAACTTCGTCGATCTTTCAGCCAGGCCAGTGTCGGTACTTTGAGGGAGGTCCCTCGTGCTTTCGCACGAACCTAATTAATGTAAACCTCGTTTTCCCAGAGGCGTAACCCCGTTGACACCTTTCTAGACACCTACTTGATCGGCTAATTGTAGTGTGCAAAACTCTCCCAGGAGTAACTCTTACTCGCAGTGGGTATCGGGATCCAACTATCTCATAGAAGGTATGTAATCTCATTGCAAATTTCAACACTTGAAATTCCCGATAATGCTTTTGCCCCTAGCGATCTATGACCTTGACTAAGTCAACAAACCATAAATCGCAAGTCAAGTTCAACCCGTACATTTCCCGATTGAATTAAACCCACCCGTACGACCCTTGACTGAGTCAACAAGGCCGTGCGAATGCTCTAATCCAATCACATCTCATGTTGTTACAGATAAACATAATTTAGCTACCATACACTATGCCTTGACTAAGTCAACAAACATAGCACGAATACTAAATAATATCTATCTGAAATGACGGAGGGCTACGCGGGTTCTTTCAGAAAAAACCATGAGCGTAATGAACTTGATATCGTTATAGAATCAAATGAAGTTTTGAAATGGAGTGATTTTGAGGCTTTTCTAGTTTTGCTAAAGGGGTCACTCCCGGTGAAGGGATCGTCGGCCCTTTTCTCGTCGAATGAGGTGCAGGATATATCATATATATCACTATGCAAAGCAGAAACTATAGAAGCAGTCAAAAACAAACCGAGTGTGTAGCATCTGCCAGTTATTGCTAAAGGAGTCACTCCCGGTGAAGGGATCTCGGTCCTTTCCTCATCGAATAAGGTGCAGGATATATCACATATACCGCTATGCAAAGCAAGAACTGTAGCTACCTGTTTTGTTTAAAATTTGATTCTACAACATCTTAGGTTTCTTTTATTTCATTAATCACATTAATGAAGTCCCATCATTTAAATACCTAAACATCACAGATAGATATGACGTACACTTATGCCATCCGCATTCGCCTCGATGTCCCCTCGTGCACCGTTAGGTTAGGTAACTAACGACAGAGCAGGGCAGGGCTAGTGCGGGTGCAAAACATAAGTAACGTCTATATAATATATCATATATACTATATACTGTATCTATCACAGAACATCACATGATCACATCACAGATATCGCAGCAGAAGAAACATATGAAATATTGGATATACTAGGACGTCCGTGTTTTCAATACGAGCCAGTATAAAACACGGATTCCACGGTCGTGATGAATAGCCAATCCCACACCCCTAGACCCCTACGAGAGCGGCAAGCAACCCTACCAATTCTAGGGTTAGGAGACCCAGACTCGACTCCTCGAGTTGGTCTCCCACTGGACCCCAGAACCCGGTTACTTATGCTCCCCTCCTTGGGTCTATCCTAATGCGGAAAAGTAAATAATATATAAAAGGTGACGACTTCCGCAACCTGGAAGTGCCCCAATAAAAGAATATTACATACAAGTTTTTACATGAATGAAAATGAAAAACACTCATCTCACATAAAAACCCCCGGCTATTCAAACACGGCAATCCAATATAACATATCCAGCAACACATAACATCACATGTCATCAACGTAAGTAAATATGCGCATCCCAATTGTCGTTGACATATAGCAACGAAACCGGCGATATCACATATTACACTTACGGTCACAGAAAAGAAAGTGTAAAACTACAACAGTTGGAATCCGCAACCTCTTTAGACATCACATGCCTAATCAAATGAAGCACTTAGACATCACATGCCTAACAGTTATAAACCCCGCATTTTAGTCTCATTATCGAAAACTCTTTTCAATATCAAATGAAACTAAACTGCTAGATTTATATCATTCATTCAGTTATCTCATAACTGTTTGTGAATTCCAATTATTGTATCCCATTCCGGATAAATAGAAAATATTAAACTTTCCGATCGAACATTCGAACACCCAAGTTTTCCCGAAACCGTCCAACAGATGAAATAGGTTCAAAGACATTCACTTCATGCCTCAGCACCAACGGTCCAGCCGTAGAAGGGTCAAGCCAACGCCTCACATATGGCACGCCGTACTGCCCCAAACCCAAAGGTTCAAAGGGCAGTTCAAGACGGTCACATAATCGAGTTAAGGTTTGTTGTCTTCTAGAGGGACCATCGCGTTACTTGCACAACTCAGAACGTCCTTAAACCACACAAAAATCCAACACTTGGATATTTTCCGGTAGGGGAAAACTTGGGTATTTATATCCGGTCGGACTTTTTAACATATTCAAAAAATTATCCGGAAAGCACTTAGACAAAGTTCGATAATCCGATCGAAACGATGAACTCCCAATAAAACCCAGAAAACTCAACTCTTGAGTTTAGATTAAAAATTCCCAGGAAAACCAGTACTGGAAACTAGGAATTACTGTGCAGAAATCAACTTGAGAAGGGATTAATTGGCCGCGGAACCGCCGCATTAGCCATGCTAATGCCGCGGTTCCGCCGCGTATTGATGGAATCATGTTGTCGAAATTCACAGTAATTCTTAGATATTCCTGCTTATTTTTCTGCATATTTTTAATCTGGAAAAAACCCAGTTTTTGAAAAATGTACAGAGAGCAATATTGATTTTAGGGTTTCTGTTCGATCGGACATCAAACTCCGTCTGGACTTCGCCTAAGGCTCTAGCTAGGCTCTGATACCACTGTAGGGTTCCTAGGCACTCTCAAGAGGTCTCACAAGGCATCAACCATGCCAATTTCAAATTTTACGGGTGCCGAGAAACCCTAATACTGATCGTTAACTAGAAATTTAGGCGAAAAACGAAGCTAGTTAACATCTTAACTAAAGGAGAGAGGCTACAACCTTTGTAGATCCGGTTCTCCACTTCCTTAGCTCCACGTAGGCGTCCTCTCGCTGTCCATCTCGAATCCCGAACTCAAACGTCGGCTTCATCGGAGAATTGGGCGGACTAGGTCGTCGGCTTCGTGCCGAAGATAATCTACGTCGAGGCATCACAAGTTCAAGCTCCAACTTCACCAAGTTGTGAAACTTGTGAAGAAAACACCCTATACTACTTGGCAAGAGGTAGAGGGTGAAGAAATAGGAGGTGGGTTCACTTTAGAATTGGATTTCTCACACTTTTGCTCAAGTTGCCATTGATGAAGGCAAGGTTTTTCTTGAAGAAGAAGATGAAGAAGAAGAAAGAATATGATAAGTTTCTTATTTAAAAATGAAACTAATATGAATACTTATCATATACTAACCATGGTCAAGTGTAGAGATTAAACTAAGGTTAGTTGGAATGGTTAGGGTTAAGGATGAGATAAGGATGGTGGACTTTGTCAAAGCTTCAAGAAGCTTCAACATAGAAACAAAATAAGCCACCATTCTTAATAATATCCAAAATGAATGAATAAATAAATAAATAACTAAGTAAATAATCAAAACCCTAACCATTCATATAACCATGGTTTAATCTTTACACAAACCCAAGTGAGCAAGTATCATCAAACATGATACAAACAAGTGCACAAAAATATATCACATATACAATGTGCATCAAGTGAGAAAATCCTTTTAAAATGAACCAATACTAGTTAATGCAAAGCAATATATCAAATATATAATTATACATTAAATCATTAAATCAACACTTGATTTAACGATCCGGTCATATCGCATATAACCGACTAGTATCCAATGTATCGGCTTATCGAATCAATCCTTGATTCGATATCTAGGTTATATCGCATATAACAAATCGATACATTCATCGTGAGAATGAAATACGGTATCACATACACGCATTATTCTCGCTCCCGCACATATCTCATATGCGCTCCTATTTCGTTTCGCTTGAGCCAGGAAACCTTTGTGTAGGACTCTAAAGACTCGTCAATACGCCGGTAGCAGATGATGATCATATCAAGCACCCACAAGCCGCAAACGGTCTGCTAAACGTAACGGCCATCCGGGTATTGAGCGATCAGAAGATCGACGAGCTAGCCCGCTCACACTCCTGTGAATCCAACCAGCAACACTTACCGTACAGTCCGGTCTGTTCGTCTGATATGTCGCATATCAAGTCTAGGGGTGGTAAACGTCAGACCCCAATAACCGATAAGTCGTGCCGATATGAGGCTTATAACGGGTCGAGAAACTACTGGTAACACTTACCAGCAAATCTCTGATCAGCCCTGGCCAGGGACTTCCCTGTTACGGCCAATCGAGCACAGCGCAACATCAACCCCCAATACCGGGAGAGACGAAACCCCTCCTATCGCTCATTGCCTCCATGTGACTCGGGACTGTACCTAAAGACCACCGTTTTGCATGCCCTCATGGACGTGGTAAGGTGGAGATCAAAGCACAGTGGGAATCACACAAGACTCTATGACGATCTCGGGTCTACAGACTAACCTGCACAAGTGTCACCTGAGAACTGCCATCTGACGTGAGGTATAATACCATCTGGGAGTTCTTGGCGAGTCCGTCCAGTGTACCCAGTCTCCACTGAGCACCCGTATACCATCTCTGATGTCAAACACCAATGGATATGGGATCATCCATCGCCCATCTCATGGGTCGAGAAGCGTATACGCTAGTCTACACTGGTATATCGATGCCCCGTCTCGATACACCCACGACTAGGGACCTTGAAGGATGTACTTATGGACTACCATGTCCCTACTAGTATGATCTGCATCATAGTCCAGGTAGTCAAGTACACATCCTAAGGGCTTTATCAACATGTAACTATAAGACAGGTTAAAGAGACTAGTGTACATGTTAAGATAAAGAGCAACCAGATAGCATACTATCATATCGAGCAAGAAAGTCATCTCTATATATGTCCAAGCATCCAATATAATATACATCATCTGTACAATACTGGCCTCTAGGGCATACATACAACTAACAACTGTCTCATCAAAATTATATGATCTATCTCCGCTATATCTGCTCAAGCCTATAAATAGACATAAGCTACTTGCCCACTATGCTTCCGCTGCTCCCACTGACTACGACAACCCTCTGGCAGAATAATATATACGTACACTTCTAAAGCTAGTTTAGAACGACTCTATACTTATCCTCCTGCCAGGTCTCATAGTCTGGAATAACAGTAGTGTCAAGTCTGGGTAAACAAGAACCTCTCTGCCACCGTCCTTGAGGCTACCGGAGTACCTCTCGGGTGTCTGAGGTTACCCACCATATCTGCAGAGTGGCTATTGGAATGTCAAACCTGATTGAATATATATGCCCTATTAAATTTTCCGTAATCATTTGCGGTTCTGGAATCGCTTCCAGTTCTACCATACTCCCACTACTGTTTTCTGAAAAAAAATCCTTTTTACTAAAACTGTGGCGAGTCAAGAACAATATCACTATTGATCTTCCAGATGGTAGAAAGTCAACCCTCGTCAAAGCCAGGGTCAACCCACAAACTGCCATTACAGAAACGTGCCTTGAGTTATCCAGTGTCTGGTTTTAAGCATAAGCTGGACAATTCCCCGTATCTTAACATCGTTAATATCTGAACCATTCTATATCCAATATAGAAACAGAGGCAGTAATTTAATTGGAACCAGATTCAAATCATGCAGCTGTCTCCAGTGCATAACAACTTAAAGGAAAAAGGCTAATCAGCATTACTCAACTTAGGAATCCATCCAATTATGAGTAACCTGAAAAAAAAACAAGTTTCTCAAAACCATTACTATCATCTGAATACCAATCACAAGAATCTACATCTTCGATCTCTTTGAAGAATCCCGATACTTGTGATACCTGGTTCTCTACTTTATTCTTATACCCATAACTTCTCAAAACTTAGACATTGTATTTCTACGAAACACTTGTCTAAAAACTAGAGAAATCATAAGTAAACAGAACATAGTACGAGGACCTACCCCTTTGTCCTGACGGACAATGGACAACATACAATACTCTGTATAAGTTCGCTGAGTTGAATAACTCACAACCTGTGCGTCGTAGGTTGAAAACTGTACCAAATATCACCAATTACAACGAATTCCGATATAATGAGGATGATCTCCTAATTCCCAATAATTTACTCCCACTCATCATCTGTAAAAGTCCATACAGATATGAGAATGTAGCCTGGTAAATACATACCTTGGAGTAAGTATCTAATCGTGAAATCAGTTTTCTTTTAACAATACATAGTGTAACTGAAACATGAAAATGTTTCGTAGGGGTATCCTGGTATTCTAGTAATGCCTCTTCCATAATCCAGTTCATGACTTTAACCGTATATTTTATTTGCTATCTCTCCAAATCCCTTTATTTGTCTTTAGTCGTTACCTTCTGTACACCATCGTTAGGCTAAATGGTTTTCTTCCTTCCCTACCGTTCGGCACCGGCCTATGGTTTGGAAGAAGACTATCCAGTAAGCATAATAGGTGTACTCTCCTAATCCTAGGAGTACTCGTAACTTGAGAGAAGGTGATGATAAAAGACAACTGAATAATACCTTATTCTATTTCTCCCGAACTGGGGGAAAAGGCAAAGGTGAAATAGGAGTGGCGATGAAGTAGGTGGTTTGGTCGTGAATAATAACAGTCGCAATTTACTTTGCTCTCTTTCTAATCCCTTTATTTTGTCTCTACATATTACCTTCTGCACACCTTACTTAGGCTAATTGGTTTTCTTCATTCCCTACCTTTTGGCACCTGCCTATGGTTTGGAATAAGACTATCCAATAAGTGTAATAGGTGTACTCTGCTAATCCTAGGAGTACTTGCAACCTGAGAGAAGATGATAATAAAAGACAACTGAATAAACCAATTCAATTTCTCCTGAACCTGGATCCATCCTCGAAGAAGTCCCTTCGAGTTCGTATATAACCATGCGATGGATCTATCCAATGGAAGTGGATGTCCATAGTAATACGGGGTGTTCTAAGAAATTCAAAGGGTAAAAGAAGGAGCGGCAATGACTTATGCAACTCGGACAATCCAAAAGTCAGTATTTTAAGAAGGTTTCGTCAACTTGGTCACTGAGTCATAGTCTAGGGTCGGTCAAAGGTCGCTGCCAAAGAGAGAGAGAAAAGAAACACTCTGCGTGCACTCTAACCTAGATCAGAATGGTTATCACTTTATCTAATCAGGAAACCTCCTACTGTTATCTCAAATTCTCCTCCAAACCTGAAAGAAGAATTAGTCGGGATCACCCGAAGAGTAAATCAACTCATCAGTGAGAATCGGGATCCAACTATCATCGCATGATAACTTGATGGAAGCCACTCAAGTTATCATACTCCAGAAGGTATGCGCATGCCTGACAAGTTTCCTTTATATTTGAAACTCCCGATGTAATTTTTGCCTCATGCTCTTATGACCTTGACGAAGGCCAACAAATCATAAGTCACATGTCAAGTTCTACCCGTCATTGTCCAGATCAATTTGAACCCACCTGTACAAGCCCTTGACGAAGGCCAACAAGGCTATACGACTGTCCCAAACCAACACATCTATCTATGCAACAAATGAATACCCAGCAGCTACTAAACACTATGCCTTGACGAAGGCCAACAAACATAGCTTGAATACTACTGACCATCCATAAGATACGACGGAGGGCTATGGCTGGTTTTTGGCGAAAAACCTTTAACGTAATGAACTTGATCTCGTTAAAGGAACGCGATAGCTTTTTATAAAAATATAGTGACGAAAAACCTTTTCTATAGAGGTCACTCCCGGTGAAGGGATCTCGGCTCTTTCCTCGTGGAATGAGGTGCAGGATATTCTAACTGAATACCGCGATGCAAAGCAACTTGTAATCGACTATATTGAAGTTATTACCCTGACGTAAACTTCTGCCCAAGGGGTCACTCCCGGTGAAGGGATATCGGCCCTTGCCTCGTCGAATGAGGTGCAGGATATTCTAACTGAATATCACTATACAAAACAAAAGGAAACATCTTTGTAATAACACCTTTTAAAATTTGTTCCAACAACATCAAATATAGGTTTGTTTTATCCTTGCATTGATAAGAATCAATGCAGTCCCATCAATCAATCACACCAGAAAAGAACGAAAATAAAATGTACGTATATGCCATCCGCATTCGCCACTGGGTCCCGTCATCACCCGTTAGGTTACTTAACTAATGACAGAGCGGAGGCTGGACTAGCGCGGATGTAAAACATATACAACATCTAATAGTATATATACCAATATACAATAATCGCTCATGGCGTGATAATATGCAACATTACAGAAAAGTAATAAGCATCACAGAACATTACAGATAATCTGGGATCCCCGGGTTTCACAGAGCCGCTACTGAAACCCGACGTTCCCCTGGTCGTGTGGATAGCCTGTGCAATAAAACCTAGACCCCTACGGGTGCGGCAAGTTACCCGCCAAAACCTGAAGCGAGTTAGTCCCCCACAGCATAGTGAATGGAACACCCGGCACTTCACGGAATCCGGTAAATTGAGCACCCCTCCTTGGGTCAACCTATACCCCCTACGAGTGCGGCGAGTAGTCTGCCAATTCTAGAGTAAGGTCCCTTTGCCTCTTAAAGCCATGAGATACGGACCCGTTGCCCTCCAGAACCCGGCTATCCATGCACTCCGTCGCGGGATAAACCTAGTACAGAAATAAAAATATGTACAACAGGTACATCGACCTCAACCCGGTCGTGCCCCGAAAAGAATATTATACAAATAGGCAGTGACGGCAGTCCACATGTTGGACGCTTGCCCCGCAATATCAAATGTACAAATAAATCCAAACTGCACCATCATTGCACCCTACTATCCACCACGACATATCCGCAACATCACAGCACAACACAGAACATCAACGCGAATGTCACGTTCGCAAACCCGTCTAAAAGAACTATAGCAATCAGACGCGGTTTACCGATCAAATGACATTCCCGGTCGGAAATATAATGTAAATACTGCATACTAACATGTTTAAAATTTTGATCGACAAAACTTCCCGAAGTGGGCCCCACGTACATCTGGTGTACAGCAACAAAATCTGGGCCTAAATGAACAGTACCAAAAACCACAATTTCCACAAAGAAGTTCTCTGAAAAAACTTGGAGCACTGTTCCCACAGAAGCGCCGTGGTTCCGCGGTGGCCTTGTGGGATCACGTGCCCAAATTTTCCCACAGTGCTCATAAAACCCTGCACGTTTTTCTGAGATATGCAAAATT
Organism: Agapanthus africanus; assembly: GCA_030015575.1. Classification (NCBI taxonomy): domain Eukaryota; kingdom Viridiplantae; phylum Streptophyta; class Magnoliopsida; order Asparagales; family Amaryllidaceae; genus Agapanthus; species Agapanthus africanus. The sequence goes on along the minus strand of CM057346.1, from coordinate 184,933,002 downwards.
ATTTTTAGGCCCTTTTAAAAATCGACAGAAACTCAAATCATAGAAATTGCAGTTTTTGGAAATTCGGTTCGATCGATGTTTTAAACGCGTTAGCACAAGTTAGTATAGCTTAATGGTGAGGCTCTGATACCACTATAAGTCCACGGTAGCGCCCCGGCCGTCTAACAGACGCCAAATGCGGAACAGAAACTTTTTACAACTGGCGCTATCGTGTACCATAACCCGGATCTGCCATTAAAGCTAAACTAACAAACTACAAAGTGGGTAGAAATGTTATACCGAATGATCCGAGTCCTTCGGTCTTCAACCATCATCCCATGCTTTGTTGCGGCTGCTCCGATCTCCGGAATCTCCAGTTTTCTCGTCCCGATGGCACCACGTCGACGGATCTTTAAACGGGCTCCCGCCTCTGAACCGAGGCAACTTGATTGTCAAGTTCGCCAAAAGAGACGACCAAGATGATGTAGAGAATGAGTAGAACACTTTGTCTCATTACGTCCAAGACTATGGACGAACGTTTAATGAAGTTGCCTTTTTGGATCGGGTGAAATGAGAAATGAGGCTATCTTAATTTCCATGAATCCAATACAATAATCTTTTCAAAACAACAACCATAACTCTCATAAGAGAGGGGGCCGGCCACTTTATAAGGAGGTGAGGGTGAGTGTAGGAGAGGGGGAGGTGACCACAAAGATGAATACAAAGCATGAGTCATACAACACCTAGTATGAACACATTAATGTAAAGAATGACACATAACCCTTAGTCATCAAGCATTAATGAATCATTAAATGCACTAATGAGTCACAAAGATGCATGAACCTAGTCACCACGTTCTAGAAGCCTCTAGAAGCTTCCACACTCATCTCAAGAAAAGATAAATCCGTATTTAACCGACTGTCAAATACGGCTGATAGAAAACTGGAAACTGGCAATTTCCAAAAGCGATCCTGAAACGAATTTCAGGATAACCCCATGTCAGTATAAACATACCCGCATTTGTATTACGACCGAATACAAATGCATCTGAGACAAAGATATTATATCTACACAGTATAATACTCGGATCCGGCTTAAACCAAAGCCGACCAGTGTTATTTGCCCGAAAAATGACACGTGCGAAAACGCACGTGCATTTTCGGAACCTTGCCATAAAATCATACGGCCTTTATAATGTTTTGCCCGAACTTGGGAAAGTGTCTGTGGGGGACTCTAATGACTCATCAACACATTGGCACTGGGTATAACCATTAGCACGTCAGAGGTACAAGCTGTACGTAACGGTTGCCTATGTATTGATTGGAAGGGAAGCTGACGAGCGAACTCATCCATAAACCCTACTGACCCTAACAGTGACAATGTATATACAGTCCGGTCTATTCATCTAAAGAGTATCGCATATCGAGTCTAGGGGGTGGATAAAGTCAGACCCCTAATAACGCGATAATTCGTGTCGGTATGAAGCCCATCACCACCTGAGAAACTACTGATCCAAATCAGTAATTCTCCACTACCTTGGCCAAGGATTTCTAGTGATGGCCACCCATGCACTGTGCGACATCAACCCCCAATACCGGGAGAGATGAATCCCCGACGATCCGCTCACTGCCTCCATGTGGCTCGAGACTGTATCCAAAAAATACCTGTTTGCACAACTCCTTTGAGCGTGGTAAGGTATGAATCAAAGCACAGTGGGAACTCATACGAGACAAATGATGATCTCAGGTCGACAAACTAACCTGTACACATGTCACCAGGGAACTGCTATCTGACGATATGTATAATACCAACTAGCTTGTTCCCGGTGAGTCCTGTCCAGTGTACTCATAACCTAATAAGCACCTGTATACATCTTAGGTGAACCAACTGACACCAGTGGCTTGTGAGACTGGCCACCGCCCCTCGTCGGGGTCTCGACTGTATACACTAGTCTACTCTGGAGTATCGATGCCCTGTCTCGAAACTCCCACGACTAGGGACACTTTTAAGGATGTGTTTATAGACCCCAGCTCCCACGTATATGATCGCCATCATACTGCTGGTAGTCAAGCATGAATCCTATGGGCTCTATCATCATGCAATAGTGAACTAAAGCATATATATGATGATAAATACAAACCAGATAGCATACTATCATCTCGAGAAAGACTGTCATATCGGTATAGGTCCTGCCTCAATCATTGCAATCACCTACCTGCGATCCAATAATTGACTTTGAGGGCACTATCTCCAACAATAGGTACAATCTTAGTAGCCTCTCTACCTGCTCTAGTGCTCTTCGACACTAGGGAATCATATTGGTTTATGTCGCAACGGTTTGCCCGAACTCATGCGATTCCAGTTAAACTACTCGTATCCAGCTGGAATGTCAGTTCAGGGAACAACATTCTAAAAGAAACTTTGGGATACGATCTGTGTCCAGTGGTCATTTGCAGTCGAGAATTCTATACGGACTTCAAGGTGCCGGACATACTGAACTTCGACGTAGTCTTTGGAATGTAATGGCTGTGAACTTTCTTCGCTACCATTGACTGTCGCCAAAGGAGGGTAGTGTTCAAAATACCAGATCATCCAGTGTTCTACTTCAAAATTTGAGACCGGACCATATATCCTAGCATCTACAGAGAAAAACCAAAGATGGCAGAGGTTACAGCATTTCAAGTAGAAGAATCGAATCCAGAGGTAGTTCGAGAGTTCGAGGATGTATTCATCAAGCTCTTGAATTCATCATCGATTTACAACCCGACGCACAACGAGTAATAAAAGCTCCGTACCGATTAAGTCTGGAGGGATTAAAAGAGATCCGCATTTAGTTAGATGAACTACTAAAGAAAGGTTGGATCCGACCCAGTATTTCAAGTTGGGGATCTCCGGTGTTGCTAGTGAAGAAGAAGGAAGGTTCCTACAGGATGCGTGTGGATGATCGAGCTCTGAACAAAGTGACAATTAAAAACAAGAATCCGCTACCACGCATCATTGACCTTGTCGATCAGTTAAGTGGATCTTGTGTCTTTTCAAAGTTAGATCTTCGTTCAGGATCATCAGGTGAAGGTCAAGGAGTCCGACATTCCGAAAATGGCATTTGGGACTCATTATGGTCATTATGAATATCTTGTAATGACATTTGGAGTGACCAATGCACCTGCCATCTTTATGAACCTGATGAACCAAGTTTTCCGAGAGTACTTAGATATGTTTTTTGTTATATTCATCGACGATATCCTGGTGTATTCAAAGAATCGAAAAGAGCATGCCGAGCACTTACGGATTGTCCTGGAGACATTACGACAACATCAGCTCTACGCCAAGTACAGCAAGTGTGAATTTTGGCTAGATAAAGTCGGATTTCTCTTACATACGACAACATCAGCAGGCGAAGGAATCTCTGTAGATCCAGCTAAGGTGTCAGCTTTCAGTGAGTGGCCGACACCAAAGACGGTGAAAGATATAAGAAGTTTCTTGGGCTTAGAAGGATACTACAGACGATTCATTGAAGGATTCTCAAAGATCGCAGCACCCTCACCAAGCTCACATGTAAAGATGAAGTATTCATGTGGTCAGAAGCATGTGAGAAGGCTTTTGTAGAACTCAAGTCGAGGTTAACTACTGCTCCTATTCTTGTAATACCGGATCAATCTGGCGGATTCGATGTACATTGTGATGCATCCGGTAAAGGATTTGGATGCGTTCTACACCAGTATAGAAAAGTTGTGGCTTTTGCATCAAGGTAATTAAAAGTTCATGAACGCAACTATCCAACACATGATCTGGAACTGGCAGCAATAGTTTTTGCACTCAAGATTTGGTGCCACTATCTTTTGGGAGAACGAGTGGATATATACACTGACCGCAAAAGTCTGAAGTATGTATTTACTCAGAAGGAGCTTAACATGTGGCAGAGAAGATGGCTGGAACACATGGCGGACTTTGACATCAACCTATAGTATCATCCTCGGAAGGTGAACGTAGTTCCTGATGCACTTAGTCGCCAGCCATTAGCAATCAACCTCGCTGCTCAATGGATGCTACAACAAGAATTGCACGGATTGGAGATTGAAGTGGTTATGCCAGGTAACGCTTTATATTTGATGAATTTATAAGTCCAGTCCTCTCTTGTAAATCAGATCAAGGCAGCTTAAGCAAATGATTCCCTGCTACAAAAGATCCGAGAACAAGTAGAAAGCGGACTTCGAACTGACTTCATCATCCACGAAGATGGATCCTTACGATATGAAAGCCGTTTATGTGTGCCAGTCGACCCTGTTCGAGAAGAGTTGATGACCGAAACTCACAGCTCTCTATACTCGGTATACCTTAGTGGTACAAAGATATACAAGGATCTACGGCAACATTACTGGTGGCATGGAATGAAGCGAGAAGTAGCAAGGAGTGTAGCAAAGTGTCTAGTATGTCAGCAAGTGAAGGCTGAATATTGCAGAACTGCTGGTCTACTTCAGCCGTTACCAATCCCAGAATGGAAATGGCAGTACATCACCATGGATTTTATGATTGCTCTCCCTCGTAACACGAAGGGTAACGATGCAATTTGGGTTATTTTGGATCGACTCACCAAGTCGGCTCACTTTATTCCATTCAGAGTTAGCCGGTCAATTGAGACGTTGGCAAGGAAGTACATGGAAGAGATCGTGAGATTACATGGGATACCTATCTGCATTGTTTCTGATCGTGATACAAGATTTCGATCATAGTTTTGGCAGAGTCTACAAGCTAGCCTGGGGATGAGTCTGAATTTTAGCACGGCATATCGTTCGCAAACGGATGGACAGACCGAGCGAACAATTCAGATTCTTGAAGACATGCTAAGAGCCTGTATGTTAGACTTCGGAGGTTCGTGGGAAGATCACTGATCAGTCAAATTTATTACACATTTGTATGGTTATTTTCCTTATTATTGTTTACTACTAAAAGGTGTTATTTGTAAATAAAGAACATATGTGGGTTTATTTGTAAAAAATTTATTGTTATATGTTTCTACATTTATAATTAATATAATTAGGGAAAATATATGCATATCATATTTAACTAAAATATCCATGATATTATTCATATTAAAATATGCATATCATATCAAATATTCTTAATCAATATTCTTAAGATATCATATCATTTAATTGGTTAGTATAATATCTCAAATAAAATAAATGCTACTAACAAGATAATTTAAGATATTATGCAGGTATTATAATAGATCATCTTGAGTCTGAAATACAAGTAGGAGGTCCACAACAAATCGGTTCACCAAACCAAATCTGCTAAATATTATGAGCAAATTGAAGAATCTCACAACGGAAAAAACTAAGAGATGTATTTTCAGAATCTTTTTATCAGAAAGATTTCAAAATATCGAGAAGAAAAGGCACGAAAAATTTGGAGGCACGAACCTACCAAACGGCGGCGGAAGCGCGGTCAAAGGGTGCCATAGGCGGCGGAAGCGCGGTCTATTGGTGGCCGCAGGATTTGAAAACTCAGGGTCTTGATCGTAATTTGACACACTTCAACATGACATCTAGGGTTTCACATTTCAGAGCCTATAAATAGAACCGAGAGCTATCTATCAAGAATCTATTCATCTATCAATCAATCGATTAAGTTCTAGCGAGCAAACTAGGGTTTTGTAATTTGGTTTTTCAGCGAGCAACTTTTGTAATTCAATAGTTAATCAATAAAGGTAGTTCTTTCTTTTAATTTTGTCGCTTTTACTTTCTGCATTTACTTTCCACATTTACTTTCTGCAATTACTTTCCGCATTTACTTTCTGCAATTACTTTCTGCATTTTTAATTTTAATTATGGGTTCCGTTTTCTTCCACCTTTTTTCTACTTCATTGATGTCCATGAACGAGTAAATTCTTGCTTGCTACGGTTTGTAGGATAGGGTAGAATAATGGATGAAAACTATAACTTTAATTCTTTTTAATGTTTTAATTTTTATAAATTTTAGTAAAATGAATATTAACTTTCTTATCGGGCGTGCTATCAATTCATGATAGTCACGACCACGATTCAAGATTCGTTAATAATCGTCTTGTTAAGGGCTTGAGATAAATAGAGATCAATGTAAGAATAAGGGTCAGTAAAGGGAAACCCTAATTCCCTCTAAGAATCCTAATCCAAATTCATCGCTATTTTTTTAGTATTAAATAATTAAAAGATAAAAAGAATTATTTTTAAAACTTCATTCATTAACTACTAAATCCTATAAACCCTATAAGCCTTCTATTATAAACTTTTCTAACCTTCTTAATAAAAAAAGACAACAATCCCTCCTCTTTTTATCAACTCATTTAAAACAAGAAAAGAAATTCTTGTTTCCCTATGGACGACCCGTACTCATCGCGGCTAGCTATTTGCGACACCGTCTTAACTGCGGTTATTTTCAAAACATATACACACTTTTCGCATCCAATCAAATCACTTACACCTTGTGGAGTTTTTATACAACAACAGCTATCGGGCAAGCATTGGGATGGCACCTTTCACATCACTCTACGGACGGAAGTGTTGTTCCCCACTGAGTTAGGATGACGTTGGAGATCATGGACTCCTTAGACCGGAAATGATCGTGGCAACGGTAGATGTAGTTCACACAATCAGGAAAAGGATGCGCATAGCCCAAGACCGACAGAAGTATTGGGCAGATGCAAAGCGTCGACATCTGAAGTTCCAACCTGGAGACCATGTGTTCCTGAAGATCTCTCCAAACAAAGAAGTGATACGTTTTGGTAAAAGGGGTAAATTAATTCCAAGATATATAAGACCATTCGACATACTCAAACAAGTTGGAGAAGTGGCGTACCGTTTAACACTACCACCCTTATTGGAAGGAGTGCATAACGTGTTCCATATATCCCAGCTATAACGATAAGTGAGCAACCCTAGCTATATACTTGATCATTTAGAGCTCACTGTACAGACCGATCTGATTTGTGAGCTACTACCAGTTGAGATCCTGGACCGAAAAGTGAAGACATTGCAGAATAAGGAGGTGAACTTGGTCTGAGTGATGTGGAGAAAGGATTCACCAGAAGAATAAACTTGGGAAAGAGAAAAAGATATGCGTACACGATACCCTAACCTTTTTGAAAATTAGTCTCTATGTAAATTTCGAAGTCGAAATTTTATAAGGAGGGTATAATGTAACGACTTTGAAATCCCCGTACAAAATTTTCTTGTTTATTGTATAGAAAAGGGTATTTCAGCCTGTGTAAGAGTTATAGGTTATTTTTGTTCAATAAAAGGAAGAAACAACTTGCAGCTCACTGTTAAAGCCTCTGCACTGCTGTGACATAGTCTGTGCGTTCGATTCTCATTAGACCCAATTATTTTTTAAGATTTTTCTTTTTAATTTTTCGGAAGCCCAAGAGTTGCACGTGCAATACACGGAGAAATGAAAAGTTTCAGAAAAATTAAACAGGCGCAAAGAGGAGTAAACACCAACTTGACAAGTGTCATGAATCTCGAGACAAGACCCCAAGGTCCGACCGCCCGTTTCCCTATTTAGGCCGGTGCCGACTGTGCGATTGGCTCCAATCGTCTTCGTGCTTTGCACACTTATCCCTTCGACTCCCCTCAATTCCCCTGCACTATTTGATTTTCTTGCAATCAAATAGAGACTCTTCAATTCACCATTTTAATTCATTCAATCCAAATATTGGAAGTTGAATGTAATAACGATATTTGTTGAATTTTTTTTTACAGTCTTCATTTATTCTTGCATTGTGTACTGTTATTTCAATTCGCTTAGTATATTTATTTAGGGAATGACCTTCTCTGGATAAGTATGCCGTGGGCTTATCACGTCATCGTTTCCGTCTACTAGGAAGTGGGGCGTGACAAGCGTTGAGCCCGGTAGGAGAACACTACCTATCGGTGACAGTACGGAACTTGGTGGATATCCGGAGGATACCGACCGGAGTGATATGAGACAGATAGATATGAGGACCAATTTGATGAGACGGTGCCTGAGATATAAGGATTTACGTGTCGATGTTAGACACGGGTTTTGTGATGATTTCGAGTGTTGATGCTGGGCACTCAGGTTTTATGATGATTTGATGTGTTGTTGATGGATACACGTTGGATGATACCCGTATTGTCATGACCCGAATATGTGGAACGTGACTGGCACTTAAATTACGCAATGTCTAGAGGCGTAACGTAATCTAAGTAAGCCAAAGCCGAGAAATCTAAACTGTTTAAAGAAATAGAGTTAAGGAAAACTTGTTTAAAAGTTAAGTTAAACATAGAAAAGTTACATTGAAAGTCTTTATAATAAGCTCAAGTTTTATATAAAAATTTCGACAGAGTTTCCTTTGTATAAACTGGCCTTAAATGGGTACAAAACATGAATATACATAAGCAATGAATAAAGGCATCCCCAAGCGGAAGCTAGCTCTTCACCGAACGGCGGAACACAACCACATGCAAGATATATCATCAAAATATGAAATCAACATTTAAAAGCAAGAAAACAGAAACCAAGTATAAAGTCGGCTCAAATGAGCTCGACACCAGAATCAGAATATAAATATATACTCAAGTCTCTCGAGCTCACAGTCTAAGTCCAAAATACAAATGGTGGAAATCTTAGATAGGGTAGATGGAGTGTACTAGATGCAAAAGAAAATACACAAAGTGGGAACAAAAGAGTATCCTCACAACCCATCTACAAGCAAGCCGCAAATCGAAGCAAAGGGAGCAGAAGAGGAAGTACGCCCTCCGCTACTATGCTGACGGGTCAGACCTGCAAGATACTGTGCCACAACGGGGGTGATTTGCCAACTCGTGAGTAGTAAGTAACATCTAATAAGGCTATCGTATGCACTTTAATTACTTGTTTGTAATCTTTTCTTTTCTTTGTTCTTTTCTTTTTGTTCTCTCTTTTTGGTTCTTTCTTATGAATGAATGTAATTATCTTTGTTAAGAGAAAAATACGGTATTCTAAGTTAATGTTTCTTTGCCCATTTCCTTTTCCCGTATTTTCCATTGAACTCCGCCCAAACCATACGCAAGCGCTCCGTTAGGCACCGTACCCTGACAAGGTAACGGTGATTCCTAACCGCGACCGGTTGCGTTCGGTTTGGCCGGAGGCAAAAGCAAGAGACAAGAACGGAAGGACAAGGGTAAATAAGCCGTATTCCACGAATACCGCGCTTAAATCCCCTAATCCACGTTGTTGCCGATTGCTTAGCTTCAATTGGTCAAGATTCGGCTCAAAGGTTTTGAGTACGGATTTCTTTAGCTTATAATCTCTTATCTTTTTCTTAACAACTTTATACTTGCAAATATTACACATAGGATAGTCTCGAACATACACAAATTCTTTATTGACTCGTCTAAAACAAGAGAGGAAACACAACCATCTCCCTGTGGATCGACCCGTGCTCAACCGGCTAGCTGCATAGCGACACCGTCCTGATCGCGGTTATACTTTAATTCTTTGAACATCCGACACGCTTCTGGCGTGCGATCAGACACGTATTACTCAATTCGGGAGATGGTTTTTTCCGCGAAGTTGAGATTTAGAGAGATACAGAAAGAAACACCGAAGCGGATCCACTCACTGAGGTTATTTCTCGAACACAATAGTTTTGCAAACGAGCTTTGTGAAACTGATTAGTAGAGGAGTTGGATGTTCGGTATCACACGAGCTGTGAGTACACGACATCGCAATAATTAGCCTTAGGTGCAAGTGGGAGATTGTTGGATATAGTGCCCTCTAAGTCAATTATTGGATCGCAGGTACGTGATTGCAATGATTGAGGGAGGACCTATACCTATAAACAGTCTTACTCGAGATGATAGTATGCTATCTGGTCTGTCTTTATCATCATATATAGATGTTGATAGAGCCTATAGGATTCTTGTTTGACTACCAGCAGTATGATGGCGATCATATATGTGGGAGCTGGGGTCTATAAGCACATCCTTAAAGTGTCCCTAGTCGTGGGAGTTTCGAGACAGGGCATCGATACTCCAGAGTAGACTAGTGTATACAGTCGAGACCCCGACGAGGGGCGGTGGCCGGTCTCACAAGCCACTGGTGTCAGTTGGTTCACCTAAGATGTATACAGGTGCTCATTAGGTTATGAGTACACCGGACAGGACTCGCCGGGAACATGCTAGTTGGTATTATACATATCGTCAGATAGCAGTTCCCTGGTGACATGTGTACAGGTTAGTTCATTGACCTGAGGTCGTCATTTGTCTCGTGTGAGTTCCCACTGTGCTTTGATTTATACCCTACCACGGGTCAAAGGAGTCGTGCAAACAGATATATTTTGGGTACAGTCCCGAGCCACATTGGAGGCAGATGAGCGGATCTTCGGGGATTCGTCTCTCCCGGTATTGGGGGTGAGATCGCGCTGTGTTTAGGAGAGCCATTACAAGAAATCCCTGGCCTGGGTAATCGAGATATACTGGTAGGTATACCAGCAGAATCTCAGAGTGTTCTGGGCTGCTCTCTGACACGACTTATATCGCTGTTGGGGGTCTGACGTTTACCGACCCCCTAGGCCTAATATACGATACTCATAGACGAATGTTCCGGACTGTATGAATATTGTCACTGTCAGGCTCAGTAGGGTTTATAGATGAGTTCGCTCGTCAGCTTCCCTTCCAATCAATACATAGGCAAAACGTTACGTAAAGTTTGTACCTCTGACGTGCTAGGGTTTATACCTAGTGCCAGTGTGTTGATGAGTCATTAGAGTCCCCCACCGACACTTTCCCAAGTTCGGGCGAAACGTTGTAGAGGCCGTATGGGTTTATGGCAAGGTTCGGAAAATGCACGTGCATTTTCGCACGTGTCAGTTTTCGGGCAGATAATACTGGTAGGCTTTGGTTTAAGCCGGAACCGAGTATTATACTGTATAGATATAATATCTTTGTCTCAGTTGCACTTGTATTCGGTCGTAATACAAATGCGGGTATGTTTATACCAATACAGGGTTATCCTGAAATTCGTTTCGGGATGATTTTTGGAAGTTGCCAGTTTCCAGTTTTCTATCAGCCGTATTTTGACATTCGGTTAAATGCGGATTTATCTTTTCTTGGGATTTGTGTGGAAACTTCTAGAAGAGGTGACTAGGATGGTGACTAGGATAGTGAGGTGGCTTTGTCATTAATGGATCATTAATGATAAAGCATGACTAGGTTAATTGTGATTGGTTTGCATTTATTGATTTCTAGTGATTCATGCTTTGTTGTTAGGTTGTGATAAGTATGAAGGGATATGGTCACCACTTGCTACTCCTACACTCACCTCCCTCTTCTACTAATAGTGGCCGGCCCCTCTTTGTGTGGGTGTGTGATTTTTGAATCATTTCAAATTGGCAAAAAGATTATGATACAAGTGTATGGAAATTTCCTAGTTCAATTTCCATTCACCCGATTCCAAATGGCAACCTCTATAAACGTTCGTCCGTGACCTTGGACGTAACGAGACAAAGTATTCTACTCATTCTCTACTTCATCTTGGTCGTCTCTTTTGGCAAACTTGACGATCGAGTTGTCTCGGTTCAGAGGCGGGAGCCCGTTTAAAGATCCGTCGACGTGGTGCCACCTAGACGATGAGAACGGAGATCAAGCAAGTTCGGATCAGTTGCAACATAGCGTGGGATGATGGTTGAAGACCGAAGGACTCGGATCATTCGGTATAACAATTCTACCCTCTTTAAACTTGTTAGTTTAGCTTTAATGGACGATCCGGGATAAAGTACGCGATAGCGCCAGTCGTAAAAGTTTTGTTCCGCTTATCGGCGTCTGTTAGACGGCCGGGGTGCCGCCGCGTACTTATAGTACCCATATCTTAGATTATAACGATGAAAATGATGGGTGCCGATCGTCGGAAAACACGATGGAGGGCGTAGTTTTTCAACGCCATAGGAGGAAATTCCCTCCTATGGCATCTTTCCTCCATTATTCTCATATAGATTTATTCTTGTCTATGTGGAAAATAGTTATTAATTAGGTTTAGTAGAAAAACACATGTTAAAACTTTAATTAACATATAATTAACCTAAACGATTTTCTAAAGCGTTACAATCTTCCCCCCTTAAAGAAATTCGGTTCCCAAATTTTAAAATCTAATTACGCGTACCTTCGAAGAGATGAGGATATTTCTTCCTCATCTCGTCCTCGGCTTCCCATGTGACCTCTTCACCATTCAAGCCATGCCAAAGAACCTTTACGGATGGTATGGCCTTAGTCCTCAGTTTCTTCACCTGCCGATCCAGAATGACTATCGGCTGCTCAGTGAAAGAAAGATCGCGCTCCAGCTGGATCGTCTGATACTGAATTGCGTGAGAGGGGTCATGAAGGTACATGCGGAGCATCGATATATGAAATATGGGGTGAACATCTGGGAAGCTGGGTGGAAGATCCAAACGATAAGCAACTGTGCCGACTCGCTCGAGAATCTCGAAGGGACCCACATATCTGGGACTAAGCTTCCCTTTCTTCCCGAATCTCATCACGCCCTTCATTGGAGAAACCCTCAGGGAAACATGATCACCTACAGCAAATTCTAGTCTGCGACGTCTTCTATCCGCGTAAGATTTCTGCCTGCTCTGGGCCGCTCTCATCCTATCCCGAATCAACTGGATCTTCTCGGTCATTTCCTGCACAAGCTGCGGCCCTAAAACACTGCTCTCACTGAGCTCTATCCAACAAACTGGTGATCGGCATCTCCTCCCATATAGAGCCTCGAAGGGTGCCATCTGTATCGTCTCCTGAAAGCTGTTATTGTAGAAGAAATCTATCAAGGGCAAGTGATGATCCCAACTGCCACCGAAATCTAGAACGCAAGCTCAGAGCATGTCCTTAAGAGTCTGTATGGTCCGCTCTGACTGACCGTCGGTCTGCAGATTGAAAGCTGTATTGAAACTCAATCGGGTGCCTAAAGCCTCCTGAAGTTTCTGCCAAAGGCAACTGTTGAACTGAGCGCCTCTGTCGAACACGATGCAAGTAGGAATGCCATGTAGTCACACAATCTCATCCATATATATCTGAGCGTACTGAGCAAATCTGAAAGTTATCTTTACTGGCAGAAAGTGAGCCACTTTCGTTAACCGATTTACGATCACCCAAATCGAATCATACCCTCGACTGGTCCTAGGTAGACCCATGATAAAATCCATAGAGATCTGCTCCCACTTCCACTACGGAATGGGCAAAGGCTGTAATTCTCCTGCTGGCCTCTGATACTCGGCCTTGACTTGCTGGCAAGTCAGGCATCTCGAAACGAAATCTGTGACATCTCTCTTCATCCCTTCCCACCAGTAGGCATCTCTCAAGTTATGGTACATCTTGGTGGAACCCGGATGAACATTATATACTGACTGATGCGCCTCCTCTAAAATCTCGCGTCTCAGCCCTTCAGAATCTGGCACACACAGTCGAGGCCCAAATCGTAATACTCCCTGATCATCAATCACGAACTCTGAATCTCTGCCATGTCGAACCTGCTCCATGATCTCTGACAAACGGGCATCGCCGAACTGTGCTTCACGGATATGGTCAAGTAACTGTGGACATGCACGGACATGGGTAAGCTGTCTCTCGGTCAAAGTAAACTCGAACTGTACTCGGCTGTCATATAGAATCTGCCAATCTGCAGTCGACTGTCTCTGAACTGTGCTCAAACAAGACAAGCTACCTCCGGGCCTCTGACTCAAAGCATCCGCCACAACATTCGCCTTGCCCGGATGATAAAGAATCTCGTAGTCATAGTCTTTCACTAGCTCTATCCAACGGCGCTGTCTCAAATTCATATCTAGCTGCTGAAAGATGTACTTTAAGCTCTTGTGGTCCATGAATATCTAGCATGACTCGCCGTATAAGTAGTGTCTCCAGATCTTGAGTGCGAAAACCACTGCTGCCATCTCTAAGTCATGAGTGGGATAGTTCTGCTCGTACTTCTTCAACTGCCGAGTAGCATAAGCGATGACCCTACCGTGCTGCATCAGCACACAGCCTAGCCCTATTCAAGAAGCATCGCAATAAACAACAAAACCGCCCAATCCTGAAGGCAAAGATAATACTGGTGCAGTCGTCAAACGAGTCTTCAACTGCTGAAAGCTCTGCTCGCATGCCTTGGTCCAAAGAAAAGAAACTCCCTTCCGGGTTAACCCGGTCAGCGGTGCAGCTAAACGAGAAAAATCCTGTACAAAATGTCGATAGTATCCGGCCAAACCCAAAAAGCTGCAAACCCCTGTCATTGATACAGGTCTGGGCCAGTGTTGAACGGCCTCGATCTTCTTCGGGTCCACACGTATGCCATCTTTCGTAACCTCGTAACCCAAGAAATTGACACTGTCAAACCAGAAGGCACACTTGGAGAATTTACCAAATAGCTGATGCTCCCTCAAAGTCTGCAATGTGATCCTCAAATGCTACTCGTGATCCTTTCGACTCCGGGAGTATACTAAGATGTCATCAATGAACACGATAATAAACTGATCAAGAAACGGCCTGAATACGCGGTTCATCAAATCCATAAACGCTGCTGGGGTATTGGTGAGTCTGAACGACATCACCAAGAACTCATAATTCCCGTAGCGCGTACGAAAAGTAGTCTTTGGAATATCATCCTTCCGAATCCGCAACTGATGATAACCCGACCGCAAGTCAATCTTTGAGAAATATCCTGCACCCTGGAGCTGATCAAACAAATCGTCAATGCGAGGTAAAGGATATCTGTTCCGCACAGTAACTTGATTCAACTGACGATAATCGATGCACAAAGGCATACTGCCATCTTTCTTCTTGATGAACAGGACTTGAACTCCCTAAGGTGACTCACTCGGACGAATAAGCCCTTTATCCAGCAAATCTTGCAATTGATCTTTTAGTTCTTTAAGCTCTGCCGGGGCCATCCAATAAGGCTGTAGAGAAATAGGCCCCGTGCCGGGGATCGAGTCAATGCAGAACTTGATATCATGCTCAGGTAGCAAACCAGGCAGCTCGTCAGGAAAGACATCTGGAAATTCCCTCACAATCGGGACCTGGTCCAACGGGACCTCTGCAGCTCCAGCATCACGAACATATGCTAAGAATCCCTGACATCCTTTCCTCAAGAGATGATTAGCGCGAAGAGAAGAAATCAAGCTGGGAAGGGTGGCACTACGGTCTCCCTGAATAACAAGAACTGGCTCACTCGGAAAACTAAATCTGACCGCCTTCTCACGGAAGTCCACGGACGCATAACAAGTGGCTAGCCAGTCCATGCCCAGAAGAACGTCGAAGTCTAACATATTGAGGAGAATCAAATCAACCGAAGAATCCCTCTCTCCGATACGAATGAAACACGATCGAAACACATATCGAACGACAAATGACTCTCCTACTGGAGTAATAACAACAAGTGGCTGATCTAGCGAAGACGACTCTCGACCCAACCTCGGTGCAAAGTGTATAGATACATAAGAATGTGTGGAACCTGGATCGAATAATACCCACGCGTCGAAAGAACATACTGGAAGAGTACCTGTCCCAACGGTATTGGATGCCTGCACATCCTAAGGAGTCAAAGCGAACACACGGGCCTATCCCCCACCAGTAGCTTACTGTCCACTGCCTCGTCCTCTCTGAATAGGGCCGCCATGCCCACGGCTTCTAGGAGCATCTTCCCGGCATGGAGTATCATCAGGAGTAGGAAGTAAAGCTCTATGGGGAGGGGGTGATGGTGGTAAAGTTACATGTGGAACCGTCTGTCACGTCCCGAAAGTATGGAATATGACCGGCACTTAAACTACGAAACGTCTCGAGGCGTACGTAATCTAAGTAAGCCGAAAACCCAGAAATCCAAACCAAGAAAAGTATTAGAGTGAAGGAAAAACCAATTTAAATCAAGTAGTGTGCAACATATGCCGAAATATGCATTTTAAAAACCACAAGTCTTTTCTAAAAATTTCGGCAGAGTCTCCTTTATAAATACTGGCCCCCAAACGGGATACAACATGAATAGTATACGAAATCAATAAAAAAGGAATCCCTAAGCGGGAGCTAGCTCTTCGTCAATCGACGGTCACAACCACACAAGCAATATAATATACAACGCCAACGGCGAGGATCAAAACTCAAAAGGAAACTCAAAACAGCAAGAAATCCATAGAAATACAACGCGCGACTCTAAGGTCGAAAGAATAAACATCACTGGTCTCTATTTCCGAAATAAATACATGTTTGGTTGATGGAACTTCTAGATACAACAGAATAATAATATACAAATTATAATGATGGGTACGATACAAATAAACCCACCTACTAGCAAGTCACCTAAAAAGAAGCAGTGCCAGCAAAGCCGTAAAGAAACCTGTACGGCAAAACCTGCAAGAAACTGTAGCACAACGGGGGTGAGTTACCAACTCGTGAGTAGAACAACATCTACGAACAGAAATCGCACGAACAACGCAATCCTAGGTCAACGATCATAGCAAATCCTTAAATATATAACCAGCAGCCTATAACAATGGCTAGGGTAAATGTCTAACCGAAGTGTAATCCCATGTGCCCGTGTCAGTGCCTCAAGTAGCAATATATCATGTGGATGATGTATGAATGTATGAAACAGAATGCATGTACTAAAGAAAACTGCTTTCATAAATTAGTGAGATTTCTGTATCTTTTGAAAATCGAGGTATCATAAATGAAATCAGCATAAACAGTGCCTAGCATCGACACAAAACAAGTATCCAAATCTCTCGATATCTCTGTTCGCAATCTCTGTACCCAAATATCTCAAAATCTCTGTATGTCAATCTCACTATCTAGGGCGTCGTCAGTCCAGACCGGCCCCTACCATCAATCTCAAGACCACGACGGTATCCTCCGGATATCCGACGCGCCGGGTAAAATCACCGGTCGGTAGTGCTCCCCTGCCAGGCTCAACGCCATCATCTGCGACCTTCTGGCCCCGGGGTCCCGCACCGGGCCCACCATGTACCCGAAACGGTACATCCATCTTCTCGAATCGGGTCTCGAAATCCATCAGCAAACTCATGGTGGACGACTCATACATCATGGGAAAACCACACTTTTCACTTAAAAAAAAGAAAGAGAAAAGAAGTTTATAAATGTTTTTGCGGTTTTCCCCCAAATCCAGGAAATCACATGAAAACTCGAATCCAAATCCTCAATAGCATGTAAACAGTGAGTATAGGCATGAAAATCCATGAATGCGGCACGACAGAGAATAATAACATGCATGAAGTAGTAGGCAATAACTACAATGTCTAAACTAGCATATAAGGCAAGTGCACTAATATCATGTCTAAACTATTAGCTAACAACCTATGTCAATGAAATAGTATTTTCTAAAGTGTTCGTGACATGGCAATTACCGATGAAGATGTGTGTGAGCCGGCAAGTAAGTGTACGTGGTACATACGCGTCATCGGTAATGGTGCCGGTGTCCTAACAACATGATATCAACCATAGAATATGAATCATAATATAAGCATGCGATGCGGAGCGAACAGCAATAATGAGCGGGAGCTAAATACTAGACACAATGATAACAAATCAGCATTTAATGTAATATGAGTCATACAGCTACACTAAACTATAGGGCTGAGCTAACAAGCTGAACTAAAGGTAAGGAAACCGCCTAACACCTGAGTCGATACATATGTATGTATATATATATATATATATATATATTAGTCGGTGATCCCGTCTCGACAATATCACATCCGATACCATATCTATAATCAATATTCCCAAGTCAAGAGTGTGAATCAAATATCAATATATAGCTCGTACGTAAATCCGTCGTACGGCATCCCAAATCTGGGTACGGTCAATAAAACATTTATCTGGTATCCTCTTTATCAAGATCATAATCCGGTTACTGATCTATGTCTAGTACGATACTAATATCATCAATATAATCATGATCTGACTACTGATCGACAGTCTCGTACAAACCGATATCATCAGCACATATCATCATGAAGGAGTATACGTCGCCCAATACAGCCTATTATCAACATCCTAGCATATCATATCTCATATCACGATCACATGTCGACCATTTTATTTATATCACTATTCACATGGTATCATCGTCCAAAGATCCACTATAAGATCATGACGTATCTCAAATACGAGTTCCGCCGAATCACCGATCTCACGGTCTCAAATCAAATCTCATCGACTCACCTCACATCCCAAATACAACCCTCAAATCCAGTATATGAACACATAGTCCCATACCCATGTGAACACATAAGTATATATATTCCCATCTAAGCACATATGAAAGAAGAATGTATGCAAGTATGGGTGTGTGTGTATGTATGGTGCAACCATTACTCTAGGGTTCCGCAACACTACACTAATCCAATCACACCAAATATCCATCTTTATCATCAAAAACATCAAACAATATATAATCAATATATGTGTGTATACGTATTCGTATACATCACCACGAACTGCGGGGGTGCTATACGCCATCCACCCGACTTCTCCCCGTAGATGTAAATCTACTCACCTGGTCCTCGCTCCTCGGTGCCGACGTCGGCACGCGCTTGCTTGTCGTCTCGAAGTCCACATGGGGTACCTACATATCATAACACACCGTATCGCATTAAAATCCGACACATGACCAAAACGACACACGAATCCCACATAGGCCAAAACCTATGGTTGCTTTCATAAATCAACCCAAATACCCTCGACGTCGGCGTAGAAATGCCAACCCATCGAGAAAAACCCAAACACACCCATTTTCACATTCACAAATACTAAACATATATATGGAATAGGTTAAAATTCACAAAAACCCCAAACTCATTTATAAAGCTATTTTTCCGAAAATCTAGCAAGCAAAATTAACCGATTTAGTACAAAACCTGATATTTAAACAAATCTAGTGGCCACAATATCCACTAACCATTATAAATAAGTCATACAAAACATAATTTGAATTTTAATCTCACTATCTTTCATTAACCCGAAATTCTAGTTTACAATTTTACCCAATTTTAACACCTTTAAAGCAACAATACATAATTCAACAACTAGACAAGGTTTCGAACAATCTAAGGTGTTAAACTACTCATGATCATGTCAAAGATGTGATGAAACGCTTACCATATTTTAATTCTCAAATTATCATAATATTTAAAAAACCATGTAAGCACTAAAATTGAAAATCGGCGCAAACATTGCGGATTTACGATATAGCGATCACATCATCGCACAATCAACCAAACTAACCCACTAGATATCAACAACACTCAATTTGACCCACTTGGGATGCTTCAAACCCTAATTAGAAATTCAACCTCTTTCTTGAATTTCATCACACAAACAACAACAACCAATTTAACACTTAATTAAATTTGCTTTAGCAATAACTAACAATTTAACAAAAGGGTCAAGATTTTTATACCTCACAAGCCATTGATCCAACCTGAAATCTAGCCCTCTAAATTGAAATCTGTGCGCCAAGATCCAAGCTAAAAGAGATAAGGGAAAATGGGTAGGGCTTTGATTTGAGTTTTAGCTTTGATTTTTGATGGAAATTGGTGAATTTTTATGGAAAATGAGAGGAGAAGATGGAAGGAGGGGCTGCTGTTGGAGGCCTGCAATTTTCGTCCAGAAATTGAGGGGAGTGAGGAGAGAGAGGGAGGGGTTGAAAGTGGGGAGAAAAGACAAAGTCCACACCTGTTTGACTTCCTTTCATTTTCTTTTCTTTTCATTGTTTAAGTAATGAAAAGTGAGGTGATTGGAGAGAGAGAGAGAGAGGGGGCTGTCAAAGGGGGGGCCGACCACTTAGGGAGAGTAAGAGAGGGTGAGGTGTGGGTGTGTGGGTTAGGGAAAAAGATAAATGTATTACCCCAATTCCCATTAATACAAATTTCACTATTTAAGCTCCGTTTCATCGACATTTTCTAAACCGTTATGGCAAACCATTTCATTTCAAAAACAATATTTTACATGTCAGTTTAGTGTGTCATGAATTATAAAATTTGTATCAACCCATTCCAATTTGTAATTTTCCCTAATTAAATATATTAGTGACGGCTTAAAATAATATTAAAATAATTAATTTCGGAAAAATTTTCAGAAAATTAGAAATTTTACCGGTAGATCAAAAAACAACAAATACTAGCAATTACATAGTTAGAATATATATATTTAATTTTATAATAAAGATATTTGTATTTTGACTTTTACAGAAAACCCCTTTATTTTACCGATTTTTCCGAAATTTCACCGAAACGATTTTCAAAACGTTACAATCTTCCCCCTTAAAGAAATTCGGCCCCCGAATTTAAATTAAAACTCCCCCCAAAAACTAAAACATCTAAGCGAAACCAGCAAGTCGTCGGGGCTCCGAAATCATAAATACATAAAACAAATCGTAGTGCAGCGCATGCGCATGAAAAATGAGCATATAACTCAAAATCAAAACTCTGTCAAGCATCCCGCAATCATCGGAGTCATGGGGAAGACATCAATATCAAGATCCAATACGAAAACCAATATGATATACATCATCAAAGCATCTAGAAGCAATGCATGACAAACTTTTTTCAAATCGTCGTGCGATGTTCGCAACACCGCACAGTGGCGGTCGTCTATTGTAAGAAAATAACTACATACATACATACATACATACATACATACATACATATATATATATATATATATATATATATCCTTTGTTTAATATGTACGTTCCGCCGTTTTGGGAAACAATTTAGAAGGGTTTCCTTGTTTTAAATGTTCCGTGTCATATCAGACACGTAGGTAAATACTGAGACTATAGCTCGCTTTTTATAATTCCCTTCGATAGCTATCAATGCATGCATAATATATTCAGGTACTGTCCTCTGACTAGTCTTGCTCAGTACGAAAACACATAGCAAATATCATAAAAGCGTACTGCTCTATAAGAAATCAATCCCGAAATATGCATATGAATACTACGTGCGTCTGGTGCGTACGGAAATCAAAATCCATGAATGTGCCATACATATGCACAGAAACAACATCTAAGTGCATCGGGTGTGCACGAAACATCTGTCAAGGGCAACAGGTGTGCCTGACAGCAAAAACAGGTGTATCTGACATGCACGAAGAATCTCGATTTAGTGCATCTGTTGTGCACCAAAATCGCGTCTCAAAACATGCGCCCAACATGCGCGAAAACCCAAATCAGGTGCATCCATCATGCACGAAATCATGAAATCCAATATCAAGCGCCGAACATGCGCAAAATCCAATCAGGTGCACAAGGTGCACAAAACCAATATCGAGCATCACAATCGAAATCGAAGTCCAGTGCATCTAAGTGCACAAAATGCGTATCACTGCACTGCAAGCATATATGAACTATACAGAGTGCAAAAACCAAATCGTATGCGTATATACGTACAAATCAACTCAACTGTATGAAATCCATATAATCACAAACATGAGAAACCAAGGAACGAAAACTATCTCAAGTGCAACAACTGTGCAAAAATCGTAAATACTCAGTAGGTGCAACCATGGTGCATGAAAACAATATCATGAAACTCAATCATCAAAACCAAATCATGCGAATAGATCGCTCAAAGTACCAAAATCAAGTATGGCGGAATAGTCTCTCTCAAGCACATCCTCCAATAATCTCTGGCCAACTGTCGTGGTCACTCATAGCATGTCTCGTCGACGATCCTGAACTCTGGCCTGCCGGTGCACGTAACATGACCACTCCTGGGTCCAAGTCTTCTCGTAATTCATCCCAGAAAGGTCCTGTCGAGATCTCTCCCAAATCTCGTCTCTGCCGAACTGTCCGGAAGTCATCGTCCCTTAATAGACCAGTTCTCGTTCCGGAATGGCTGCATACTCATCGCGACTCCTTCTGGAAGGCATATCCAAGTACAATGCCTCGGCATGCGTATCGCATCTCTGATGTCGGCGGAGTGGAATGTCGTCTCATCAAGATCTCGTACGAACCTCTTACTCCACTTTCTCTAATGTCGACTCCTTCGGATTCGTCTCGTCGTGGTTGCATGGACTGAGCTCCAACGGCTATCCTCGTATCTGTAGTCTCCTAAGAAATGCATCTCACCACCTGGCATCTGAATGAAGTCGAATCATTTGATCGATTCGTCAAAACCTCATAATCCCCCATGAGCTCAACATCTTGGGTACAGTTAAATAGTATCGAGTACGTACCATAGCATCGATGGTCCAGCCGTACAAGGGCAAACCCAAGCCTCACTAATGGCGCCGCGGAACTGCCGCAAACCCTAAGGTTCAAAGGCTTTCACATGGTCATTAAATCGAGTTAGGGTTTCATTCTTCTAGAGGGTCCATAGAATTGCCTGCATGCTCTTCCGAATACTTTAAACTTGGAATAATAGGTTTCTGATATTCGATTGTCTCTGTCGACTCTCAACGTCTCCGTGTGAAGTCGTGTCTAGCTGGAATCAATCAATCTGATAACCTCGCATCAGGGTAGGCGAACGAACAACATGTCCTAGTCATTCATCCTCGGGTGACTAGCGACCTTCTATCATCTCTTAATACAACTCGTACTGCAATAGCTCCAACATCTGGGGCGATATCTCGTCGTTCGCAGCAATAACTGGCTCACTCGTCAGCACGCTGAACAGTGCCTCAATCATCATGAATAAGCAATACGCTAACGGTCATCAAAATCTGGCTGGCCTCTATCATTGGCTCAATCCTCTGGTGCTGATCTGCACGTCCGAGTAATCTCATACAGCGATCCATCAAACGCTCGTGGCGCAAAAACACAATAAAAAGACACATCTCTGCAATCGTGTGTCGCCGGAATCACGCCCTGGTCAGTCCTCGTTCGTAACGAGCTCGTGCTGAACGCAACTCTAGCCATAGCTCTCCCTGCCCGTAATCAAGGCAGCAAAACCATAACTGATACCGATGAGGCTAAATCAGGAATGAATATAATACTGAACAAAGAAATGTACATCCTAAGGCTTCTTAAGTGGAGTAGCGTATCGTAAGTATGTCGCGGAACATATCCACGGTACATCACTCTACTTTAGTCACCTATTCCATCAACCAAGGCTCATCGTACGCTCCGAAGGTAAAACCTAACGCTCTGATACTAACTTTGTCACGTCCCGAAAGTACGGAATATGACCGGCACTTAAACTACGAAACGTCTCGAGGCATACGTAATCTAAGTAAGCCGATAACCCAGAAATCCAAACAAAGAAAAGTAGTAGAGTGAAGGAAAAACCAATTTAAATCAATTAGTGTGCAACATATGCCGAAATATGCATTTTAAAAACCACAAGTCTTTTCTAAAAATTCCGGCAGAGTCTCCATTGTAAATACTGGCCCCCAAACGGGATACAACATGAATAGTATACGAAATCAATAAAAAGGGCATTCCCAAGCGGGAGCTAGCTCTTCGTCAATCGACGGTCACAACCACACAAGCAATATAATATTCAACGCCAAGGGCGAGGATCAAAACTCAAAAGGAAACTCAAAACAATAAGAAATCCATTGAAATACAACGCGCGACTCTAAGGTCGAAAGAATAAACATCACTGGTCTCTATTTCTGAAATAAATACATATTTGGTTGATGGAACTTCTAGATACAATAGAATAATAATATACAAAGTATAATGATGGGTACGATACAAATAAACCCACCTACTAGCAAGTCACCCGAAAAGAATCAGTGCCAGCGAAGCCGTAAAGAAACCTGTACGGCAAAACCTGCAAGAAACTGTGGCACAACGGGGTGAGTTGCCAACTCGTGAGTAGAAAAACATCTACGAACAGAAATCGCACGAACAACGCAATCCTAGGTCAACGATCATAGTATATCCTCAAATATATAACCAGCAGCCTATTACAATGGCTAGGGTAAATGTCTAACCCAAGTGTAATCCCATGTGCCCGTGTCAGTGCCTCAGGTAGCAATATATCATGTGGATGATGTATGAATGCATGAAACAGAATGCATGTACTGAAGAAAACTGCTTTCATAAATTAGTGAGATTTCTGTATCTTTTTAAAATCGAGGCATCATAAATGAAATCAGCATAAACAGTGCCTAGCAACGACACAAAACAAGTATCCAAATCTCTCGATATCTCTGTGTCGCAATCTCTGTACCCCAATATCTAAAAATCTCTGTATGTCAATCTCACTATCTAGGCCGCTGTCAGTCCAGACCGGCCCCTACCATCAATCTCAAGACCACGACAGTATCCTCCGGATATCCTACGCGTCGGATAAAATCATCGGTCGGTAGTGCTCCCTTGCCAGGCTCAACGCCATCATCTGCGACCTTCTCGCCCCGGGCCCACCATGTACCCGAAACGGTTCATCCATCTCCTCGAATCGGGTCTCGAAATCCATCAGCAAACTCATGGTGGACGACTCATGCATCATGGGAAAACCGCACTTTTCATTTATAAAAAAAGAGAGAGGAAAGAAGTTTATAAATGTTTTTGCGGTTTTCCCCCAAATCCAGGAAATCTCATGAAAATCCGAATCCAAATCCTCAATAGCATGTAAACAGTGAGTATAGCCATGAAAATCCATGAATGCGGCACGACAGAGAATAATAACATGCATGAAGTAGCAGGCAATAACTACAATGTCTAAACTAGCATATAAGGCAAGTGCACTAATATCATGTCTAAACTATTAGCTAACAACCTATGTCAATGAAATAGTATTTTCTAAAGTGTTCGTGACATGGCAATTACCGATGAAGATATGTATGAGCCGGCAAGTAAGTGTACGTGGTACATATGCGTCATCGGTAATGGTGCTGGTGTCCTAACAACATGATATCAACCATAGAATATGAATCATAATATAAACATGCGATGCGGAGCGAACAACAATAATGAGCGAGAGCTAAATACTAGACACAATGATAACAAATCTGCATTTAATGTAATATGAGTCAAACAGCTACACTAAACTATAGGGCTGAGCTAACAAGCTGAACTAAAGGTAACGAAACCGCCTAACACCTGAGTCGATACATATGTATATATATATATATTAGTCGGTGATCCCGTCTCGACAATATCACATCCGATACCATATCTATAATCAATATTCTCAAGTCCAGAGTGCGGATCAAACATCAATATATAGCTTGTACGTAAATCCGTCGTACGGCATCCCAAAATTGGGTACGGTCAATATCACATTCATCATATTATTCATCTGATATCCTCTTTATCAAGATCATAATCCGGGTACTGATCTATGTCTAGTACAATACTATTATCATCAATATAATAATGATCTGACTACTGATCAACAGTCTCGTACAAACCGATATCATCAGCACATATCATCATGAAGGAGTACACGTCGCCCAATACGGCCTATTATCAACATCCTAGCATATCATATCTCATATCACGATCACATGTCGACCATTTTATTTATATCACTATTCACATGGTATCATCGTCCAAAGATCCGCTATAACATCATGACGTATCTCAAATACGAATTCCGCCAAATCACCGATCTCACGGTCTCAAATCAAATCTCATCGATTCACCTCACATCCCAAGTACTATACTCAAATCCAGTATGTGAACACATAGTCCCATACCCATGTGAACACACAAATATATATATTCCCATCTAAGCACATATGAAAGAAGAATATATGCAAGTATGGGTGTGTGTGCGTATGTGTGGTGCAACCACTACTCTAGGCTTCCGCAACACTACACTAATCCAATCACAACAAATATCCATCTTTATCATCAAGAACATCAAACAATATATCATCAATATATGTGTGTATACGTATTCGTATACATCACCACGAACTGTGGGGGTGCTATAGCCATCCACCCGACTTCTCCCCGTAGATATAAAT
Organism: Agapanthus africanus; assembly: GCA_030015575.1. NCBI lineage: Eukaryota > Viridiplantae > Streptophyta > Magnoliopsida > Asparagales > Amaryllidaceae > Agapanthus > Agapanthus africanus. The sequence continues at coordinate 184,907,116 of CM057346.1, read as the reverse complement.
CTGCTCACCTGGTCCTCGCTCGCCGGTGCCGACGTCGCCACGCGCTTGCTTGTCGCCTCGAAGTCCACATGGGGTACCTACATATCAAAACGCACCGTATCGCATTAAAATCCGACTCATGACCAAAACGACACACGAATCCCACATAGGCAAAAACCTATGGTTGCTTTCACAAATTAACCCAAAAACCCTCGACGTCGGCGTACAAACACCAACCCATCAAGAAAAACCCAAACACTCCCATTTTCACATTCACAAACACTAAACATATATATGGAATAGGTTAAAATTCACAAAAACCCCAAACTCACTTTAAAAGCTATTTTTCCGAAAATTTAGCAAGCAAAATTAACCGTTTTAGTACAAAACCTGATATTTAAACAAATTCAGTGGCCACAATATCCACTAAACATTATAAATAAGTCATACAAACCCTAATTAGATTTTTAATCTCACTATCTTTCATTAACCCGAAATTCTAGTTTACAATTTTACCCAATTTTATCACTTTTAAAGCAACAATACATAATTCAACAACTAGACTAGGTTTCGAACAACCTAAGGTGTTAAACTACTCATGATCATGTTAAAGACGTAATGAAATGCTTACCATATTTTAATTCTCAAATTATCATAATATTTAAAAAACCTAGTAAGCACTTGAATTGAAAATCGGCGCAAACATTGCGAATTTACGATATAGCGATCACATCATCGCACAATCAGCCAAACTAACCCACTAAATATCAACAACACTCAATTTGACCCACTTGGGATGCTTCAAACCCTAATTAGAAATTCAACCCCTTTCTTGAATTTCATCACACAAACAACAACAACCAAATTAACACTTAATTAAATTTGCTTTAAGCAATAACTAAAAATTTAACAAAAAGGTCAAGATTTTTGTACCTCACAACCCATTGATCCAACTTGAAATCTAGCCCTCTAAATTGAAATCTTTGCGCCAAGATCCATGCTAAAAGAGATAGGGGAAAATGGGTAGGGCTTTGATTTGAATTTTAGCTTTGATTTTTGATGGAAATTGGTGAATTTTTGATGGAAAATGAGAGGAGAAGATGGAAGGAGGGGGTGCTGTTGGAGACCTGGAATTTTCGGCCAGAAATTGAGGGGAGTGAGGAGAGAGAGGGAGGAGTTGAAAGTGGGAAGAAAAGACAAAGTCCACACCTCTTTGACTTCCTTTCATTTTCTTTTCTTTTCATTGTTTAAGTAATGAAAAGTGAGGTGATTGGAGAGAGAGAGAGGGCTGTCAAAGGGGGGGCCGGCCACTTGGGGAGAGGAAGAGAGGGTGAGGTGTGGGTGTGTGGGTTCGGAAAAAAGATAAATGTATTACCCCAATTCCCATTAACACAAATTTCACTATTTAAGCCCCTTTTCTTCGACATTTTCTAAACCGTTTTGGCAAAACATTTCATTTCAAAAATAATATTTTACATGTCAGTTTAGTGTGTCATGAATTATAAAATTTGTATCAACCCATTCCAATTTATAATTTTCCCTAATTAAATGTATTAGTGATGGCTTAAAATAATATTAAAATAATTAAATTCGGAAATTTTTTCAGAAAATTTGAAATTTTATCAGTGGCTCAATAAACACCAAATATTAGTAATTGCATAGCTAGAATATGTATATTTAATTTTATAATAAAGATATTTGTATTTTGACTTTTTACAGAATACCCCTTTATTTTACCGATTTTTCCGAAATTTCACCGAAACGATTTTCAAAACGTTACAATCTTCCCCCCTTAAAGAAATTCGGTCCCCAAATTTAAATTAAAACTCCCCCCAAAAACTAAAACATCTAAGCAAAACCAGCAAGTCGTCGGGGCTCCAAAATCATAAATACATAAAACAAATCGTAGCGCGGCGCATGCGCATGAAAAATGAGCATATAACTCAAAATCAAAACTCCGTCAAGCATCCCGCAATCATCAGAGTCATGGGGAAGACATCAATGTCAAGATCCAATACGAAAACCAACATGATATACATCATTAAAGCATCTAGAAGCAATGAATGACAAACCTGTTTCAAATCGTCGTGCGATGTTCGCAACACTGCATAGTGGCGAACGTCTACTGTAAGAAAATAACTACATATATATATATATATCCTTTGTTTAATATGTATGTTCCGCCGTTTTGGGAAACAATTTAGAAGAGTTTCCTTGTTTTAAACCTTCCGTGTCATATCAGACACGTAGGTAAATACTGAGACTATAGCTCGCTTTTTGGAATTCCCTTCGATAGCTATCAATGCATGCAAAATATATTCAGGTAATGTCCTCTGACTAGTCCTGCTCAGTACGAAAACACATAGCAAATATCATAAAAACGTACTGCTCTAAAAGAAATCAATCCCGAAATATGCATATGAATACTACGTGCGTCTGGTGCGCACGGAAATCGAAATCCCTGAATGTGCCATACATATGCACAGAAACAACATCTAAGTGTATCGGGTGTGCACGAAACATCTGTCAAGGGCAACAGGTGTGCCTGACAGCAAAAACAGGTGCATCTGACATGCACGAAGAATCTCGATTTAGTGCATCTGGTGTGCACCAAAATCGCGTCTCAAAACATGCGCCCAACATGCGCGAAAACCCGAATCAGGTGCATCCATCATGCACGAAATCATGAAATCCAATATCAAGCGCCGAACATGCGCAAAATCCAATCAGGTGCACAAGGTGCACAAAACCAATATCGAGCATCACAATCGAAATCGAAGTCCAGTGCATCTAAGTGCACAAAATACGTATCACTGCACTGCAAGCATATATGAACTATACCGAGTGCAAAAACCAAATCGTATGCGTATATACGCACAAATCAACTCAACTGTATGAAATCCATATAATCACAAACATGAGAAACCAAGGCACGAAAACTATCTCAAGTGCAACAACTGTGCAAAAATCGTAAATACTCAGTAGGTGCAACCATGGTGCATGAAAACAATATCATGAAACTCAATCATCAAAACCAAATCATGCGAATAGATCACTCAAAATACCAAAATCAAGTATGGAGGAATAGTCCCGCTCAAGCACATCCTCCAATAATCTCTGGCCAACTGTCGTGGTCACTCATAGCATATCTCGTCGACGATCCTGAACTCTGGCCTGCCGGTGTACGTAACATGACCACTCCTGGGTCCAAGTCTTCTCGTAATTCATCCCAGAAAGGTCCTGTCGAGATCTTTCCCAAATCCCGTCTCTGCCGAACTGTCCAGAAGTCATCGTCCCTTACTAGATCTGTTCTCATTCCGGAACGGCTGCATACTCATCGTCACTCTTTCTGGAAGGTATATCCAAGTACAATGCCTCGGCATGCGTATCACATCTCTGATGTCGACGGAGTGGAACATTGTATCATCATGATCTCGTACGAACCTCTTACTCCACTTTCTCTAATATCGACTGCTTCGGACTCGTCTCGTCGTGGCTGCATGGACTGAGCTCCAACGGCTATCCTCGTATCTGGAGTCTCCCAAGAAATGCATCTTACCACCTGGCATCCGAATGAAGTCGAACCATTTGATCGATTCGTCAAAACCTCATAATCCCCCAAGAGCTCAACATCTTGGGTACAGTTTAATAGTATCGAGTACGTACCACAGCATCGATGGTCCAGCCGTAGAAGGGAAAACCCAAGCCTCACTAATGGCACCGCGGAACTGCCGCAAACCCTAAGGTTCAAAGGCTTTCACATGGTCATTAAGTCGAGTTTGGGTTTCATTCTTCTAGACGGTACATAGAATTGCCTGCATGCTCTTCCGAATACTTTAAACTTGGAATAATAGGTTTCTGACATTCGATCGTCTCTGTCGACTCTCAACGTCTCTGCGTGAAGTCGTCTCTAGCTGGAATCAATCTATCTGATGATCTCACATCGGGGTAGACGAACGAACCACATGTCCTAGTCATTCATCCTCGGGTGACTAGCGACCTTCTATCATCTCTTAATACAACTCGTACTGCAATAGCTTTAACATCTGGGGCGATATCTCGTCGTTCGCAGCAATAACTGGCTCACTCGTCTGCACGCTGAACAATGCCTCAATCATCATGAAAAAGCAATACGCCAACGGACATCAAAATCTGGCTGGCCTCTATCATTGGCTCAATCCTCTGGTGCTGATCTGCACGTCCGAGTAATCTCATACAGCGATCCATCAAACGCTCGTGGCGCAAAAACACAATAAAAAGAAACATCTCTGTAATCGTGTGTCGCCGGAATCACGCCCTGGTCAGTCCTTGTTCGTAACGAGCTCGTGCTGACCGCAACTCTTGCCGTAGCTCTCCTATCCCGTAATCGTGGCAGCAAAACCATAATTGATAACGATGAGGCGAAATCAGGAATGAATATAATACTGAACAAAGAAATGCACATCCTAAGGCTTCTTAAGTGGAGTAGCGTATCATAAGTATGTCGCGGAACATACCCACGGTATGTCACTCTACTTTAGTCACCTATTCCATCAACCAAAGGTCATCCTACGCTCCGAAGGTAAAACCTAACGCTCTGATACCAACTTTGTGACGTCCCGAAAGTACGGAATATGACCAGCACTTAAACTACGAAACGTTTCGAGGCGTACGTAATCTAAGTAAGCCGAAAACCCAGAAATCCAAACCAAGAAAAGTAGTAGAGTGAAGGAAAAACCAATTTAAATCAAGTAGTGTGCAACATATGCCGAAATATGCATTTTAAAAACCACAAGTCTTTTCAAAAAATTTCGGCAGAGTCTCCTTTGTAAATACTGGCCCCCAAACAGGATACAACATGAATAGTATACGAAATCAATAAAAAGGGCATCCCCAAGCGGGAGCTAGCTCTTCGTCAATCGATGGTCACAACCACACAAGCAATATAATATACAATGCCAAGGGCGAGGATCAAAACTCAAAAGGAAACTCAAAACAGTAAGAAATCCATAGAAATACAACGTGCGACTCTAAGGTCGAAAGAATAAACATCACCGGTCTCTATTTCTGAAATAAATACATGTTTGGTTGATGGAAGTTCTAGATACAACAGAATAATAATATACAAAGTATAATGATGTGTACGATAGAAATAAACCCACTTACTAGCAAGTCACCCGAAAAGAAGCAGTGCTAGCGAAGCCGTAAAGAAACCTGTACGGCAAAACCTGCAAGAAACTGCGGCACAACGGCGGTGAGTTGCCAACTCGTGAGTAGAAAAACATCTACGAACAGAAATCGCACGAACAAAGCAATCCTAGGTCAACGATCATAGTATATCCTCAAATATATAACCACCAGCCTATAATAATGGCTAGGGTAAATGTCAAACCGTAAGTGTAATCCCATGTGCCCGTGTCAGTGCCTCAGGTAGCAATATATCATGTGGATGATGTATGAATGCAAGAAACAGAATGCATGTACTGAAGAAAACTGCTTTCATAAATTAGCGAGATTTCTCTATCTTTTTAAAATCGAGGTATCATAAATGAAATCAGTATAAACAGTGCCTAGTATCGACACAAAACAAGTATCCAAATCTCTCGATATCTTTGTGTCGCAATCTTTATACCTCAATATCTCAAAATCTCTGTATGTCAATCTCACTATCTAGGGCGCCGTCAGTCTAGACCGGCCCCTACCATCAATCTCAAGACCACGACGGTATCCTCCGGATATCCGACACGTCGGGTAAAATCACCGGTCGGTAGTGCTCCCCTGCCAGGCTCAATGCCATCATCTGCGACCTTCTCGCCCCGGGTACCGCACCGGGCCCACTATATACCCGAAACGGTAGATCCATCTTCTCGAATCGGGTCTCGCAATCCATCAGCAAACTCATGGTGGACGACTCATACATCATTGGAAAACAGCACTTTTCATTTAAAGAAAAGAGAGAGAAAAGAAGTTTATAAATGTTTTTGCGGTTTTCCCCCAAATCCAGGAAATCTCATGAAAATCCGAATCCAAATCCTCAATAGCATGTAACAGTGAGTATAGGCATGAAAATCCATGAATGTGGCACGACAGAGAATAATAACAGGCATGAAGTAGCAGGCAATAACTACAATGTCTAAACTAGCATATAAGGCAAGTACACTAATATCATGACTAAACTATTAGCTAACAACCTATGTCAATGAAATAGTATTTTCTAAAGTATTCATGATATGGCAATTACCGATGAAGATGTGTGTGAGCCGGCAAGTAAGTGTACGTGGTACATACGCGTCATCGGTAATAGTGCCAGTGTCCTAACTGCATCATATCAACCATAGAATATGAATCATAATATAAGCATGCGATGCGGAGCGAACAGCAAGAATGAGCGGGAGCTAAATACTAGACACAATGATAACAAATCTGCATTTAATGTAATATGAGTCATACAGCTGCACTAAACTATAGGGCTGAGCTAACAAGCTGAACTAAAGGTAAGGAAACCGCCTAACACCTGAGTCGATACATATGTATATATATATATATATTAGTCGGTGATCCCTCCTCGACAATATCACATCCGATACCATATCTATAATCAATATTCCCAAGTCAAGAGTGTGGATCAAACATCAATATATAGCTCGTACGTAAATCCGTCGTACGGCATCCCAAATCTGGGTACGATCAATATCACATTCATCATATTATTCATCTGGTATTCTCTTTATCAAGATCATAATCCGGGTACTGATCTATGTCTAGTACAATACTAATATCATCAATATAATCATGATCTGACTACTAATCGACAGTCTCTTACAAACCGATATCATCAGCACATATCATCATGAAGGAGTATACGTCGCCCAATACGGCCTATTATCAACATCCTAGCATATCATATGTCATATCACGATCACATGTCGACCATTTTATTTATATCACTATTCACATGGTACCATTGTCCAAAGATCCGCTATAACATCATGACGTATCTCAAATACGAATTCCGCCAAATCACCGATCTTACGGTCTCAAATCAAATCTCATCGATTCACCTCACATCCCAAGTACTATACTCAAATCCAGTATGTGAACACATAGTCCCATACCCATGTGAACACACAAATATATATATTCCCATCTAAGCACATATGAAAGAAGAATATATGCAAGTATGGGTGTGTGTGCGTATGTGTGGTGCAACCACTACTCTAGGCTTCCGCAACACTACACTAATCCAATCACAACAAATATCCATCTTTATCATCAAGAACATCAAACAATATATCATCAATATATGTGTGTATACGTATTCGTATACATCACCACGAACTGCGGGGGTGCTATAGCCATCCACCCGACTTCTCCCCGTAGATATAAATCTACTCACCTGGTCCTCGCTCGCCGGTGCCGACGTCGCCACGCGCTTGCTTGTCGGCTCGAAGTCCACATGGGGTACCTACATATCAAAACGCACCGTATCGCATTAAAATCCGACTCATGACCAAAACGACACACGAATCCCACATAGGCAAAAACCTATGGTTGCTTTCACAAATCAACCAAAAATCCCTCGACGTCGGCCTACAAACGCCAACCCATCAAGAAAAACCCAAACACTCCCATTTTCACATTCACAAACACTAAACATATATATGGAATAGGTTAAAATTCACAAAAACCCCAAACTCACTTTAAAAGCTATTTTTCCGAAAATTTAGCAAGCAAAATTAACCGTTTTAGTACAAAACCTGATATTTAAACAAATTCAGTGGCCACAATATCCACTAAAAATTATAAATAAGTCATACAAACCCTAATTAGATTTTTAATCTCACTATCTTTCATTAACCCGAAATTCTAGTTTACAATTTTACCCAATTTTATCACTTTTAAAGCAACAATACATAATTCAACAACTAGACTAGGTTTCGAACAACCTAAGGTGTTAAACTACTCATGATCATGTTAAAGACGTAATGAAATGCTTACCATATTTTAATTCTCAAATTATCATAATATTTAAAAAACCTAGTAAGCACTTGAATTGAAAATCGGCGCAAACATTGCGAATTTACGATATAGCGATCACATCATCGCACAATCAGCCAAACTAACCCACTAAATATCAACAACACTCAATTTGACCCACTTGGGATGCTTCAAACCCTAATTAGAAATTCAACCCCTTTCTTGAATTTCATCACACAAACAACAACAACCAAATTAACACTTAATTAAATTTGCTTTAAGCAATAACTAAAAATTTAACAAAAAGGTCAAGATTTTTGTACCTCACAACCCATTGATCCAACTTGAAATCTAGCCCTCTAAATTGAAATCTTTGCGCCAAGATCCATGCTAAAAGAGATAGGGGAAAATGGGTAGGGCTTTGATTTGAATTTTAGCTTTGATTTTTGATGGAAATTGGTGAATTTTTGATGGAAAATGAGAGGAGAAGATGGAAAGAGGGGCTGCTGTTGGAGGCCTGCAATTTTCGGCCAGAAATTGAGGGGAGTGAGGAGAGAAAGGGAGGGGGTTGAAAGTAGGGAGAAAAGACAAAGTCCACACCTCTTTGACTTCCTTTCATTTTCTTTTCTTTTCATTGTTTAAGTAATGAAAAGTGAGGTGATTGGAGACAGAGAGAGAGAGGGCTGTCAAAGGGGGGGGGCCACTTGGGGAGAGGAAGAGAGGGTGAGGTGTGGGTGTGTGGGTTCGGAAAAAAGATAAATGTATTACCCCAATTCCCATTAACACAAATTTCACTATTTAAGCCCCTTTTCTTCGACATTTTCTAAACCGTTTTGGCAAACCATTTCATTTCAAAAACAATATTTTACATGTCAGTTTAGTGTGTCATGAATTATAAAATTTGTATCAACCCATTCCAATTTATAATTTTCCCTAATTAAATGTATTAGTGATGGCTTAAAATAATATTAAAATAATTAAATTCGGAAAATTTTTCAGAAAATTTGAAATTTTATCAGTGGCTCAATAAACACCAAATATTAGTAATTGCATATCTAGAATATGTATATTTAATTTTATAATAAAAATATTTGTATTTTGACTTTTTACAGAAAACCCCTTTATTTTACCGATTTTTCCGAAATTTCACCGAAACGATTTTCAAAACGTTACAATCTTCCCCCCTTAAAGAAATTCGGTCCCCAAATTTAAATTAAAACTCCCCCCAAAAACTAAAACATCTAAGCAAAACCAGCAAGTCGTCGGGGCTCCAAAATCATAAATACATAAAACAAATCGTAGCGCGGCGCATGCGCATGAAAAATGAGCATATAACTCAAAATCAAAACTCCGTCAAGCATCCCGCAATCATCGGAGTCATGGGGAAGACATCAATGTCAAGATCCAATACGAAAACCAACATGATATACATCATTAAAGCATCTAGAAGCAATGAATGACAAACCTGTTTCAAATCGTCGTGCGATGTTCGCAACACTGCACAGTGGCGAACGTCTACTGTAAGAAAATAACTACATATATATATATATCCTTTGTTTAATATTTATGTTCCGCCGTTTTGGGAAAACAATTTAGAAGAGTTTCCTTGTTTTAAACCTTCCGTGTCATATCAGACACGTAGGTAAATACTGAGACTATAGCTCGCTTTTTGGAATTCCCTTCGATAGCTATCAATGCATGCAAAATATATTCAGGTAATGTCCTCTGACTAGTCCTGCTCAGTACGAAAACACAGAGCAAATATCATAAAAACGTACTGCTCTAAAAGAAATCAATCCCGAAATATTCATTTGAATACTACGTACGTCTGGTGCGCACGGAAATCGAAATCCATGAATGTGCCATACATATGCACAGAAACAACATCTAAGTGTATCGGGTGTGCACGAAACATCTGTCAAGGGCAACAGGTGTGCCTGACAGCAAAAACAGGTGCATCTGACATGCACGAAGAATCTCGATTTAGTGCATCTGGTGTGCACCAAAATCGCGTCTCAAAACATGCGCCCAACATGCGCGAAAACCCGAATCAGGTGCATCCATCATGCACGAAATCATGAAATCCAATATCAAGCGCCGAACATGCGCAAAATCCAATCAGGTGCACAAGGTGCACAAAACCAATATCGAGCATCACAATCGAAATCGAAGTCCAGTGCATCTAAGTGCACAAAATACGTATCACTGCACTGCAAGCATATATGAACTATACCGAGTGCAAAAACCAAATCGTATGCGTATATACGCACAAATCAACTCAACTGTATGAAATCCATATAATCACAAACATGAGAAACCAAGGCACGAAAACTATCTCAAGTGCAACAACTGTGCAAAAATCGTAAATACTCAGTAGGTGCAACCATGGTGCATGAAAACAATATCATGAAACTCAATCATCAAAACCAAATCATGCGAATAGATCGCTCAAAATACCAAAATCAAGTATGGAGGAATAGTCCCGCTCAAGCACATCCTCCAATAATCTCTGGCCAACTGTCGTGGTCACTCATAGCATGTCTCGTCGACGATCCTGAACTCTGGCCTGCCGGTGTACGTAACATGTCCACTCCTGGGTCCAAGTCTTCTCGTAATTCATCCCAGAAAGGTCCTGTCGAGATCTTTCCCAAATCCCGTCTCTGCCGAACTGTCCAGAAGTCATCGTCCCTTACTAGATCTGTTCTCATTCCGGAACGGCTGCATACTCATCGTCACTCTTTCTGGAAGGTATATCCAAGTACAATGCCTCGGCATGCGTATCACATCTCTGATGTCGACGGAGTGGAACATCGTATCATCATGATCTCGTACGAACCTCTTACTCCACTTTCTCTAATATCGACTGCTTCGGACTCGTCTCGTCGTGGCTGCATGGACTGAGCTCCAACGGCTATCCTCGTATCTGGAGTCTCCCAAGAAATGCATCTTACCACCTGGCATCCGAATGAAGTCGAACCATTTGATCGATTCGTCAAAACCTCATAATCCCCCAAGAGCTCAACATCTTGGGTACAGTTTAATAGTATCGAGTACGTACCACAGCATCGATGGTCCAGCCGTAGAAGGGAAAATCCAAGCCTCACTAATGGCACCGCGGAACTGCCGCAAACCCTAAGGTTCAAAGGCTTTCACATGGTCATTAAGTCGAGTTAGGGTTTCATTCTTCTAGACGGTACATAGAATTGCCTGCATGCTCTTCCGAATACTTTAAACTTAGAATAATAGGTTTCCGACATTCGATCGTCTCTGTCGATTCTCAACGTCTCTGCGTGAAGTCGTCTCTAGCTGGAATCAATCTATCTGATGATCTCACATCGGGGTAGGCGAACGAACCACATGTCCTAGTCATTCATTCTCGGGTGACTAGCGACCTTCTATCATCTCTTAATACAACTCGTACTGCAATAGCTCCAACATCTGGGGCGATATCTCGTCGTTCGCAGCAATAACTGGCTCACTCGTCTGCACGCTGAACAATGCCTCAATCATCATGAATAAGCAATACGCCAACGGACATCAAAATCTGGCTGGCCTCTATCATTGGCTCAATCCTCTGGTGCTGATCTGCACGTCCGAGTAATCTCATACAGCGATCCATCAAACGCTCGTGGCGCAAAAACATAATAAAAAGAAACATCTCTGTAATCGTGTGTCGCCGGAATCACGCCTTGGTCAGTCCTCGTTCGTAACGAGCTCGTGCTGACCGCAACTCTTGCCGTAGCCCTCCTATCCCGTAATCGTGGCAGCAAAACCATAATTGATAACGATGAGGCGAAATCAGGAATGAATATAATACTGAACAAAGAAATGCACATCCTAAGGCTTCTTAAGTGGAGTAGCGTATCATAAGTATGTCGCGGAACATACCCACGGTATGTCACTCTACTTTAGTCACCTATTCCATCAACCAAAGGTCATCCTACGCTCCGAAGGTAAAACCTAACGCTCTGATACCAACTTTGTGACGTCCCGAAAGTACGGAATATGACCAGCACTTAAACTACGAAAAGTTTCGAGGCGTACGTAATCTAAGTAAGCCGAAAACCCAGAAATCCAAACCAAGAAAAGTAGTAGAGTGAAGGAAAAACCAATTTAAATCAAGTAGTGTGCAACATATGCCGAAATATGCATTTTAAAAACCACAAGTCTTTTCAAAAAATTTCGGCAGAGTCTCCTTTGTAAATACTGGCCCCCAAACAGGATACAACATGAATAGTATACGAAATCAATAAAAAGGGCATCCCCAAGCGGGAGCTAGCTCTTCGTCAATCGATGGTCACAACCACACAAGCAATATAATATACAATGCCAAGGGCGAGGATCAAAACTCAAAAGGAAACTCAAAACAGTAAGAAATCCATAGAAATACAACGTGCGACTCTAAGGTCGAAAGAATAAACATCACCGGTCTCTATTTCTGAAATAAATATATGTTTGGTTGATGGAAGTTCTAGATACAACAGAATAATAATATACAAAGTATAATGATGGGTACGATAGAAATAAACCCACTTACTAGCAAGTCACCCGAAAAGAAGCAGTGCTAGCGAAGCCGTAAAGAAATCTGTACGGCAAAACCAGCAAGAAACTGCGGCACAACGGCGGTGAGTTGCCAACTCGTGAGTAGAAAAACATCTACGAACAGAAATCGCACGAACAACGCAATCCTAGGTCAACGATCATAGTATATCCTCAAATATATAACCACCAGCCTATAACAATGGCTAGGGTAAATGTCTAACCATAAGTGTAATCCCATGTGCCCGTGTCAGTGCCTCAGGTAGCAATATATCATGTGGATGATGTATGAATGCATGAAACATAATGCATGTACTGAAGAAAACTGCTTTCATAAATTAGTGAGATTTCTCTATCTTTTTAAAATCGAGGTATCATAAATGAAATCAGTATAAACAGTGCCTAGTATCGACACAAAACAAGTATCCAAATCTCTCGATATCTTTGTGTCGCAATCTTTATACCTCAATATCTCAAAATCTCTGTATGTCAATCTCACTATCTAGGGCGCCGTCAGTCCAGACCGGCCCCTACCATCAATCTCAAGACCACGACGGTATCCTCCGGATATCCGACACGTCGGGTAAAATCACCGGTCGGTAGTGCTCCCCTGCCAGGCTCAATGCCATCATCTGCGACCTTCTCGTCCCGGGGTACCGCACCGGGCCCACTATATACCCAAAACGGTACATCCATCTTTTCGAATCGGGTCTCGCAATCCATCAGCAAACTCATGGTGGACGACTCATACATCATGGGAAAACATCACTTTTCATTTAAAGAAAAAAGAGAGAAAAGAAGTTTATAAATGTTTTTACGGTTTTCCCCCAAATCCAGGAAATCTTATGAGAATCCAAATCCTCAATAGCATGTAACAGTGAGTATAGGCATGAAAATCCATGAATGTGGCACGACAGAGAATAATAACATGCATGAAGTAGCAGGCAATAACTACAATGTCTAAACTAGCATATAAGGCAAGTACACTAATATCATGACTAAACTATTAGCTAACAACCTATGTCAATGAAATAGTATTTTCTAAAGTGTTCGTGACATGGCAATTACCGATGAAGATGTGAGTGAGCCGGCAAGTAAGTGTACGTGGTACATACGCGTCATCGGTAATAGTGCCAGTGTCCTAACTGCATGATATCAACCATAGAATATGAATCATAATATAAGCATGCGATGCGGAGCGAACAGCAAGAATGAGCGGGAGCTAAATACTAGACACAATGATAACAAATCTGCATTTAATGTAATATGAGTCATACAGCTGCACTAAACTATAGGGCTGAGCTAACAAGCTGAACTAAAGGTAAGGAAACCGCCTAACACCTGAGTCGATACATATGTATATATATATATATATTAGTCGGTGATCCCTCCTCGACAATATCACATCCGATACCATATCTATAATCAATATTCCCAAGTCAAGAGTGTGGATCAAACATCAATATATAGCTCGTACGTAAATCCGTCGTACGGCATCCCAAATCTGGGTACGATCAATATCACATTCATCATATTATTCATCTGGTATCCTCTTTATCAAGATCATAATCCGGGTACTGATCTATGTCTAGTACAATACTAATATCATCAATATAATCATGATCTGACTACTAATCGACAGTCTCGTACAAACCGATATCATCAGCACATATCATCATGAAGGAGTAAACGTCGCCCAATACGGCCTATTATCAACATCCTAGCATATCATATGTCATATCACAATCACATGTCGACCATTTTATTTATATCACTATTCACATGGTACCATTGTCCAAAGATCCGCTATAACATCATGACGTATCTCAAATACGAATTCCGCCAAATCACCGATCTCACGGTCTCAAATCAAATCTCATCGATTCACCTCACATCCCAAGTACTATACTCAAATCCAGTATGTGAACACATAGTCCCATACCCATGTGAACACACAAATATATATATTCCCATCTAAGCACATATGAAAGAAGAATATATGCAAGTATGGGTGTGTGTGCGTATGTGTGGTGCAACCACTACTCTAGGCTTCCGCAACACTACACTAATCCAATCACAACAAATATCCATCTTTATCATCAAGAACATCAAACAATATATCATCAATATATGTGTGTATACGTATTCGTATACATCACCACGAACTGCGGGGGTGCTATAGCCATCCACCCGACTTCTCCCCGTAGATATAAATCTACTCACCTGGTCCTCGATCGCCGGTGCCGACGTCGCCACACGCTTGCTTGTCGCCTCGAAGTCCACATGGGGTACCTACATATCAAAACGCACCGTATCGTATTAAAATCCGACTCATGACCAAAACGACACACGAATCCCACATAGGCAAAAACCTATGGTTGCTTTCACAAATCAACCAAAAATCCCTCGACGTCGGCGTACAAACGCCAACCCATCAAGAAAAACCCAAACACTCCCATTTTCACATTCACAAACACTAAACATATATATGGAATAGGTTAAAATTCACAAAAACCCCAAACTCACTTTAAAAGCTATTTTTCCGAAAATTTAGCAAGCAAAATTAACCGTTTTAGTACAAAACCTGATATTTAAACAAATTCAGTGGCCACAATATCCACTAAACATTATAAATAAGTCATACAAATCCTAATTAGATTTTTAATCTCACTATCTTTCATTAACCCGAAATTCTAGTTTACAATTTTACCCAATTTTATCACTTTTAAAGCAACAATACATAATTCAACAACTAGACTAGGTTTCGAACAACCTAAGGTTTTAAACTACTCATGATCATGTTAAAGACGTAATGAAATGCTTACCATATTTTAATTCTTAAATTATCATAATATTTAAAAAACCTAGTAAGCACTTGAATTGAAAATCGGCGCAAACATTGCGAATTTACGATATAGCGATCACATCATCGCACAATCAGCCAAACTAACCCACTAAATATCAACAACACTCAATTTGACCCACTTGGGATGCTTCAAACCTTAATTAGAAATTCAACCCCTTTCTTGAATTTCATCACACAAACAACAACCACCAAATTAACACTTAATTAAATTTGCTTTAAGCAATAACTAAAAATTTAACAAAAAGGTCAAGATTTTTGTACCTCACAACCCATTGATCCAACTTGAAATCTAGCCCTCTAAATTGAAATCTTTGCGCCAAGATCCATGCTAAAAGAGATAGGGGAAAATGGGTAGGGCTTTGATTTGAATTTTAGCTTTGATTTTTGATGGAAATTGGTGAATTTTTGATGGAAAATGAGAGGAGAAGATGGAAGGAGGGGCTGCTGTTGGAGGCCTGCAATTTTCGGCCAGAAATTGAGGGGAGTGAGGAGAGAGAGGGAGGGGGTTGAAAGTGGGGAGAAAAGACAAAGTCCACACCTCTTTGACTTCCTTTCATTTTCTTTTCTTTTCATTGTTTAAGTAATGAAAAGTGAGGTGATTGGAGAGAGAGAGAGAGGGGGCTGTCAAAGGGGGGGCCGGCCACTTGGGGAGAGGAAGAGAGGGTGAGGTGTGGGTGTGTGGGTTCGGAAAAAAGATAAATGTATTACCCCAATTCCCATTAACACAAATTTCACTATTTAAGCCCCTTTTCTTCGACATTTTCTAAACCGTTTTGGCAAACCATTTCATTTCAAAAACAATATTTTACATGTCAGTTTAGTGTGTCATGAATTATAAAATTTGTATCAACCCATTCCAATTTATAATTTTCCCTAATTAAATGTATTAGTGATGGCTTAAAATAATATTAAAATAATTAAATTCGGAAATTTTTTCAGAAAATTTGAAATTTTATCAGTGGCTCAATAAACACCAAATATTAGTAATTGCATAGCTAGAATATGTATATTTAATTTTATAATAAATATATTTGTATTTTGACTTTTTACAGAAAACCCCTTTATTTTACCGATTTTTCCGAAATTTCACCGAAACGATTTTCAAAACGTTACAATCTTCCCCCCTTAAAGAAATTCGGTCCCCAAATTTAAATTAAAACTCCCCCCAAAAACTAAAACATCTAAGCAAAACCAGCAAGTCGTCGGGGCTCCAAAATCATAAATACATAAAACAAATCGTAGCGCGGCGCATGCGCATGAAAAATGAGCATATAACTCAAAATCAAAACTCCGTCAAGCATCCCGCAATCATCGGAGTCATGGGGAAGACATCAATGTCAAGATCCAATACGAAAACCAACATGATATACATCATTAAAGCATATAGAAGCAATGAATGACAAACCTGTTTCAAATCGTCGTGCGATGTTCGCAACACTGCACAGTGGCGGACGTCTACTGTAAGAAAATAACTACATATATATATATATAAATATATATATATATATATCCTTTGTTTAATATGTATGTTCCGCCGTTTTGGGAAACAATTTAGAAGAGTTTCCTTGTTTTAAACCTTCCGTGTCATATCAGACACGTAGGTAAATACTGAGACTATAGCTCGCTTTTTGGAATTCCCTTCGATAGCTATCAATGCATGCAAAATATATTCAGGTAATGTCCTCTGACTAGTCCTGCTCAGTACGAAAACACATAGCAAATATCATAAAAACGTACTGCTCTAAAAGAAATCAATCCCGAAATATGCATATGAATACTACGTGCGTCAGGTGCGCACGGAAATCGAAATCCATGAATGTTCCATACATATGCACAGAAACAACATCTAAGTGTATCGGGTGTGCACGAAACATCTGTCAAGGGCAACAGGTGTGCCTGACAGCAAAAACAGGTGCATCTGACATGCACGAAGAATCTCGATTTAGTGCATCTGGTGTGCACCAAAATCGCGTCTCAAAACATGCGCCCAACATGCGCGAAAACCCGAATCAGGTGCATCCATCATGCACGAAATCATGAAATCCAATATCAAGCGCCGAACATGCGCAAAATCCAATCAGGTGCACAAGGTGCACAAAACCAATATCGAGCATCACAATCGAAATCGAAGTCCAGTGCATCTAAGTGCACAAAATACGTATCACTGCACTGCAAGCATATATGAACTATACCGAGTGCAAAAACCAAATCGTATGCGTATATACGCACAAATCAACTCAACTGTATGAAATCCATATAATCACAAACATGAGAAACCAAGGCACGAAAACTATCTCAAGTGCAACAACTGTGCAAAAATCGTAAATACTCAGTAGGTGCAACTATGGTGCATGAAAACAATATCATGAAACTCAATCATCAAAACCAAATCATGCGAATAGATCGCTCAAAATACCAAAATCAAGTATGGAGGAATAGTCCCGCTCAAGCACATCCTCCAATAATCTCTGGCCAACTGTCATGGTCACTCATAGCATGTCTCGTCGACGATCCTGAACTCTGGCCTGCCGGTGTACGTAACATGACCACTCCTGGGTCCAAGTCTTCTCGTAATTCATCCCAGAAAGGTCCTGTCGAGATCTTTCCCAAATCCCATCTCTGCCGAACTGTCCAGAAGTCATCGTCCCTTACTAGATCTGTTCTCATACCGGAATGGCTGCATACTCATCGTCACTCTTTCTGGAAGGTATATCCAAGTACAATGCCTCGGCATGCGTATCACATCTCTGATGTCGACGGAGTGGAACATCGTATCATCATGATCTCGTACGAACCTCTTACTCCACTTTCTCTAATATCGACTGCTTCAGACTCGTCTCGTCGTGGCTGCATGGACTGAGCTCCAACGGCTATCCTCGTATCTGGAGTCTCCCAAGAAATGCATCTTACCACCTGGCATCCGAATGAAGTCGAACCATTTGATCGATTCGTCAAAACCTCATAATCCCCCAAGAGCTCAACATCTTGGGTACAGTTTAATAGTATCGAGTACGTACCACAGCATCGATGGTCCAGCCGTAGAAGGGAAAACCCAAGCCTCACTAATGGCACCGCGGAACTGCCGCAAACTCTAAGGTTCAAAGGCTTTCACATGGTCATTAAGTCGAGTTAGGGTTTCATTCTTCTAGACGGTACATAGAATTGCCTGCATGCTCTTCCGAATACTTTAAACTTGGAATAATAGGTTTCTGACATTCAATCGTCTCTGTCGACTCTCAACGTCTCTGCGTGAAGTCATCTCTAGCTGGAATCAATCTATCTGATGATCTCACATCGGGGTAGGCGAACGAACCACATGTCCTAGTCATTCATCCTCGGGTGACTAGCGACCTTCTATCATCTCTTAATACAACTCGTACTGCAATAGCTCCAACATCTGGGGCGATATCTCGTCGTTCGCAGCAATAACTGGCTCACTCGTCTGCACGCTGAACAATGCCTCAATCATCATGAATAAGCAATACGCCAACGGTCATCAAAATCTGGCTGGCCTCTATCATTGGCTCAATCCTCTGGTGCTGATCTGCACGTCCGACTAATCTCATACAGCGTTCCATCAAACGCTCGTGGCGCAAAAACATAATAAAAAGAAACATCTCTTTAATCGTGTGTCGCCGGAATCACGCCCTGGTCAGTCCTCGTTCGTAACGAGCTCGTGCTGACCGCAACTCTTGCCGTAGCTCTCCCATCCCGTAATCGTGGCAGCAAAACGTTAATTGATAACGATGAGGCGAAATCAGGAATGAATATAATACTGAACAAAGAAATGCACATCCTAGGGCTTCTTAAGTGGAGTAGCGTATCATAAGTATGTCGCGGAACATACCCACGGTACGTCACTCTACTTTAGTCACCTATTCCATCAACCAAAGGTCATCCTACGCTCCGAAGGTAAAACCTAACGTTCTGATACCAACTTTGTGACGTCCCGAAAGTACGGAATATGACCAGCACTTAAACTACGAAACGTTTCGAGGCGTACGTAATCTAAGTAAGCCGAAAACCCAGAAATCCAAACCAAGAAAAGTAGTAGAGTGAAGGAAAAACCAATTTAAATCAAGTAGTGTGCAACATATGCCGAAATATGCATTTTAAAAACCACAAGTCTTTTCAAAAAATTTCGGCAGAGTCTCCTTTGTAAATACTGGCCCCCAAACGGGATACAACATGAATAGTATACGAAATCAATAAAAAGGGCATCCCCAAGCGGGAGCTAGCTCTTCGTCAATCGACGGTCACAACCACACAAGCAATATAATATACAATGCCAAGGGCGAGGATCAAAACTCAAAAGGAAACTCAAAATAGTAAGAAATCCATAGAAATACAATGTGCGACTCAAAGGTCGAAAGAATAAACATCACCGGTCTCTATTTCTGAAATAAATACATGTTTGGTTGATGGATGTTCTAGATACAACAGAATAATAATATACAAAGTATAATGATGGGTACGATAGAAATAAACCCACTTACTAGTAAGTCACCCGAAAAGAAGCAGTGCTAGCGAAGCCGTAAAGAAACCTGTACGGCAAAACCTGCAAGAAACTGCGGCACAACGGCGGTGAGTTGCCAACTCGTGAGTAGAAAAACATCTACGAACAGAAATCGCACGAACAACGCAATCCTAGGTCAACGATCATAGTATATCCTCAAATATATAACCACCAGCCTATAACAATGGCTAGGGTAAATGTCAAACCGTAAGTGTAATCCCATGTGCCCGTGTCAGTGCCTCAGGTAGCAATATATCATGTGGATGATGTATGAATGCAAGAAACAGAATGCATGTACTGAAGAAAACTGCTTTCATAAATTAGTGAGATTTCTCTATCTTTTTAAAATCGAGGTATCATAAATGAAATCAGTATAAACAGTGCCTAGTATCGACACAAAACAAGTATCCAAATCTCTCGATATCTTTGTGTCGCAATCTTTATACCTCAATATCTCAAAATCTCTGTATGTCAATCTCACTATCTAGGGCGCCGTCAGTCCAGACCGGCCCCTACCATCAATCTCAAGACCCCGACGGTATCCTCCGGATATCCGACACGTCGGGTAAAATCACCGGTCGGTAGTGCTCCCCTGCCAGGCTCAATGCCATCATCTGCGACCTTCTCGCCCCGGGGTACCGCACCGGGCCCACTATATACCCGAAACGGTACATCCATCTTCTCGAATCGGGTCTCGCAATCCATCAGCAAACTCATGGTGGACGACTCATACATCATGGGAAAACAGCACTTTTCATTTAAAGAAAAGAGAGAGAAAAGAAGTTTATAAATGTTTTTGCGGTTTTCCCACAAATCCAGGAAATCTCATGAAAATCCGAATCCAAATCCTCAATAGCATGTAACAGTGAGTATAGGCATGAAAATCCATGAATGTGGCACGACAGAGAATAATAACATGCATGAAGTAGCAGGCAATAACTACAATGTCTAAACTAGCATATAAGGCAAGTACACTAATATCATGACTAAACTATTAGCTAACAACCTATGTCAATGAAATAGTATTTTCTAAAGTATTCGTGACATGGCAATTACCGATGAAGATGTGTGTGAGCCGGCAAGTAAGTGTACGTGGTATATACGCGTCATCGGTAATAGTGTCAGTGTCCTAACTGCATGATATCAACCATAGAATATGAATCATAATATAAGCATGCGATGCGGAGCGAACAGCAAGAATGAGCGGGAGCTAAATACTAGACACAATGATAACAAATCTGCATTTAATGTAATATGAGTCATACAGCTGCACTAAACTATAGGGCTGAGCTAACAAGCTGAACTAAAGGTAAGGAAACCGCCTAACACCTGAGTCGATACATATGTATATATATATATTAGTCGGTGATCCCTCCTCGACAATATCACATCCAATACCATATCTATAATCAATATTCCCAAGTCAAGAGTGCGGATCAAACATCAATATATAGCTCGTACGTAAATCCGTCGTACGGCATCCCAAATCTGGGTACGATCAATATCACATTCATCATATTATTCATCTGGTATCCTCTTTATCAAGATCATAATCCGGGTACTGATCTATGTCTAGTACAATACTAATATCATCAATATAATCATGATCTGACTACTAATCGACAGTCTCGTACAAACCGATATCATCAGTACATATCATCATGAAGGAGTATACGTCGCCCAATACGGCCTATTATCAACATCCTAGCATATCATATGTCATATCACGATCACATGTCGACCATTTTATTTATATCACTATTCACATGGTATCATTGTCTAAAGATCCGCTATAACATCATGACGTATCTCAAATACGAATTCCGCCAAATCACCGATCTCACGGTCTCAAATCAAATCTCATCGATTCACCTCACATCCCAAGTACTATACTCAAATCCAGTATGTGAACACATAGTCCCATACCCATGTGAACACACAAATATATATATTCCCATCTAAGCACATATGAAAGAAGAATATATGCAAGTATGGGTGTGTGTGCGTATGTGTGGTGCAACCACTACTCTAGGCTTCCGCAACACTACACTAATCCAATCACAACAAATATCCATCTTTATCATCAAGAACATCAAACAATATATCATCAATATATGTGTGTATACGTATTCGTATACATCACCACGAACTGCGGGGGTGCTATAGCCATCCACCCGACTTCTCCCCGTAGATATAAATCTACTCACCTGGTCCTCGCTCGCCGGTGCCGACGTCGCCACGCGCTTGCTTGTCGCCTCGAAGTCCACATGGGGTACCTACATATCAAAACGCACCGTATCGCATTAAAATCCGACTCATGACCAAAACGACACACGAATCCCACATAGGCAAAAACCTATGGTTGCTTTCACAAATCAACCCAAAAACCCTCGACGTCGGCGTACAAACGCCAACCCATCAAGAAAAACCCAAACACTCCCATTTTCACATTCACAAACACTAAACATATATATGGAATAGGTTAAAATTCACAAAAACCCCAAACTCACTTTAAAAGCTATTTTTCCGAAAATTTAGCAAGCAAAATTAACCGTTTTAGTACAAAACTTGATATTTAAACAAATTCAGTGGCCACAATATCCACTAAACATTATAAATAAGTCATACAAACCCTAATTAGATTTTTAATCTCACTATCTTTCATTAACCCGAAATTCTAGTTTACAATTTTACCCAATTTTATCACTTTTAAAACAACAATACATAATTCAACAACTAGACTAGCTTTCGAACGACCTAAGGTGTTAAACTACTCATGATCATGTTAAAGACGTAATGAAATGCTTACCATATTTTAATTCTCAAATTATCATAATATTTAAAAAACCTAGTAAGCACTTGAATTGAAAATCGGCGCAAACATTGGGAATTTACGATATAGCGATCACATCATCGCACAATCAGCCAAACTAACCCACTAAATATCAACAACACTCAATTTGACCCACTTGGGATGCTTCAAACCCTAATTAGAAATTCAACCCCTTTCTTGAATTTCATCACACAAACAACAACAACCAAATTAACACTTAATTAAATTTGCTTTAAGCAATAACTAAAAATTTAACAAAAAGGTCAAGATTTTTGTACCTCACAACCCATTGATCCAACTTGAAATCTAGCCCTCTAAATTGAAATCTTTGCGCCAAGATCCATGCTAAAAGAGATAGGGGAAAATGGGTAGGGCTTTGATTTGAATTTTAGCTTTGATTTTTGATGGAAATTGGTGAATTTTTGATGGAAAATGAAAGGAGAAGATGGAAGGAGGGGCTGCTGTTGAAGGCCTGCAATTTTCGGCCAGAAATTGAGGGGAGTGAGGAGAGAGAGGGAGGGGTTGAAAGTGGGGAGAAAAGACAAAGTCCACACCTCTTTGACTTCCTTTCATTTTCTTTTCTTTTCATTGTTTAAGTAATGAAAAGTGAGGTGATTGGAGAGCGAGAGAGAGGGGGCTGTCAAAGAAGGGCTGGTCACTTGGGGAGAGGAAGAGAGGGTGAGGTGTGGGTGTGTGTGTTAGGGAAAAATATAAATGTATTACCCCAATTCCCATTAACACAAATTTCACTATTTAAGCCCCTTTTCTTCGACATTTTTTAAACCGTTTTATCAAACCATTTCATTTCAAAAACAATATTTTACATGTCAGTTTAGTGTGTCATGAATTATAAAATTTGTATCAACCCATTCCAATTTGTAATTTTCCCTAATTAAATGTATTAGTGATGGCTTAAAATAATATTAAAATAATTAAATTCGGAAATTTTTTCAGAAAATTAAAAATTTTACCAGTGGCTCAATAAACACCAAATAGTAGTAATTACATAGCTATAATATGTATATTTAATTTTATAATAAAGATATTTGTATTTTGACTTTTTACAGAAAACCCATTTATTTTACCGATTTTTCCGAAATTTCACCGAAACGATTTTTAAAACGTTACACCGTCGCTGTGCCCTAGCGCCTCACAGTACAATCTCTAATACAGTGGTACTAACTCCCGCACCGAAAGCAATCTAGCGATGACTGCTGGCCCTATGGATAAGAGCCATATAACTGACCCTGTCTGAATCCTCTGTCACCATCGTATCCCAGAAAGAACCTGTCACGGGGTCTACCTAACCGTCTCTGAGCTGGCATACCGGTACGAATCTGCTTCGGTCCAGAAATGACCGAAGTCTCAGAAATGCGCTCCTCCAACAGTAAGGCCACGTCCATTGCAGCTGCATAAGTGTCAAAATGCTGGACGCCGATAGAAAGAAATAACTGCGTGTCAAGTCCCCGTATGAACCTCTTTATTCGTTTCTCTTCAGTGTCCACCAGATGCGGAGCATATCGGGACAAATGAGTAAACTGGATGTCGTACTCGGACACTGTCAACCCAGGAGTCTTGCGTAAAGACTTGAAACTATGAGCTCGAGCATCTCGGACGCTCTCTGGAAGGAAATGAGCAAGAAAAATAGCTGTTAACTCATCCCAGGTCATAGGAGGTAGATGTAACGCTTTGAAAATTTGTTTAGTTTATTTTCGCGTTAATTAGCGATAATGCGTGTTTTTCATAAAATCCCGTCAAAAGTTATTTCCACATAGACTGGACTAAATCTAATTTTAATTGTGAAAATATGTAATTATATATATAATTGTGTTTTATTAATTATTATTTAAATTATTTTTCACTTAATTATCAATTTTCTTAACTATCTTTTTTTTTCTAAGCAAATTGTATTTAGCATGCACAATACAATTTTACCCTAGGTTAACAATATGACATGTTCCCTTTTTATTTTCCCCCTTAATTATCATTTCCTTCTTTTTAAAACCCAAAACATTAAGAAAATAAGAAAAAGAAAAGAAAAGGGAAGCATGGGGGCATTCATTAAGCATGGGCCTTGACATTTGGGGACTCCTTCTCTCTTCCCTCTCATGCAGCAGCAGCAGCCCAGCTCCAGCTGCAACCCCTCCCCTTTCATCTTCTTCTTCTTCTTGTTGTTGCATCCAAGCTCATCTCCATATCAAAAATCCATCTTTCTTCACTAAAACCCTTGCTAATCACCCCAAAACACTTCCTTGTTGGTTCTTGAGCCAAGATCAGCAAGTTTGAACCCTCCTAGGACCAACTTAAGGTATATTGCTTAGCCTATTTACCTCTTTTCTAAACTTATAGTTATTTAGCTTAATTGAGTGTTTATGTGGGTTTTTATGCTAATTATGTGGTTTATGTGGAGATTATGTTAAGTTAGGGTTTTCAGGGCTTGATTAGCTTAATTAAGGGTTGTTGGTGTCGTTTAAACCAAGTCTTTGCACCTGATTACACTAAAATACCATATTGTATTAAATTAGTGTTAATTATTGTTTTAGTTAAGTTTTGTACAAGTTTTGTGATCTGCTTTTAAACCGAGTGCTTCAGGCAAAAGTTGCAAATACTGGGACTTAGTTACTGGGCTAGGAACACACACACAAAGTACGAGACCCCACTTCCCATCCCAGGCCGCAAAAATAATAGTTCTGGCCGCAAATTGCGGCCAGAGGGTTGAGTTGGGTGTCGGGAGTTCTTCTGTAGGTGTCTGCTAGGTTTTGTAGGTCTTTGATACATGCAACTTTTCCTGTTTCTACTCTAGTAAAAATTTGGAATCAAATACCTTGTTTTCAATACTTTTAGACTTTCGCGACACGTACGTTATGAGTTTTGGGTTTAGTGTTTGCTGTGTATCACAGCATGTCAGGGTGGTTTCAGATGATAGCACACACGTTTCGGTGTTTTGAGTGCACACGCGATAGCTTGCGACGCTAGTTTCTCGTATGGTTTTAATATCGCATTTTTGCAGGATTCTTGTCTTATGTATGTTGCTTTGTGTAAATTCTAGGATCGGTCGCGGAGACATCGGACGTGGCGCAGAAAGGAAAGGCGGTGATCGGATCGGACTAGCGGAGGCATTCCGGTGAGTAGATGTACACATCTACGGGGGAAATCATTTGGATGGCGCTTGATGCCCGATAGTTAGAATGTAGTTTAATACTATAATTATATGTGTAGTTCCTAATCAATCATCCCGTTGCATTGCATCATTTGTCATATGTATATATACTGTGCTGGTACCTCATAGGACACTCGCACAATTACCATTGGCTTATGCTGCACGAGCACTATTCATGGGGACACACACGCCTTGGTAATTGCTATGCCACGAACACCTTATAACTAGTTAAATCAGAACTTATCACTTGCACTATTAAGTTTAATAAACCTGCAATTGATATATTAAATTCATCAACATGGTATGTAAGATTGCTAGTCATATGCACATATCTTATTGCATCATTGTTCATGCATAACTTTCTGGTTTCCGCATTGCATTTTATATTGTTAATATCATAGACATTCATGTATCATGATTCTTCTCGAGGATTTCTGTATTTATGATATTTATGGATTTGGATAAACCGTAAGATTTGAAAACATATTATCATTTTTAAAATGTAAGTTGCGGTTTTCTCATGATATGATGCATCTATTGTCCGCCCGATTCGAGGAGGAGGAGGAGGAGCCGTTTGTGGGTGCATGGTGGACCCGGTGCGGTACCCCGGGACAAGATGGTCGCAGATGATGGCGTTGAGCTCGGCAGGGGAGCACTACCGACCGGTTATTGTGACGCGGCGGATATCCGGAGGATACCGACGTAGTCTTGAGTTGAGCATTTTGGGCCAGTCCGGATTTTCCAGAGCCCTAGATCAGATATTTCGGCCAGTCCGGATTGCCGGAGCCGTGGATAATTGAGATATTCATATTTAGTGTCGATGCTTAACACAGATTTATATTGATTTCATTGATGAAATTAAAGCTAAATTACAGAAGTCTAATAAGATAGGAATACAGATTTCTCATGTTAATTATATTCAAATTTCGTATTGTTTATTGCATTCATATTGCATACATATTATCACCTCGCATCATATTAGTATTTGTAGATTGTAACATCATTGTGTACATGCTTACGATAACCTTATTAGATGTTACTTTTTTCTCACGAGTTGGCAACTCACCCCCATCGTACCACAGTGTTTTGCAGGTCTGACCTGTAAGCACAGTAGCGGTGGGCGCACCTTCTCTTTTGCTCATTTTGCTTGGACGCGCAGTTTTGTTCGTAGGTGGGTTGCGGGGTTATTTTGTTGCCACTTGTATCTTTATTGTATCTAGTGTATTCCATCTGCCATATTTATCATATGTATTATTGCATTAGCGACTTAGAGACGAGACAGTGAGATTTGGGTATTTATATGTTGTATCTCTGGGTCGAGCTCACTTGAGCCGACAAGATGTTTTATTACTTTGTGCCTTTATATGCTTATTTTGCACAGTGATTACTTATATTGCGTGTGATTTTGAGTCCGCCTTGAGCGAAGAGCTAGCTCCCGCTTGGGGATGCCTTATTTCATATTGCGCATATATTCCTGCTTTGTACCCGTTTGGGGCCCGTATTTACAAAGGAGACTCTGCCGAAATTTTCGGGAAAAAGATGTTGCTTTTAAAAAGCTTGATGTGATGTATTTGATTTAAATCGCTTTAAATAATTTGGTTTTCCTTCACTCTACTACTCTTGTTGGTTTTGATTAATAGGTTTTGGCTTACTTAGATTACGTACGCCTCGAGACGTTTCATAATTTAAGTGCTAGTCACGTTCCGTACTTTTCGGGTCGTGACAAAGTTGGTATCAGAGCGTTAGGTTTTACCTTTCTGAGTGTATGATGACCCTTGGTAGATGGAGTAGGTGACTTAAGTAGAGAGATGTAGCGTGTGTATGTTCCGCAGCATACTTACGATGCGGTACTCCGCCTAAGTGACCTTAGGATATATATTGCTTGCAAATCCTTTTCGACTTTTTATATCCCATGATTATGTTGCACTATTCTTATTATCCTGTTTCCTGAACCAGCCGCTATGCCGCCGAAGGCTATGAGGGCTCAGAGGGCTGCCGCCAGAGATGAGATTTGAGCGGGCTCGTCCGTGATGAGGACCGATCAGGACGGCGTGCCTACCCATCAGGGACAGATTGATCCGCCTTCCCCAGGCCGTATTGACAGGTAAGAGTCAGGTATGCAGGAGTTACGTCAGATGATGGGATCCTTAGTCGAGGCCTGTCGTGCACAGAAATCTGAGGATGTACCTACCACTGCATAGACTACGATTGTACCTGCTGCCCAGACAGTTGTTCCTGCTACTACCGAGACCATTTCAATATCATTGTAGAAGTTTATGAGGCTGAGACCTCCAGTCTTTACCGGCACAGATGCAGTGGTGGATCCGCAGACATTCCTCAACAGGTTGGCTAGGATTTGCCGTTCACTCATATGTTCTGACGATAGATGGGTGGAGCTTGCGAGTTTTTTTCTGGAGGTCCTTGCTCAGACGTGGTGCGAGTCAGTTGAGAGAGGTCGAGCTGCAGGTTTGCCTCCTATGATATGGGACGAGTTCACAACAGTGTTTCTTGCTCGTTTCCTTCCAGAGAGCATCCGTGATGCTCAAGCTCATAGTTTTGACGTTTTGCGCAAGACTCCAGAGATGACAGTGTCCGCGTATGATATCTAGTTTACTCAGTTGTCCCGATATGCCCCTTACCTGGTGGACACCGAAGAGAAACACATGAAGAGGTTTGTACGTGGGTTAGACACGCAACTATTTCTCGCTATTGGCGCCCAACACTTCGACACCTATGCAGCCGCAGCAGATGCAACCTTACTATTGGAGGAGCGCATTTCAGAGACTTCGGTCGTTTCAGGGCCGAAGACGATTTGTACAGATATACCAGCTCCAGTACAGTTTGGCAGAGCATGGCAGGTAGAGGTCATGGCGGATTCTTCCCAGGACGTGGTGATGGTGGAGGCTTGGCGCGAGGCCAGTTGTTCAGTTCCTATTCACCAATTCAGCGACCACCTCCAGTATGTTTTTGATGTGGGAATCCAGGCCACCTTTTCAAGAATTGTACCGTGAGGCACCAAGGTGAGCCGACAGTTCCGTA
The DNA here is from genome assembly GCA_030015575.1 of Agapanthus africanus. Taxonomy (NCBI): domain Eukaryota; kingdom Viridiplantae; phylum Streptophyta; class Magnoliopsida; order Asparagales; family Amaryllidaceae; genus Agapanthus; species Agapanthus africanus. The sequence continues at coordinate 184,878,228 of CM057346.1, read as the reverse complement.
TGTGACACTTCTACCCTCACCCCCTACTCAGAGAGCTCTACTTCCTACCCCTGGTGTTGCTCTGTGCCAGGCAGACATTCCCAGAGGCCATGGACGTGGCGTTCCTATTCAGAGAGGACGAGGAGGCAGAGGCAGAGGTAGAGGACAGCCAGCTATTGGTAGGGGACATGCCCGAGTGTTCGCATTGACTCCGCAGGATGCGCAGGCATCCAATGCCGTTGTGACAGGCACCTTGCCAGTATGTTCTTTCGATGCCCGAGTATTATTCGACCCAGGTTCCACACATTCGTATGTATCTGCACACTTCACACTGAGGTTGGGCAAAGAGTCATCATCGTTAGATCAGCCGCTTATTGTTGTTACTCTGGTAGGCGAGTCATTTGTCGCTCGATTTGTTTTTCATTTGTGTTCTGTTCGTATCGGGGAGATAGATTCTTCGGTTGATTTGATTCTCCTCGATATGTTGGATTTTGATGTTCTTCTGGGCATGGACTGGTTATCCACCTGTTATGCATCCGTGGACTGCCGTGAGAAGGCAGTCAGTTTTAGTTTTTTGGGTGATCTAGTTCTTGTTATTCAGGGAGACCATAGCGTCACCCTTCCCAGCTTGATTTCGTCTCTTCGCGCTGGTCAGCTCTTGAGGAAAGGATGTCAGAGATTCCTAGCTTATGTTTGTGATACTAGAGCTGCAGAGGTCCTGTTGGACCAGGTCCTGGTTGTGTGTGAGTTTCCTGATGTTTTCCCTGACGAGCTGCCTGGTTTACCGCCTGGGCGCGATATTGTGTTCTGCATTGACTTGATCCCTGGCACGGGGCCTATTTCCATACCGCCTTATCGGATAGCCCCGGCGGAGCATAGAGAGCTGAAGGGTCAGTTGCAGGATTTGTTAGATAAACGGCTTATTCGACCGAATGTATCTCCTTGGGGTGCTCCTGTTCTGTTTGTCAAAAAGAAGGATGGCAGTTTGCGTTTTCGCATTGATTACCGTCAGCTGAACCGGGTGACAGTACGGAACAGGTACCCCTTACCGCGTATTAATTATTTGTTCGACCAGCTCCAGGGTGCGGGGCACTTCTCATAGATTGACTTGCGATCAGGCTACCATCAGTTGCGGGTACGACCGGATGATATTCCAAGGACGGCTTTTCGCACGCGTTACGGACACTACGAGTTTTTGGTGATGTCGTTCGGACTCACCAATGCCCCAACAACGTTTATGGACTTGATGAACCGCATTTTCAAGCCGTATCTTGATCAGTTCATCATCGTATTCATTGACGACATCTTAGTGTATTTCCGGAGCCTAGAGGAGCACGAGCAGTACTTGTGGATCACATTTTAGATTTTGAGAGAGCACCAGCTGTTCGCGAAATTCTCCAAGTGTGCATTTTGGCTTGACAGTGTTGATTTCTTGGGTCACGTGATTACGAGAGATGGCGTATTAGTGGACCCAAAGAAGATCGAGGCCGTTCAGCATTGGTCCAGACTGGCATCAGTTATCGAGATCCGCAGCTTTCTAGGCTTGGCCGGCTACTATCGATGTTTTGTTCAGGACTTCTCCCGCATTGCTGCATCGTTGATTGGGTTGACCCGGAAGAGAGTTCCTTTCGTTTTGTAGCGCCTTGAAAAGTCATTTTTGTGTTTTCTTGAAAATCGGTGAAAATTCGGTATTTTTCCGAAAACCGTCCTTTTTGTTATTTTGCAGTTTAGGACTAATTATACCTAATTTGGATAGGTAATTGCTAGTTTTTAGTAGAAAATGAGTTAATTATGAAATTCTGGTCGTTTAAAATTTTTCCCTAATTTTTCATTTTTTTAATATTATTTTAAGCCGGTAAGAAAATACATTAAATTAGCGATAAATACAAATTTAAATGGGCTAAAATTAAGCTTTAAAATTATGTTAATTAAAATCTAGTTGTAACATAAAATTTTAGTATTTTATTTTGATTTTTAACTAATTTTTATTATAGAAAACGAAATTTATTGAATTTAAGCTTAAACTTGCAATTTTGGACTTGTAGGGGGTCTTTTTGCATAAATTTTTTTTTGTGCACTCCCTCTCTCTCTTCCCTCAGCCCTAGGCTGGCCCATTTCCAGCAACCCAAGAAAAAAAAAGTGCTTGCCTCTTTGACTTCTTTTTTATGTAGAAAAGAGGTGTTTTTTAAGGATTTTGGATTTTTTTATTAGGTATGGGTCTTTACTTGTTTGGTGTGGATTGACCATGACTTTCCCACACCCCACACCACTTCCCCACTCCCTCCTCAGCTCAGAAATCCTGCACCAACAGCCCCAAATATTTTCCCCATTTCTTCTTCTCTTTTGCTTCATTTTCATCTCAAAAATTCAACAAAATCAACAAATTTCTTCACAATTTCAAAGCAAAACCATATTCCATCTCTTCTCAACCTAATTTGGTTCAAATCAAGGAGAAAGGAGGTGTCTTGGGAGGCTTGAGCAATCTTAGGATTGATCTTTTGAGGTATAATTTCTAATCAAATGGTTAAATTATAGCTTAAGTGTGCTAAACTAGAACCTTGAAATTTGTTTAGTGTTAAATTTAGTGTTAGTTTCATTCTAGATTTTTTTTAAAAAAGTTCATGGTTGAAATTAAACTAGGGTTTTTAGAAACCATTATTTAGTTAATTAAATCTATTTTTCTATCTAGTTGTTTTCTAATCTAAGTTAATGAGGTTACTTTATTTGTGTAGGATTCAAATTAATGCTAATTTGGTATTGTCATGTTTAGTTTTGGATTGAAATTGCTAATGATGAAAATCAAGAAAGGTTTTGTTTATGGAAATTAGGTTTTTAAGCATTGCTAATGGTTTAAAACTAATGGAATGGCTATCTAGTGGGTTAGTTGGATGTTGTGTTGGATTGTGAGCACTTTATCGCATAACGGCGATTTTGCGTCGTTTTTTTTAGAATATTTGTGCTTACTAGTTTTGTGATAAAAGTATGTGATAAATTAGTTTTGATATCTTGATGATTGTATTGGCTTATCCTATGAAATTTAGGATGCGTGAGTGCGGATTTTTGAGTAATCAGGTTTTAGTTTTGCCAGGCGACCAAATCGGCGATTTTTGCAGTTTTTGCGATTTTCGCGTGTGTTCCGTGCACCTTGTGCACGTTGTACCTAGCTAGTGAACGTTGGTATTTTCGTTAGGGAATTGCGTCGTTCTTGATTTGTAACCTTATGTTTGTATTGATGTTAATTCCAGGTTCGGTCGCGGAGACGTCAGACGCGGCTCGAAAAGGGAAAGCGGTGATTGGACGCAGCTAGCTAGGGATTCCGGTGAGTAGATGTAACATCTACGGGGGACATCTTTTGGATGGCGCAAGTCGCCCGATAGTTTTAGTAACTTAAAAGATTCTTAGTAATGTTATTAATTAGGGGTGTAATACTTGTATGATTATTGCTATATTCATGCCTTATATTGACATACATATGCGAAACCATTTTATAGGACACCTGCACCATTGCCAGGGTTTTTATATGCAGCACGAGCACTATTCATGCTTACACACACCCCTGGTAATTGCCATGCCACCACACTAGATAACCTTTAAATTGAAACCTTTTACTATTATTGACACTTAAACTTGTGCTATTGCCTTTAACTCCTTAAAATGAAATCGTAGGATTGCTATTCATGGGCATGTACTTCATCATATTATTTGTTCATGCCTAATCTATTAATCACACATCGCAACTTGATTATTGATACCATATGCATTCATTATCATTGACATATGCACTTATGAGGATTTCTTGAGATTTTATAATATTTCTGGATTTCGGGGGAAAGCCGCAAAATTTCTAAACTTATTATATTTTCAAAATATGTAAATTGCGGTTTTCTAGTGATATAAGTGTCGTCCACCATGAGTTTGCTGTGGTTTTCGAGATCCGTGTCGAGGAGTGGAGGAACCGTCACGGGTACATGGTGGGCCCGGTATGGTACCCCGGGGCAAGATGAATATAGTATTGACGTTGAGCCTGGCAGGGGACGGATTACCTACCGGTGACTGTTTGGCACGGCGGATATCCAGAGGATACCGACCGTGGCCGCGAGATGATGAGATTTTGATATTGAGCTGGGTCAGCCGGATGGCTGAGGCCAGAGATACTATGACATGGATATATGAGATCTGTGATAGTTTTGAGGTGTCGTTGCTGGACACAGATTCTTGTTGATTCTATTGGTATTGTGCTGGTATTTCAAAAGAGATTCCTAAAGGAAAAACATGATTCTTATACTTACACATTCAGATCATGAGTTGATCGCATTGCATTCATACCTGCTAGTATATTCATATTGCATACATACCTGTTATTATGTCCTGCCTTACCTGTATTTGAGATGCTAGGATGCTTGTGTGCATGCATTCGATAGCCTATGTAGATGTTATTTATTACTCACGAGTTGGCAACTCACCCCGTTGTGCCACAGCCTTTTTCAGGTCCGCTCCGTCAGTACAGTAGCGGCGGACGCACTTGCTTATTTTGTTCTTTTGCCTGAACTCGTGGTTTTGCTCTTAGGTGGGTTATATTATTATTTTTGCACCACCTTGTATATTCTTTGTATCTAGTGTACTCCATCTACTGTTTCTATCAGTATTGTTGTATATTGACCTAGAGATGAGACTGTGAGATTTGTGGACTTTTATGCTGTATTTTGGGGTCGAACTCACTTGAGTCGACATGCTGTTTTTCTCATGCTTCCTTATGATTATTTCGCATGTTGTTGCTTTATATTGCGTGGGATTTGTGACCGCCTTGTGGCGAAGAGCTAGCTCCCGCTTGGGGATGCCATATTTGTTGGATTCATATATATTCTTGTTGTACCCATTTTGGGGGCCAGTATTTACAAAGGAGACTCTGCCGAAATTTTCGGAAAAATTGGTATTGTTTTTAAAAAGGGTTTTACATGACTTATTTGACAAACTCGCTTTTAATTGATTGGGTTTTCTTCACTCTTTTGCTTATTTGGTTTTGGTTTCTGGGCTTTGGCTTACTTATTTTACGGACGTCTTGAGACGTTTCGTAAACTTAAGTGCCAGTCACGTTCCGTATCCTGCGGGTCGTGACAAAGTTGGTATCAGAGCGATAGGTTTTACCTTTTGAGTGTAGGATGACCCTTGGTAGATGGAGTAAGTGACTTAAGTAGGGTAACGTAGCGTGTGTATGTCCGCGGCATACTTGCGATACGGTACTCCGCCTAAGTGACTTTAGGATATACTTGCTTGAAATTCCTTCTTCAATTCCGTGTATCCTATGATCCTATTGCACTGTTCTTATTATCCGTTTTCCTGTAACAGCCACTATGCCGCCGAAGGCTACGAGGGCACAGAGGGCTGCCGCCCGAGACGAGATTCGAGCTGGCTCGTCCGAGACTAGGACTGAGCAGGGTGGTATGCCTACGCCGCAGGGACAGACCGATCCACCTTCCCCAGGCCGTATGGATAGGCTCGAGACTGGTATGGCGGAGTTGCGATAGATGATGGGGGGTATGCAGGAGCTACGTCAGATGGTAGGATCCCTAGTTGCAGCCAGTCGTACACCGAGGCCGGATGACGTACCTACTACATCACAGACGACCATGATACCTGCTCCTCCTACTACCACCGTGACCATCCCGGTTTCACTACAGGATTTCATGAGGCTAAGACCTCCAGTATTCACCGGCACCGAGGTAGCGGAGGACCCACAGACGTTCCTTGACAGTTTAGCCAGGATCTGCCGTTCGCTGAGATGTTCGGATGATCGATGGGTAGAGCTTGCGAGTTTCCGACTAGAGGGTCTCGCGCAGACATGGTGGGAGTCAGTCTTGAGAGGTCGAGCTGCAGGTCTACCGCCTATGACGTGGGCCGAGTTTACAGCAGTCTTTCTAGCTCGTTTCCTCCCAGAGAGCGTTCGTGACGCCAGAGCTCGTAGCTTCGAGGCCTTAGTCAAGACACCTGGGATGACGGTGTCTGAGTATGACATCCAGTTTACACAGTTATCCCGATATGCTCAGTATTTGGTGTATACCGAAGAGAAGATGGTGAAGAGGTTCGTACAGGGACTTGATGCCCAGCTATATCTTGCCATTGGCGTCCAGCACTACGACACTTATTCAGCTGCTATGGATACGGCATTACGGATGGAGGCACGCATATCACAGACTTCGGCTGTTTCTGGGCTGAAGAGGATTCGCACCGATGTACCGTCTCAGAGGCAGCGCGCCAGATTCTTTCTGAGAGATAGGCCTGGCAGAGGATTTGGATGGGGACAGTTATATGGTTCTTATCCCCAGGGACAGCAGCCGTCTCCAGGGTGTTTTAGGTGCGGGAGTCCGCACTATCTTGTCAGAGACTGTCCGGCGAGACGACAGGGAGCGGCGACCGTTCCGCATGTGACCCTACCACCATCACCACCCCCTCCTCAGAGAGCCCTACTTCCTACCACAGGCGATGCTCCACGCCAGTTAGGTGCACCCAGAGGCCGTGGATGCGGCGGTCCTGTTCAGAGAGGACGAGGAGGCAGAGGCCGAGGTCGAGGTCAGCCCGCTATCGGTGGAGGACAGGCCCGAGTATTTGCTTTGACACCGCAGGATGCGCAGGCATCCAATGCCGTTGTGACAGGTACCTTGCCAGTTTGTTCTTTCGACGCACGGGTATTATTTGACCCAGGTTCCATACATTCGTACGTCTCTACACACTTTGCACCGATGTTGGGCCGTGAGTCGTCGTCGTTAGATCATCCGCTTGTTGTTGTTACTCCGGTAGGCGAGTCGTTTGTCGCTCGTTCTGTATTTCGATTGTGTTCCGTTCGTATCGGGGAGAGGGATTCATCAGTTGATTTGATTCTCCTCGATATGTTGGACTTTGATGTGCTTCTGGGCATGGATTGGCTAGCCACTTGTTATGCTTCGGTGGACTGCCGTGAGAAGGCAGTCATATTTAGCTTTCCGAGAGAGCCAGTCCTTGTTATTCAGGGAGACCGCAGCGTCACCCTTCCCAGCTTGATTTCGTCTCTTCGCGCTGGTCAGCTCTTGCGGAAGGGATGTCAGGGATTCTTAGCGTATATTTGTGATACTCGAGCTGCAGAGGTTCCGTTGGACCGGGTCCCGGTTGTTTGTGAGTTCCCTGATGTTTTCCCTGATGAGCTACCTGGGCTACCGCCTGAGCGCGATGTTGAGTTCTGCATTGATTTGATTCCCGGCTCGGGGCCTATTTCTATACCGCCTTATCGGATGGCCCCGGCAGAGCTTCGAGAGCTGAAGGATCAGTTGCAGGATTTGTTAGAGAAGGGGCTTATTCGACCTAGTGTTTCTCCGTGGGGTGCTCCGGTCCTGTTTGTCAAGAAGAAGGACGGAAGTTTACGCTTATGTATCGACTACCGCCAGCTGAACAAAGTTACCGTTCGGAACAGATATCCGTTGCCACGCATTGATGATTTGTTCGACCAGCTTCAGGGTGCGGGATATTTTTCGAGGATTGACTTGCGATCAGGATACCATCAGCTGCGAGTTCGACAGGAGGATATACCGAGGACAGCTTTCCGCACGCGCTACGGCCACTACGAGTTTTTGGTGATGTCGTTCGGACTCACCAACGCCCCAGCAGCATTCATGGATTTGATGAACCGTTCATTCAGGCCGTATCTTGACTTGTTCATCATCGTGTTTATCGACGATATCTTGGTGTACTCCCGGAGTAGAGAGGAGCACAAGCAGCACTTGCAGATTACGTTACAGACTCTGAGGGAGCACCAGTTGTTCGCAAAGTTCTCCAAGTGTGCTTTCTGGCTGGACAGCGTCGGATTCTTGGGTCACGTGGTTACGAGAGACGGCATATGTATGGACCCGAAGAAGATTGAGGCTGTTCAGCAGTGGCCCCGACCTACATCGGTTACTGAGATCCGTAGTTTTCTAGGCCTGGCGGGCTACTACAGGCGTTTTGTTCAGGACTTCTCTCGTATAGCTGCACCTTTGACCGGTTTGACCCGGAAGGGAGTTCCTTTCGTTTGGACAGAGGAGTGCGAGCGCAGTTTTCAGCAGTTACGGACTTATTTGACTACGGCGCCGGTATTATCTTTGCCTTCGGGATCAGGCGGATTTGTGGTCTACTGTGATGCTTCGCGAGTGGGATTAGGGTGCGTACTGATGCAGCATGGCCGGGTGATCGCTTATGCTTCTCGGCAGTTGAAGAAGCATGAACAGAACTACCCCACTCACGATTTGGAGATGGCTGCAGTGGTCTTTGCATTGAAGATTTGGCGACATTACCTATATGGCGAGTCGTGTCAGATATTCACCGATCACAAGAGCTTAAAATACATATTTCAGCAGCGAGACCTGAACCTCAGACAGCGTCGTTGGATGGAGTTGGTGAAAGACTACGACTGCGAGATCTTATATCACCCAGGCAAGGCGAATGTGGTGGCAGATGCGTTGAGTAGGAGGCCCTGGGGTAGTCTATCCTTTTTGCGCGCAGTGCAGAGGCAGTCGTCAGTAGATTGGCAGATTTTATGCGACAACCGAGTTGAGTTCGAGTTCACTCAGACAGGGGGACAGCTCGCGCATGTTCGTGTACGCCCACAGTTGCTTGACCGTATATATGAGGCACATCGCAGTGACGACCGTTGCTCGGAGATCATGGCACAAATGGGTCAGGGCAGATTTTCCGAGTTCGTGATTGACGATCAGGAGATTTTACGCTATGGATCTAGACTGTGCGTACCAGATGCTGATGGATTACGGCGCGACATTCTTGAGGAGGCACACCGATCAGTGTAGTGTGTCCACCCCGGTTCCACCAAGATGTATCATGATATGAGAGAGACCTACTGGTGGGACGGGATGAAGAGGGACATTGCGAAGTTTGTATCGAGATGCCTGACTTGCCAGCAAGTCAAGGCCGAGCACCAGAGGCCCGCAGGAGAGCTGCAGCCGTTACCCATTCCGGAGTGGAAATGGGAGCAGATTTCGATGGATTTCGTTGTGGGTCTACCCAGGACCAGTCGAGGGTACGACTCCATCTGGGTGATCGTGGATAGATTGATGAAAGCGGCTCACTTCCTGCCTGTGAAGACGACTTTCAGCTTCGCTCAGTATGCTCAGCTCTACATTGACGAGATCGTGCGACTACATGGCGTACCGACTTGTATCGTGTCAGATCGAGGCACTCAGTTTACCAGCCGACTATGGCAGAGACTCCAGGAAGCTTTGGGCACTCGTTTGAGCTTCAGCACAGCATTTCATCCGCAGACCGACGGACAGTCAGAGCGGACCATTCAGACTCTCGAGGACATGCTCAGAGCGTGCGTTTTAGACTTCGGCGGTAGCTGGGATCGTCATTTACCTCTAGTGGAGTTCTCCTACAACAACAGCTTCCAGGATACTATTCAGATGGCACCTTTCGAGGCATTGTATGGGAGGAGATGCAGATCGCCCGTCTGTTGGACAGAGCTCAGCGAGAGCAGCATTTTGGGGTCGCAGCTTGTTGAGGAGACGACAGCGAAAATACAGTTAATCCGAGACCGGATGAGAGAGGCTTAGAGCAGGCAGAAATCGTATGCAGACAGGCGCCGTCGCAGATTAGAGTTCGCAGTTGGCGACCATGTTTTTCTGAAAGTCTCTCCGATGAAGGGCGTGATGCGTTTTGGGCAAAAGGGGAAGCTTAGCCCTAGATTCGTAGGTCCCTTCGAGATCCTCGAGCGTGTCAGCACAGTTGCATATCGTTTGGCTCTTCCACCCAGCTTTCCCGATGTTCACCCCGTCTTCCATGTTTCGATGCTCCGCAAGTACCTTCACGACCCTTCGCATGCGATTCAGCACCCGACAGTCCAGCTGGAGCGTGACCTTTCCTTTGCAGAGCAGCCGGTGGCCATCCTGGATCGGCAGGTGAAGAATTTGAGATCGAAGATTATACCAACCGTCAAGGTCCTTTGGCGTAGCCCGAGCAGCGAGGAGGTTACCTGGGAGACCGAGAGCGAGATGAGGAAGAAATATCCCCATCTCTTTGAAGGTACGCGTAGTTATATTTTTAAATTCGGGGACCGAATTTCTTTAAGGGGGGAAGATTATAGCTCCTTGAAAAGTCGTTTTTGTGTTTTCCTGAAAATCGGTGAAAATTCGGTATTTTTCCGAAAACCGTCCTTTTTGTTATTTTGCAGTTTAGGACTAATTATACCTAATTTGGATAGGTAATTGCTAGTTTTTAGTAGAAAATGAGTTAATTATGAAATTCTGGTCGTTTAAAATTTTTCCATAATTTTTCATTTTTTAAATATTATTTTATGCCGGTAAGAAAATACATTAAATTAGCGATAAATACAAATTTAAATGGGCTAAAATTAAGCTTTAAAATTATTTTAATTAAAATCTAGTTGTAACATAAAATTTTAGTATTTTATTTTGATTTTTAACTAATTTTTATTATAGAAAACGAAATTTATTGAATTTAAGCTTAAACTTGCAATTTTGGACTTGTAGGGGGTCTTTTTGCATAATTTTTTTTTGTGAACTCCCTCTCTCTCTTCCCTCAGCCCTAGGCCGGCCCATTTCCAGCAACCCAAGAAAAAAAAAGTGCTTGCTTCTTTGACTTCTTTTTTATGTAGAAAAGAGGTGTTTTTTTAAGGATTTTGGATTTTTTTATTAGGTATGGGTCTTTACTTGTTTGGTGTGGATTGACCATGACTTTCCCACACCCCACATCACTTCCCCACTCCCTCCTCAGCTCAGAAATCCTGCACCAACAGCCCCAAATATTTTCCCCATTTCTTCTTCTCTTTTGCTTCATTTTCATCTCAAAAATTCAACAAAATCAACAAATTTCTTCACAATTTCAAAGCAAAACCATATTCCATCTCTTCTCCAACCTAATTTGGTTCAAATCAAGGAGAAAGGAGGTGTCTTGGGAGGCTTGAGCAATCTTAGGATTGATATTTTGAGGTATAATTTCTAATCAAATGGTTAAATTATAGCTTAAGTGTGCTAAACTAGAACGTTGAAATTTGTTTAGTGTTAAATTTAGTGTTAGTTTCATTCTAGATTTTTTAAAAAAAAAGTTCATGGTTGAAATTAAACTAGGGTTTTTAGAAACCATTATTTAGTTAATTAAATCTATTTTGCTATCTAGTTGTTTGCTAATCTAAGTTAATGAGGTTACTTTATTTGTGTGGGATTCAAATTAGTGCTAATTTGGTATTATCATGTTTAGTTTTGGATTGAAATTGCTAATGATGAAAATCAAGAAAGGTTTTGTTTATGAAAATTAGGTTTTTAAGCATTGCTAATGGTTTAAAACTAATGGAATGGCTATCTAGTGGGTTAGTTGGATGTTGTGTTGGATTGTGAGCACTTTATCGCATAACGGCGATGTTGCGTCGTTTTTTTTAGAATATTTGTGCTTACTAGTTTTGTGATAAAAGTATGTGATAAATTAGTTTTGATATCTTGATGATTTTATTGGCTTATCCTATGACATTTAGGATGCGTGAGTGCGGATTTTTGAGTAATCGGGTTTTAGTTTTGCCGGGTGACCAAATCGGCGATTTTTGCAGTTTTTGCGATTTTCGCAGTTTTTGCGATTTTCGCGTGTGTTCCGCGCACCTTGTGCACGTTGTACCTAGCTAGTGAACGTTGGTATTTTCGGTAGGGAATTGCGTCGTTCTTAATTTGTAACCTTATGTTTGTATTGATGTTAATTCCAGGTTCGGTCGCGGAGACGTCAGACGCGGCTCGAAAAGGGAAAGCGGTGATTGGACGCAGCTAGCTAGGGATTCCGGTGAGTAGATGTAACATCTACGGGGGACTATCGTTGGATGGCGCAAGTCGCCCGATAGTTTTAGTAACTTAAAAGATTCTTAGTAATGTTAGTAATTAGGGGTGTAATACTTGTATGATTATTTGCTACATTCATGCCTTATATTGACATACATATGCGAAACCATTTTATAGAACACCTGCACCATTGCCAGGGTTTTTATATGCAGCACGAGCACTATTCATGCTTACACACACACCCTGGTAATTGCCATGCCACCACACTTGATAACCTTTAAATTGAAACCTTTTACTATAATTGACACTTAAACTTGTGCTATTGCCTTTAATTCCTTAAAATGAAATCGTAGGATTGCTATTCATGGGCATGTACTTCATCATATTATTTGTTCATGCCTAATCTATTAATCACACATCGCAACTTGATTATTGATACCATATGCATTCATTATCATTGACATATGCACTTATGAGGATTTCTTGAGATTTTATGATATTTCTGGATTTCGGGGGAAAGCCGCAAAATTTCTAAACTTATTCAAAATATGTAAATTGCGGTTTTCTAGTGATGTAAGTGTCGTCCACCATGAGTTTGCTGTGGTTTTCGAGATCCGTGTCGAGGAGTGGAGGAACCGTCACGGGTACATGGTGGGCCCGGTATGGTACCCCGGGGCAAGATGAATGTGGTGTTGACGTTGAGCCTGTCAGGGGACGGATTACCTACCGGTGACTGTTTGGCACGGCGGATATCCAGAGGATACCGACCGTGGCCGCGAGATGATGAGATTTTTATATTAAGCTAGGTCAGCCGGATGGCTGAGGCCATAGATACTATGACATGGATATATGAGATTTGTGATAGTTTTGAGGTGTCGTTGCTGGACACAGATTCTTGTTGATTCTATTGGTATTGTGCTGGTATTTCAAAAGAGATTCCTAAAGGAAAAACATGATTCTTATACTTACACATTCAGATCATGAGTTGATTCGCATTGCATTCATACCTGCTAGTATATTCATATTGCATACATACCTGTTATTATGTCCTGCCTTACCTGTATTTGAGATGCTAGGATGCTTGTGTGCATGCATTTGATAGCCTGTGTAGATGTTATTTATTACTCACGAGTTGACAACTCACCCCCGTTGTGCCACAGCCTTTTTCAGGTCCGCTCCGTCAGTACAGTAGCGGCGGACGCACTTGCTTATTTTGTTTTTTTTCCTGAACTCGAGGTTTTGCTCTTAGGTGGGTTATATTATTATTTTTGCACCACCTTGTATATTCTTTGTATCTAGTGTACTCCATCTACTGTTTCTATCAGTATTGTTGTATATTGACCTAGAGATGAGACTGTGAGATTTGTGGACTTTTATGCTGTATTTTGGGGTCGAACTCACTTGAGTCGACATGCTGTTTTTCTCATGCTTCCTTATGATTATTTCGCATGTTGTTGCTTTATATTGCGTGGGATTTGTGACCGCCTTGTGGCGAAGAGCTAGCTCCCGCTTGGGGATGCCATATTTGTTGGATTCATATATATTCTTGTTGTACCCATTTTGGGGGCCAGTATTTACAAAGGAGACTCTGCCGAAATTTTCGGAAAAATTGGTATTGCTTTTAAAAAGGGTTTTACATGACTTATTTGATAAATAAGCTTTCAATTGGTTAGGTTTTCTTCACTCTTTTGCTTATTTGGTTTTGGTTTCTGGGCTTTGGCTTACTTATTTTACGGACGTCTTGAGACGTATCGTAAACTTAAGTGCCAGTCACGTTCCGTATCCTACGGGTCGTGACACGTTTGGACCTAGGCGTGCGAGCATAGCTTCCAGCAGTTGCAGACTTGTTTGACTACGGCGCCAGTATTATCTTTGCCTTCGAGATCGGGCGGATTTGTGGTGTTTTGCGACGCTTCTCGAGTGGGGCTAGGCTGTGTATTTATGCAGCACGACAGGGTTATCACGTATGTTCTCGGTAGCTGAAGAAGCATGAGCAGAACTACCCCAATCATGATTTAGAGATGGCTGCAATGGTCCATCTTTCTTCACTAAAAGCCTTGCTAATCACCCCAAAACACTTCCTTGTTGGTTCTTGAGCCAAGATCAGCAAGTTTGAACCCTCCTAGGACCAACTTGAGGTATACAGCTTACCCTATTTACCTCATTGCTAAACTTGTAGTTATTTAGCTTAATTTAGTGTTTATGTAGGGTTTTATGCTAATTATGTGGTTTAAGTGGAGATTAGGATAAGTTAGGGTTTTAGGGCTTGATTAGCTTAATTAAGGGTTGTTGGTGTCGTTTAAACCAAGTCTTTGCACCTGATTACACTAAAATACCATATTGTATTAAATTAGTGTTAATTAGCGTTTTAGTTAAGTTTTGTGCAAGTTTTGTGATCTGCTTTTAAACCGAGTGCTTCAGGCAAAAGTTGCAAATACTGGGACTTAGTTACTGGGCTAGGAACACACACACAAAGCACGAGACCCCACTTCCCATCCCAGGACGCAAAAATAATAGTTCTGGCTGCAAATTGCTGCCAGAGGCTTGAGTAAGGTGTTGGGGGTTCTTCTGTAGGTGTTTGCTAGGTTTTGTAGGTTTTTGGTACATGCAACTTTTCCTGTTTCTACTCTAATCAAAATCTGGAATCAAATACCTTGTTTCCAATACTTTTAGACTTTCGCGACACGTACGTTATGAGTTTTGGGTTTAGTGTTTGCTGCGTATCATAGCGTGTTAGGGTTGTTTCAGACGATAGCACACACGTTTCGGTGTTTCGAGTGCACACGCGTTAGCTTGCGACGCTAGTTTCTCGTATGGTTTTAATATCGCGTTTTTGCAGGATTCTTTCCTTATATGTGTTGCTTCGTGTAAATTCTAGGATCGGTCGCGGAGACATCGGACGCGGCACGGAAAGGAAAGGCGGTGATCGGATCGGACTAGCGGAGGCATTCCGGTGAGTAGATGTACACATCTACGGGGGAAATCATTTGGATGGAGCTTGACGCCCAATAGTTAAAATGTAGTTTAATACTATAATTATATGCGTAGTTCCTAATCAGTCATCCCGTTGCATTGCATCATTTGTCATATGTATATATACTGTGCTGGTACCTCATAGGACACTCGCACAATTACCATTGACTTATACTGCACGGGCACTATTCATGGGGACACACATGCCTTGGTAATTTCTATGCCATGAACACCTTATAACTAGTTAAATCCGAATCTTATCACTTGCACTATTAAGTTTAATAAACCTGCAATTGATATATTTAATTCATCAATATGGTATGTAGAATTGCTAGTCACATGCACATATCTTATTGCATCATTGTTTATGCATAGCTTTCTAGTTTCCGCATTGCATTTTATATTGTTAATATCATAGACATTCATGTATCATAATTCTTCTCGAGGATTTTCGTATTTTTGATATTTATGGATTTGGAGAAACCGCAAGATTTGAAAACATATTATCATTTTTAAAATGTAAGTTGCGGTTTTCTCATGATATGATGCATCTATCGTCCACCATGAGATTTCTCGGTGCTTGAGCAGTATCCTACACCCGATTTGAGGAGGAGGAGGAACCGTTTGTGGGTGCATGGTGGACCCGGTGCGGTACCCCAGGGCAAGATGGTCGCAGATGATGGCGTTGAGCCCGGCAGGGGAGCACTACCGACCGGTTATTGTGACGCGGCGGATATCCGGAGGATACCGACGTAGTCTTGAGTTGAGGATTTTGGGCCAGTCCGGATTTCCCGGAGCCCTAGATCAGATATTTGGGCCAATCCGGATTGCCGGAGCCCTGGATAATTGAGATATTCATATTTAGTGTCGATGCTTGACACAGATCTATATTGATTTCATTGATGAAAATAAATGTAAATTACAGATGTTTAATAAGATAAGAATACAGATTTCTCATGTTAATTATATTCGAATTTCGTATTGTTTATTGCATTCATGTTGCATACATATTATCACCTCGCATCATATTAGTATTTGTAGATTGTAACATCATTGTGTGTATGCTTACGATAGCTTTATTAGATGTTACTTTTTACTCACGAGTTGGTAACTCACCCCCGTCGTGCCACAGTGTTTTGCAGGTTTGATCCATTAGCACAGTAGCGCCGGGCGCACCTTCTCTTTTGCTCATTTTGCTTGGACTCGCAGCTTTGTTCGTGGGTGGGTTGCGGGGTTATTTTGTTTTCACTTGTATCTTTATTGTATCTATTGTATTCCATCTACCATATCTATCACATGTATTATTGTATTAGTGACTTAGAGACGAGACAGTGAGATTTGGGTATTTATATGTTGTATCTCTGGGTCGAGCTCACTTGAGCCGACATGATGTTTTATTACTTTGTGCCTTTATATGCTTATTTTGCACAGTGATTACTTATATTGCGTGTGATTTTGAGTCCGCATTGGGCGAAGAGCTAGCTCCCGCTTGGGGATGCCATATTTCATATTGAGCATATATTCCTGCTTTGTACCCGTTTGGGGCCCGTATTTACAAAGGAGACTCTGCCGAAATTTTCGGGAAAAAGATGTTGCTTTTAAAAAGCTTCATGTGATGTATTTGATTTAAATCGCTTTCAATAATTTGGTTTTCCTTCACTCTACTGCTCTTGTTGGTTTTGATTTATGGGTTTTGGCTTACTTAGACTACGTACACCTCGAGACATTTCGTAATTTATGTGCCAGTCATGTTCCGTACTTTTCAGGCCGTGATAGGAGACCTGCAGCTCGGCCTCTCTCAACTGACTCGCACCACGTCTGAACAAGACCCTCTAGACGAAAACTCACAAGCTCGACCGATCTCTCGTCAGAACATCTCGGCGAACGACAAATCCTTGTCATCCGGTCGAGGAATGTCTGCAGATCCTCCGCTGCATCTGTGGCGGTAAAGACTGGAGGCTTCATCCACATAAACTCCTATAAGGATATGGGGATAGTCTCGGTGATAGTAGGAATAACTATCTGAGCAGCAGGTACAATCACAGTCCCCGCAGTGGGAGGAACAACATCGGATCTCGGTGCTCGGCTAGCCTCAACTAACGATCCAATCATCTGGTGCAAATCCAGAACGCTCGCCTCCAGCCTAGCTATCCTGCCCGAAGAAGGGGGAGGATCAGTCTGTCCCTGAGGGGTAGGCGTACAGCTCTGATCGGTCCTCGTCTCAGACGAGCCCACTCTAATCTCATCCCTGGCGGCAGCCCTCTGGGCCCTCGTAGTCTTCGGCGGCATAATGGCTGGAACAAAAAACAGGATTTGATGAGAATATTACAATCGAATCACATGATATATGGAATCAAGGAAGGAAGTGTTAGTAGATGTTGCATACCCTCACAACACTTTTGAGCAGGCGGAAGTGGCAAACAATAATTTTCTTGCATGCAACACCTACTTTAAATCTAGATCTTGTGCTAAACAATAACTAGAATCCCTATCTAGAGATCTTATCTACTATGATAGGGGGTTATACCTTGAGAATCGGTCCTTCGGGTCTTCGTTTGGATGCGACTCCTAGGCTCCTTAGATTCTTGCAATGTCCTCGATCTCCAATCGCCTCAAGGCTTAGATGATCCACCCGAGAGTTATAGAACAAGCTTCAAACTCTTCTCAAGAGTTAACTAAGAAATCAAGTGTGCTAGAAATGATCACTTAAATGATTTAGAGATCAAGTAGTGGATTACTTTTAGTCCTTAGCTTTTGATTCACAACACATGTGATGGGTAAAGCTAGGAGGAGGAATAATGAGATAATGAGGAGAGAGAAGATGAGAGTGATCAATGAAAAAATCAAGCATGGAAAAATGATATGGCTAAAAGAAAATAATTGAAGCATGTATTATTTTTCTCCAAAATAATGCACCATGCTTCAATAGTAACCCTAAATGAATATAAAATGATATAATCCGTTCCTTCATCCATGCTTTCACTCTCTCCAAATTCCACCCCATTTATTTATTTTCACAAAATAAATATCCAATTATGAGGTGTCTCCTTCTAGAAGGTGTTCTTGTACAATTACAAGAATACCCCTCCATCGTATACCGTATAAGTATACCCGTATCCGAATTCCGAAAAATACGAATACAAATAATCCAATAATATAGTACCGGTATCCGGCTTAAACCTAAGCCTACCAGTATTATCCTTCCGTTCATTATTCTTGTAACCATTACAGGAACATGATCGAAACCCTGCCGTAACAACTTACGGCCTCTACATCTTTTGCCTGAACCAGGTGTCACGACCCGAAAGTACGGAGCATGACCGGCACTTAGACTACGAACGTCTCAAGGCGTACGTAAGCTAAGTAAGCCGAACCAAAAAATCCAAACCAAGAGAAGTAGTAGAGTGTAGGAAGAACCATATCAAATCAACCTGTATGGAACATAATATACAAAGCCTAAAGGCGAGGATCACAACAGAAATGAAACTCAACCAGCAAGAACCTATGGAAATATAACACGCGACTCTAAGATCGAAAGAATAACATCACTGATCTCTATCTCAAAAATAAATACATGTTTGGTTGATGGAACTTCTAGATACAACTGAATATAATATACAATGTATAATGATGGGTACGATACAATAACCCACCTACTAGCAAGTCACCCGAAAGGAACGGTGCCCGCAAAGCTGTAATGGAACCTGTACGGCAACACCTGCAAGAAACTGGGGCACAACGGGGGTGAGTTTCCTACTCGTGAGTAGAAAAAGATCTACGAACAGAAAATCGCATGTATGACGCAATCCTAGGTCATACGATTATAATATATAATCCTCAAATATATAACCAGCAATCTCTAATCATGTCTAGGGTAAATATCTAACCCGAGTGTAAACCCATGTGCCTGTGTCGGTGCATCAGGTGGCAATATATCATATGAATGATGTATGAATGCATGAAACAGAACGCTTGTACTGAAGAAAACGGCTTTCATAAATTTGTGAGATTTCGGTATTTTAAAATGAGGTATCATAATGAAATCAGAATAAAACAGTGCCTAGCATCGGTACAAAACAAAAATCTTAATATCTCGATATCTCTGTGTCACAATCTCTGTACCTCAATATCTCAAATCTCAATGTCTCAATCATAATATCCAGGGCGCTGTCAGTCCAGATCGGCCCCTACCATCCATCTCATGACTACGACGGTATCCTCCGGATATCCGACGTGTCGGGTAATATCACCGGTCGGTCGTGCTCCCCTGCCAGGCTCAACGCCATCTCCTGCGATCTTCTTGCCCCGAGGTACGCACCGGGCCCACCATGTACCCGAAACGGTTCATCCGCCTCCTCGAATCGGGTCTCGAAATCCATCAGCAAAACTCATGGTGGACGACTCAAACATCATGGGAAAACCACATTTTTATTTAAAAAGAAAGAAAGCAGTTTATATGTGTTTTACGGTTTTTCTCTAAATCCAGAAAATCTCATGGAAACCCGAATCTAATCAATAGCATGTAAAATCATGAATATAAGCATGAGAATCCATGAATGCAGCATATAATGAATAACAGTATGCATGAAGTGACAAGTAATAACTACAATGTCAAGCTGGCATATAAGGCAAGCATACTAATATCATGTCACTACTAGCTAACAAGCTAAATCAAGCAATAATATTTTCTAAGTGTTCGTGACATGGCAATTACCAATGAAGATGTGTGTGAGTCGGCAAATAAGTGTACGTGGTACATACACATCATCGGTAATGGTGCTGGTGTCCTAACAGCAGGATATCAATAATGAAATATGAATCACAACAGTATGCGATGGAGAGCAACAATAATAATATGCGGAAGCTGAAATACTGAACACCATGATCGCTAAACTGCATCTAAGGTCATAAAAGTCAAATAGCTACACCACTACAAGGCTGAGCTAAAGCTAACAGTAGGTAAGGGAAACTACCTAACCTCTGAGTCGATACATATAAATACATATACATATAGTCGGCGATCCCGCCTCGATACAATCATACCCGATAACATATCTCTATAATCAATTATTCCCAAAACAAGAGTGCGGATCAAACATCAACTTATAGCTCGTACGTAAATCCGTCGTACAGCATCCCCAATCTAGGTACGGGTCAACATCACATTTGTCATATTATTCATCTAGTATTCTTTTATAAAATACCATTATCTTGGTACTGACCTATGTCTAGTACAATGCTAACATCATCACTATAATCAAGATCTGACTACTGATCGACAGTCTAGTATAAATCAATATTATCATCATATATCATCACAAAGAGTATACATCGCCCAAGGCGACCTATCCTAATTATCCTGTCATATCACATTATATCATATCTCACAACATAATCACATATCGATCACTTAATATATATGTCACCATTCCTATAGCATTATCATCCCCAAAATCCTCTAAATCATCAAACGTATCTCAAGTATGAATTTTACCGTATCACCGATATCATGATCTCAGATGAACTCTCATCGACTCGTCTAAATCCCAAGTATCATCCTCAAATCCGTATGTGAACACATAATCCCAAATCCATGTGACCACATATCTATATAGAATCCCATAATCTCATATGAAATAAGAATGTATGCAAGTATGAATATGTATGTATGAATGTGTAGTGCACCCACTACCTAGGGTTTCGCAACCTAAATCATCCAAGTCCACCAATTATCCATCCTAAACATCAATAATTTCCCAAACAACATATCATAAATTATAGGTGTGTATACGCATCCGTATACATCACCACGGACTGCGGGGGTGCTATACGCCATCCACCCGACTTCTCCTCGTAGATATAAATCTACTCACCTTTCTTTAAGCGTGCCGGTGTCGATGTCTCCATTTGCATCTCCAACGCTCTGTCGCTACGTGGGGTACCTACAAAGATATCATACGCTAAAACACATGAAAACCATGTCGGAAACCAAAATGGTGCATGTTACGCCAATAAGTAAAAACCTATCGCCTTGTGTGCAAACACAGTCAATGCTCACTGGTCGTTGGCGTTCAAACGCCACCCGACGGAAACGAATCACCAAATACCTAAAATCCATACGAAATCAAGTCGTAAATCATACGCCAACTCATGAAAATCAACTCAGATTTTACCCTAACTGGAAACAGTCAAAACTAGACATACAGGGGGTCAAGTTTACATGAAATAGGGTTGTGCACGCAAAATGAGGCAGTTCCACCTAGGTCTGGCCGCAAATTGCCGCCAGAAGGAATTAATTGGCGGCCCAAAAATGGTGGTTGGGGCTAGGGTTTTGGGTGTTGGTTCATATCTGCCTGCACAGCCTACAGCCAAGTCAATTTTGTAATGGGGTTCCCGGGGTGAAAGCAGATCTCGGAAAGGTCAATAAGTCGACAAAAACGCTAATTTACACCAGGTATTACAAATCTGGTATTTTGGTGAAATCTGGAACAAATCTTGGTTAAACTGGTCTCAACAACACCTAGTAAGGCTATATTAACAATCAAAACCAACTCTTGGTCAAGTCTCACTCAAAATCACTAAACTAGCACTAAACTTCATAACAACCACTAGATTTTCAGCTAAATAACTAGAACTGAGCAAGAAAGAGTTGGGTTGCGAGATTATACCTCAAGAGTGTTCTAGTGATGAAGGAGAAAAGAAGAAGGAAGTGGGGTAGTGCTGCTGAAGTGCTACAGCTACTACTTGTGGCTGGGTTATCTCTGGTGGCTGAGGGTGTTGCTACTCAGGCTGCTGTTGCTGCTGATAATATTTGTTTGGGGGTGTTGTTGCTGTTGCCTTGGCTGCTGCTGCTGTTTGGAATCTACTTTGTGGCTAGAGTTGCAGCAGCAGGAGTCTTTGTGGCTGTGGGAGGGGTGGTGCTGTGTGATGTTGTGATATGGTGAAGTGTGAGGTTGTTTTGAAATGAAGTTGCTGCTGCTGTGGCCGTTTTTTTTCACAGCAGTGCTGATGTTGTTGGAGCTAAAATGTGGCTGATATGTTGCCAGAAAATGGGGCTGAATCTGCTGATGAATGATGGGTGTGGGGTGTAGGTTTTGGGCTATGGTGCTAGGGTGGCTACAGCTGATGGGTTGGGGCTGATGTAGTGTTTGTATGGCTGTTGCAGCTGAATTTAGCGGATGGGGTGGCTGCTGATGCAGCTGATGCTTTTTGTTGCTGTTTTTTTTATGGAGTTAGGGTGGCTGAAGTCAGTTATTGGGGGCTGAAAAGATGATGATGGGAGTGTGTAGGTCAGCTATGGTGCCAGGGGCTGGTGTAGGGCTGCTGAATATTGTTGCTGATGTAGCTGCTGATGCAAATGGTGGCTGAAGTTATGTGTTGGGCTGTTGTATAGAGTGGTGTAGCAGCTGTTGATGTTGCCTTAGCTGGTGTATAATGGTTTGGTGTGTGTTATGGGGAGAGATGTAAGGGTATTAAGGAAAAAGATGTGAAGTGAAGTGAGGTTAACTCCTATCATCTTCTCTCAACAATAAAAGCAAGTCATGGCACAACCATCATGCCTCCTCTCTCTATCCAAAACAATGCTCACAAGACACCAAACCACCATGGCTCACTTTCTCCCTACACAAGTCAACATAACCCCAACTCTAATCAAATGGTTCAACCCACCATGGTCACCTAAACATGGTCCAACCCTAGGCTACCATGACCAAAACAAGAAACAAGTGTAACAAGTGTAGAAAATGTCATGTGCACATTTTTGCACAAAAAGCCAAAAATCCAATTAGCGATTTTTAATCGCGGTTAACACCAAAATAGCATTTACGTAACCATAAAAACTCATAAATGGCATATTTCCACAAAATACCCTATTTTAGAATTTCCAAAATTTTCTTCGGAATTTTCACCATTTATCGGTATTTAATTATACCGACTATTGAAATATTCATTAAAATTTAATATTAAATTATGAAAATTCCCAAAAATAATTTTTTTTTTTGAAATGTTACAGTCTTCCCCCTTAAAGATATTCGGTCCCCGAATTTAAATTTAAAGCCCCAACTTCTAAAACATTTTAATAAAATGTCCAAGTCAACGGGGCTCCGAAATCATTAATACATAAAAGGCATAGTTGCGCAATACATGCGCATGAGTAGCGAGCAGATAACTCGAAAACAAAACTCCGTCAAGCGTCTCACAATCATCGGAGTCAAGGTGAAAACACGAATGCCAAATCCAAGGCAAAAACCAATAGGCTAGAAATCGGACTATACCTATAAATACCAAATCTGTACATGTAAATATTTTGAAGGGAATGCATGCCAAATCCCTTAAATCGAGGTGCAATGCGTATAACACTGCACAGTGGCGGACGTCTCTATAAGAAAATAGCCATATACGTACATATCTTTGTTTAGTATGCACGACCCGCCGTTTTGAAAACAATTTTAGAAGGGTTCCATGTTTTAAACGTTCGTGTCACATCGGACACGTATATAAATAATGAAACTATAGCTCGCTTTCGGAAATCCCTTTGAAATCTATCAATGCATACAAAAACACACTCAGGTACTATCATCTGACTAGTCCTGCTCAGTACGAAAACGAATCACATCAACACAAAAATGTACTGCTCCATGAGAAATCAGTCCCAAACATGCATATAAAACCCTGTGCGTCCGGTGCGCACGGAAATCCAAAATCCATACATGTGCCAAGCAGGTGCACAAAAAGACATCAAGGTGCAACGGGTGTGCACACAACATCGGTCATAGGCAACTTTTGTGCCTGACCGCAAGATCAGGTGCATCTGTCATACCCGAAAAATCTCGATTCAGTGCATCTGGTGTGCACCAAATCGCATCTCATAACAGGCGCCCAACATGCGCTAAAAATCCAAATCCGATGCATCCATTATGCACGAAACCATGAAATCCAATATCAAGCGCCGAACACGCGTAAAATCCAATCAGGTGCATAAAATGCATAAAACAAATATCGAGCATCACCCTCGAAATCGAAGTCCAATGCATCCAACTGCACAAAATACATGTCACTGCACTGCAAGCATATGTGAACTATACCGAGTGCAAAAACCAAATCGTGTGCGTGCATACGCACAAAATCAACTCAAATGTCCAAACCCCATAAAATCACAAACATGTGAAACCAAGGCACGAAAACGATATCAAGTGCAACAACTGTGCAAAAATCGTAAATCCTCAATCATCAAAATCAAATCATGCGAATAAATCGCCAAAATACCGAAATCAAGTATGGCGGAATAGTTCCGCTCAAGCGCATCCTCCAAGAATCTCTGGCAACTGTCGTGGTTACTCACAGCATGTCTCGTCGACGATCCTACTCTGGCCTGCTGGTGTGCATAACATGACCACTCCTGGGTCCAAGTCTTCTCTGTGGATTACCAATCTTACGATCCATCGGCTTATCGGCCCTGTCAGGTGTGCTAACGGGGACGATCCCGTTCTGGCACTTCTCTGGTCATCTCCTGGTCAATTCTCATGACCACTCGTAAAGCAGCATTTCACTGGCTCTTTGAACGCACGGTACACATCTGATCCTGGTTGCAAATATCATTGCAGCAGTGTCCTGGAAGGAATCCTACTCAAGGTCTCTTCCAAATCTTGTCTCAGCCTAACTATTCGGAAATCATCGTCCTTTACCATATCTGCTTCTTGCTTCGAAACGGCTGCATACCCATCGCGACTCCTTCTGGAAGGTATATCCAGTACTCTGCCTCGGTATGCGCATCGCATCTCTGATGTCGGCGGAGTGGAACGTCGTCTCATCAAGACCTCGTACGAATCTCTTACTCCACTTTTCTCTAATGTCAACTGCTTCGGACTCGTCTCGTCGTGGCTGCATGGACTGAGCACCAATGGCTATCCTCGTATCTGGGGTCTTCCAAGAAATATATCTCACCATCTAGCATCCGAATTAAGTCGAGCCATCCGATCGATTTGTCAAGACCTCATAATCCCCCTAGAGCTCAACATCTTGGGTACAGTGTAATAGTACCGAGTACATACCCCAGCATCGGTGGTCCAGCCGTAGAAGGGCAAACCCAAGCCTCACTAATAGCGCCGCAGAACTGCCGTAAACCCTAAGGTTCAAAGGCTTTCACACGGTCATTAAGTCGAGTTAGGGTTTCATTCTTCTAGAGGGACCATAGAATTGCCTGCATGTCTTTCCGAATACTTTAAACTTGGAATAATAGGTTTTTGACTTTCGATCCTCTTTGTCAACTCTCAACGTCTCCTCATGAAGTCGTCTCAGTTGGAGTCAATCTATCTGATGACCTTGCATCGGGGTAGCGAACAAACCACATGTCTAAGTCATTCATCCTCAGTGACTAGCGACCTTCTATAATCTCTTAGTACAATCTTGTACTGCAATAGCTCCAATCATCTGGGGCGATATCTTGTCGTTCGTAGCAATAACTGGCTCACTCGTCTGCACGCTGGACGGTGCCTCAATCATCATGAGTAAGCAATATACCAACGGTCATCAATATCTGGCTGGCCTCTGTCAGTGGCTCAATCCTCTGGTGCTAATCCGCACGTCCGAGTAATCTCATACAGCGATCTATCCAACACTCATGGCGCAAAACACAATCAAAAGACACATTTCTGCAATCGTGTGTCGCCGGAATCACGCCCTGGTTAGTCCTCGTTCGTGACGAGCTCAGGCTGACCGCAACTCTAGCCGTAGCTCTCCCTGCCCGTAATTGTGGCAGCAAAACCAAAACTGGTACCGATGAGGCTAGATCAGGAAGAAATATGATACTGAACAAAGAAATGTACATCCTAAGGCTTCTTAAGTGGATTGGCTTGTCGTAAATATGCCGCGGAACATACCAACGGTACGTCACTCTACTTTAGTCACCTATTCCATCAACCAAGGGTCATCCTACGCTCCGAAGGTAAAACCTAACGCTCTGATACCAACTTTGTCACGACCCGAAAGTACGGAGCATGACCGGCACTTAGACTACGAACGTCTCAAGGCGTACGTAAGCTAAGTAAGCCGAACCCAGAAATCCAAACCATGAGAAGTAGTAGAGTATAGGAAGAACCATATCAAATCAACCTGTATGCAACATAATATACAATGCCTAAAGGCGAGGATCACAACAGAAATGAAACTTAACCAGCAAGAACCCATGGAAATATAACACGCGACTCTAAGGTCGAAAGAATAACATCACCGGTCTCTATCTCAAAAATAAATACATGTTTGATTGATGGAACTTCTAGATACAACTGAATATAATATACAATGTATAATGATGGGTACGATACAATAACCCACCTATTAGCAAGTCACCCGAAAGGAACGGTGCCCGCAAAGCTGTAATGGAACCTGTACGGCAACACCTGCAAGAAACTGGGGCACAACGGGGGTGAGTTGCCAACTCGTGAGTAGAAAAAGATCTACGAACAGAAAATCGCATGTATGACGCAATCCTAGGTCATACGATCATAATATATAATCCTAAAATATATAACGAGCAATCTCTAACCATGTCTAGGGTAAATATCTAACCCAAGTGTAAACCCATGTCCCTGTGTCGGTGCATCAGGTGGCAATATATCATATGAATGATGTATGAATGCATAAAAAAGAACGCATGTACTGAAGAAAACTGCTTTCATAAATTTGTGAGATTTCTGTATTTTAAAATGAGGTATCATAATGTAATCAGCATAAAACAGTGCCTAGCATCGGCACAAAACATAAATCTCAATATCTCGATATCTCTGTGTCACAATCTGTGTACCTCAATATCTCAAATCTTAATGTCTCAATCATAATATCCAGGGTGCCGTCAGTCCAGATTGGCCCCTACCATCCATCTCATGACTACGACGGTATCCTCCGGATATCCGACGTGTCGGGTAATATCACCGGTCGGTCGTGCTCCCCTGCCAGGCTCAACGCCATCTCCTGCGGTCTTCTTGCCCCGGGGTACCGCACTGGGCCCACCATGTACCCGAAACGGTTCATCCGCCTCCTCAAATCGGGTCTCGAAATCCATCAGCAAAACTCATGGTTGACGACTCAAATATCATGGAAAAACCGCATTTTTATTTAAAAAGAAAGAAAGCAGTTTATATGTGTTTTGCGATTTTCCTCCAAATCCAGAAAATCTCATGGAAACCCGAATCCAATCAATAGCATGTAAAATCATGAATATAAGCATGAGAATCCATGAATGCAGCATATAATGAATAACAGTATGCAAGAAGTGACAAGTAATAACTACAATGTCAAGCTGGCATATAAGGCAAGCATACTAATATCATGTCACTACTAGCTAACAAGCTAAATCAAGCAATAATATTTTCTAAGTGTTCGTGACATGGCAATTACCGATGAAGATGTGTGTGAGCCGGCAAATAAGTGTACGTGGTACATACGCATCATCGATAATGGTGCTGGTGTCCTAACAGCAGGATATCAATAATGAAATATGAATCACAACAGTATGCGATGCAGAGCAACAATAATAATATGCGGAAGCTGAAATATTGAACACCATGATCGCTAAACTGCATCTAAGGTCATAAAAGTCAAATAGCTACACCACTACAAGGCTGAGCTAAAGCTAACAGTAGGTAAGGGAAACCACCTAACCTCTGAGTCGATACATATAAATACATATACATATAGTCGGTGATCCCGCCTTGATACTATCATACCCGATAACTTATCTCTATAATCCATTATTCCCAAAACAAGAGTGCGGATCAAACATCAACTTATAGCTCGTACGTAAATTAATCGTACGGCATCCCCAATCTGGGTACGGGTCAATATCACATTTGTCATATTATTCATCAAGTATTCTCTTATAAAATATCATTATCTGGGTACTGACCTATGTCTAGTACAATGCTAACATCATCACTATAATCAAGATCTGACTACTGATCGACAGTCTAGTATAAATCAATATTATCTTCATATATCATCACAAAGAGTATACATCGCCCAAGGCGACCTATCCCAATTATCCTGTCATATCACATTATATCATATCTCACAACATAATCACATATCGATCACTTAATATATATGTCACCATTCCTATGGCATCATCATCCCCAAAATCCTCTAAATCATCAAACGTATCTCAAGTATGAATTTTACCGTATCACCGATATCATGATCTCAGATCAACTCTCATCGACTCGTTTAAATCCTAAGTATCATCCTCAAATCCGTATGTGAACACATAATCCCAAATCCATGTGACCACATATCTATATAGAATCCCATAATCTCATATGAAATAAGAATGTATGCAAGTATGAATATGTGTATATGCATGTGTAGTGCACCCACTACCTAGGGTTTCGCAACCTAAATCATCCAAGTCCACCAATTATCCATCCTAAACATCAATAATTTCCCAAACAACATATCATAAATTGTAGGTGTGTATACGCATCCGTATACATCGCCACGGACTGCGGGGGTGCTATACGCCATCCACCCGACTTCTCCCCGTAGATATAAATCTACTCACCTTTATTTAAGCGTGTCGGTGTCGATGTCTCTATTCCAACGCTCCGTTGCCACGTGGGGTACCGACAAAGATATCACAAGCTAAAACACAAGAAAACCATGTCGGAAACCAAAATGGTGCACGCTACGCCAATAAGTAAAAACCTATCGCCTTGTGTGCAAACACAGTCAATGCTTACTGGTCGTTGGCATTCAAACGCCACCCGACGGAAACGAATCACCAAATACCCAAAATCCATACGAAATCAAGTCGTAAATCATACGCCAACTCATGAAAATCAACTCAGATTTTACCCTAACTGGAAACAGTCAAAACTAGACATACTGGGGGTCAAGTTTACATGAAATAGGACTGTGCACGCAAAACGAGGCAGTTCCACCTAGGTCTGGCCGCAAATTGCGGCCAGAAGGAATTAATTGGCGGCCCAAAAATGGTGGTTGGGGCTAGGGTTTTGGGTGTTGGTTCCTATCTGCCTGCACAGCCTACAGCCAAGTCAATTTTGTAATAGGGTTCCCGGGGTGAAAGCAGATCTCGGAAAGGTCAATAAGTCGACAAAAACGCTAATTTACACCAAGTATTACAAATCTGGTATTTTGGTGAAATCTGGAACAAATCTTGGTTAAACTGGTCTCAACAACACCTAGTAAGGCTATATTAACAATCAAAACCAACTCTTTGTCAAGTCTCACTCAAAATCACTAAACTAGCACTAAACTTCATAACAACCACTAGATTTTCAGCTAAATAACTAGAACTGAGCAAGAAAGAGTTGGGTTGCGAGATTGTACCTCAAGAGTGTTCTAGTGATGAAGGAGAAAAGAAGAAGGAAGTGGGGTGGTGCTGCTGAAGTGCTACAGCTACTGCTTGTGGCTGGGTTATCTCTGGTGGCTGAGGGTGTTGCTACTCAGGCTGTTGTTGCTGCTGATAATATTTGTTTGGGGGTGTTGTTGCTGTTGCCTTGGCTGCTGCTGCTGTTTGGAATCTACTTTGTGGCTGGAGTTGCAGCAGCAGGAGTCTTTGTGGCTGTGGGAGGGGTAGTGTTGTGTGATGTTGTGATATGGTGAAGTGTGAGGTTGTTTTGAAATGAAGTTGCTGCTGCTGTGGCTGTTTTTTTTCACAGCAGTGCTGATGTTGTTGGGGCTAAAATGTGGCTGATATGTTGCCAGAAAATGGGGCTGAATCTGCTGATTAATGATGGGTGTGGGGTGTAGGTTTTGGGCTATGGTGCTAGGGTGGCTGCAGCTGATGGGTTGGGGCTGATGTGGTGTTTGTGTGGCTGTTGCAACTGAATTTAAGGGATGGGGTGGCTGCTGATGTAGCTGATGCTATTTGTTGCTGTTTTTTTTATGGAGTTAGGGTGGCTGAAGTCAGTTATTGGGGGCTGAAAATACGATGATGTGAGTGTGCAGGTCAGCTATGGTGCTAGGGGCTGGTGTAGGGCTGCTGAATATTGTTGCTGATGTAGCTGCTGATGCAAATGGGGGCTGAAGTTATGTGTTGGGCTGTTGTATAGAGTGGTGTAGCAGCTGCTGATGCTGCCTTAGCTGGTGTATAATGGTTTGGTGTGTGTTATGGGGAGAGATGTGAGGGTATTAAGGAAAAAGATGTGAAGTGAAGTGAGGTTAACTCCTATCATCTTCTCTCAAGAATAAAAGCAAGTCATGGCACAACCATCATGCCTCCTCTCTCTATCAAAAACAATGCTCACAAGATACCAAACCACCATGGCTCACTTTCTCCCTACACAAGTCAACATAACCCCAACTCTAATTAAATGGTTCAACCCACCATGGTCACCTAAACATGGTCCAACCCTAGGCTACCATGACCAAAACAAGAAACAAGTGTAACAAGTGTAGAAAATGTCATGTGCACATTTTTGCACAAAAAGCCAAAAATCCAATTAGCGATTTTTAATCACGGTTAACACCAAAATAGCATTTACGTAACCATAAAAACTCATAAATGGCATATTTCCACAAAAAACCCTATTTTAGAATTTCCAAAATTTTCTCCGGAATTTTCACCATTTATCGGTATTTAATTATACCGACTATTGAAATATTCATTAAAATTTAATATTAAATTATTAAAATTCCCAAAAATAATATTTTTTTGTTTGAAATGTTACACAAGGCAACCCTCTGTGTGGGACTTTAAAGACTTGACAGTACGCTGGCAGTGAGTTTAACCATAAGCATATCAGCGGCACTAGCTGTGTGTAACGGCTACCCAAGTACATGACGAAAAGGTGGCCGACGAGCGAACCCATCACAAGCCTGTAAGCAACACTTACCGCACAGTCCGGTCTCTTCGTTGTAAGTCCACGTTGCGACCCCCGATTCTTACGGGGAGGCGGAAACGGTATAAAAATCAAATTTTTAGCGCATGGGGCAACATGGACTAACAAAGTCGGGATCTTTTCTAAACTAAACTAGCAAACAAGCTAAAGAGAATTAGCTACTCGGAAAGATGGTTATACCTAACTTGAACTCCTTCGTCTTCAAACTTTTGTAGAGGTTGATGGTGCTTTCCTCGTTGCCTTCTTCCATCAAAGATGGATCCACCTGAGGGTTCAACCTTCGGGCTCTTTCTCGAACTTGGAGAGAACTAGAATCTTCGGCTTGCTAAACCTTTGATCCTAGAGTGAGTAGAGAGTGTCTAAGGGTTTTTATCTTTCAAGGAGAGGGATTCTCAACACATGAGAAGGATTCTCCTTGAGCTAGAGGAAGAAGAAGATGAAGTGAGGAGAGAGAAGCTAAATGATAGAATGAGCTCTCTTTTTCTTTCTTGCAACCATATCACAAAAGAAAAAGAATTATCAAATTAATAATAATAATGAAAATGAAATAGTTGATGGAAGGTTTAGGAATGACCATTATCATTTCAAACATTAAATGGTTTTGCAAGAATCAAAAAGCATCTTTCTTTTGTAATGATGATGGTCAAAACTTCAACCATGGTCAACAAGTCAACCATGGTCAACTAGTCAACAAAAACCAACCATGACACAATTTCATTTTATTAATATTATTAATTGATATAACATAAATCCATTAGGGTTTGGAAAAAGACGACTGTCAATTGTGCATGCGCACCCGTTCCGAAACCCTAATGAAAGTCCTATTCCTCCTCCTCAAACAACTGTGCATACACACCTGCATTCTTGTTCCGAGGAACATGAATACTGAGAGATAAAAGAAACCCCAAAACATATACCAGTATCTGACTCAAACCAGAGCCAGCCAGTAAAAACCGTCCGGACTCCAAACGTGCACAAGTGCGCGAATGAGAACGAACCCTGTCGCAAAACAATGCGACCTCTACTCTGTTTTGCCCAGAGGCGAATACCCTCTGCGTGGGACTCTAAAGACTCGACACTACGCTGGCAGTGGATTCAACCACAGACTGCAAGCGGCACTAGCTGTGCGTAACGGTCCCCAGGTAGATGCCGACAAGAAGGCTGACGAGGTGAACCCCATCTGAACTCCTACTGAGTCTGAATGTGACAGTCTCCGCACAGTCCGGTCTGTTCGTCTAATACATCGCATGTCGGGCCTAGGGGGCGGTAAAACGTCAGTCCCCTAATAGCGGTACAAGTCGTGTCGGAGTGAAGCCCAAAACACCCTGAGATAACACGGGAAGCCTACCAGTATATCTCGCTTGCCCTGGCCAGGGACTACTCGTGTAATGGCTCTCCTAGATACAGCGCGATGTCAACCCCCAATACCGGGAGAGACGAATCCTGTCTAACCGTCACTGCCTCCAAGTGCTTCGGGACTGTACCCAACTACTACCCGTTTGCACGACTCCTTTGAGCCGTGGTAGGGTAGTAATCAAAGTACAGTGGGAACACACTCGAGGCGAAGTGCCAGTGTCAAGTCAACGGACTAAGCTGTACTCATGTCACCTGGGAACTGATAACTGACGATAGGTATAATACCAACCTGTCAGTTCCCGACGAGTCCTGTCCAGTGTACTCGTAACCCAACGAGCACCCGTATACTATCTCCAGTACGACGTACTGATGGCTGTGGGACAGACCATCTTCCACACTGGGATGAGAAGCGCATACGCTAGTCTACTCCGGAGTATCGATGCCCTGTCTCGATAGTCCTGCGACTAGGGACCTGTATAAGGATGTGCTTATAGATTACCCAGCCCCCATTAGTGTGACTGCCATCACAACGCTGGTAATCAAGCAAAGATCCTAAGGGCTCCACTAATGCGTATAGGTGATATACTAATATAAACACATGTACACATTGAAGTAGAAACAAACCAAGTAGCATACTACTATATTGAGCAAGATTGTTTATACAAGGTGAATATCCCAAGCTTCCATCAAGTAATATACAAACTAGTATGATACAGTAATGGCCTCTAGGGCATATACACTAACAATCTCCCACTTGCACTAAGGCCATGTACTGGCGTATCGAAGACCTATCATCTCGATCAGCCGCTCGAACTGAGTCTGGGGCAGTGCCTTGGTGAATGGATCTGCAGTGTTTTCTTCTGAAGCAACCCTCCGAACCTCGATCTCCTTGCGATCCACGATCTCCCTGATCAGGTGATACCGCCTCAAGATGTGCCTGGATCTCTGATGGGACCTGGGTTCCTTCGCTAAAGCTATAGCCCCGTTGTTGTCGCAATACAGAGGTATTGGGTCAACAATGGACGGAACCACCTGAAGTTCTTTTAAGAACTTCCTCATCCAGACAGCTTCTTTTGCGGAATCAGATGCAGCGATATATTCCGCTTCCATAGTCGAGTCTGCAACGGTTTCCTGTTTGGAGCTCTTCCAACACACCGCCCCTCCATTGAGGGTAAAGACGAAACCCGACATGGACTTGGAATCATCCTTGTCACTCTAGAAGCTGGAGTCAGCAAAGGCCTCGATCTGGAGGTCTTTTCCGCCATACACCAAGAACATCTCCTTAGTCCTTCTCAGGTACTTGAGAATGTTCTTTACCGCTATCCAGTGTTTCTCCCCAGGGTTTGACTGATACCGGCTTACCACACTCAGTGCATAAGCTACATCCGGTCTGGTACACAACATCGCATACATTATAGAGCCTACCGCAGAAGCGTAGGGTATAATAGACATGCGATCCCTCTCCAAATCAGTCTTGGGAGACATCTCTTTAGAGAGGGTGATCCCGTGACAAGCCGGTAGGTTACCGCGCTTGGAATCATCCATACTGAATCTTTTCACTATGGTGTCGATGTACCTGGACTGAGAAAGTCCTAATATCCTCTTGGATCTATCACGATGGATCCGGATCCCCAGGATGTATGAGGCATCACCTAGGTCTTTCATGGAGAACCTGTGAGAGAAGAACCCCTTGACAGATTGTAGCATAGGAATGTCATTTCCTATTAAGAGAATGTCATCCACGTATAAAACGAGGAATACTACAGTTCTCGCTACAAATCTACTATAGATGCATGGTTCATCTGGATTTTTGATAAAGCCAAATTCCTTGACCGTCTCATCAAAATAGATGTTCCAACTCCGCGATGCCTGCTTTAGTCCATAGATGGACTTAAGCAACTTGCACACCTTTCCGCTGCTCCCACTCTGAATGAAACCCTCTGGCTGGTCCATATAGACACACACCTCTAAATTTCCATTTAGAAAAGCGGTTTTTACGTCCATCTGCCAAATCTCATAATCGTGGAAGGCAGCAATGGCAAGAAGGATCCGAATGGATTTCTGCATAGCCACTGGAGAAAAGGTTTCGTCATAGTCCAAGCCAGGTCTTTGACGGAAACCCTTAGCTACAAGTCTAGCTTTATAGGTCTCAACCTGTCCATCTACACCAATCTTCCTTTTGAAGATCCACTTGCATCCTACGGGTTTTACCCCGTCTGGAGCAATGTCCAACGTCCATACTTTGTTGGTGTACATGGACTCCATTTCGGTCCGCATTGCATCCAGCCATTTTACCGAGTCAACGCTCTGAACGGCCTGCTGGAAGCTAGTAGGCTCATCATAATCTATGATGCAATCCTCTCTATCCCCGTCTATGAGAAAACCGTAGTATCTCTCGGGCGGATGAGACTGCCTACTACTCCTACGGAGCGGCGTAGGAATGTCCTGTTCTTTTGAACTTACTGGCTCTTCCAAGCTTTCAGTAATAGCTTGTGGTTCTGGAATTTCTTCCAGTTCTATTGCGTTCCCACTTATCTGGGTTTCCAAAAACTCAGTTTTCAAGAAGCGGGCATGTTGAGAAACAAAAACCTTTTGTTCCTCAGCGAAATAGAACAGATACCCCCTGGAGTTCTTTGGGTATCCCACAAACTTACACTGTACTGAACGTGCCTCGAGCTTGTCCGCACGCTGCTTTTTTTACAAAAGCTGGACATCCCCATATCTTAAGGTACTTAAGACAGGGTTTCTTCCCACTCCACATCTGATATGGAGTGGTAGGCACAGTCTTGGTGGGAGCCTTGTTCAAGAGATATGCAGCTGCTTCTGGTGCATAGCCCCAGAAAGATCGCGGTAACTCAGCCTTACTCATCATGGAACGAACCATATCCAATACGGTTCGATTCCTCCTTTTCGACACACCGTTATGTTGCGGAGTGTATGGAGGAGTACGCTGA
Organism: Agapanthus africanus; assembly: GCA_030015575.1. NCBI lineage: Eukaryota > Viridiplantae > Streptophyta > Magnoliopsida > Asparagales > Amaryllidaceae > Agapanthus > Agapanthus africanus. The sequence goes on along the minus strand of CM057346.1, from coordinate 184,843,317 downwards.
GAGAGAATTCCATTCTCTTTTAAATAGTCCAGGAACTCGGCACTCAAGTATTCACCACCTCGATCCGATCTTAGAATCTTAATACTTTTGCCTGTTTGTTTTTCAACTTCATTCTTGTAATCCTGAAATTTCTCAAAGGCCTCGGATTTGTGCTTCATTAAGAAGACATGTCCATACCTAGAGAAATCGTCTGTGAAAGTAATGAAGTATGAATAACCGCTTCGTGCATATGTAGACATTGGACCACACACGTCACTGTGTATGAGTCCCAAGAGCTCGCTCGCTCTTTCTCCGTGTCCAGTGAACGGAGTCTTTGTCATCTTTCCTATGAGACAAGATTCACAAGTGGCATAAGACTGATACTCGAACGGATCCAAGTATCCTTCTTTATGTAACTTAGTCAACCGTGTCTCATTGATGTGACCCAGTCTACAATGCCATAAGAAAGCCTGATTGATATCTGGAGACTTTCTTTTGTGTGTATTCTGGACATTGAAAATCTGTGGTTGGTTTAATACGTATATACCATTGCTCAATGTACCTGACCCAATCAGAACTTGATTAAGGTGAATGTTTACAACATTACTTACAAACGCAAATTCATAACCTTCTTTAGAAACCAAAGATACAGAAATGATATTACAAGTTGCGTTGGGTACAAAAAAGCAATTACGCAAAACCAAAACATGTCCATCTGACATTCCCAGGTGATAGTCCCCCACGGCTTTAGCATCCATGCTAGCTCCGTTCGCAACTCTGAGGGTCATGTCACCTGCCTTCAAAAACCTACGGTTTCTTAACGCCTGCAAAGAATTACAGATATAAGATCCTGATCCGGTATCCAATACCCAGGAAGTAGAGTTTATCGAAAGACAGTTTTCAATAACATACACACCTGAAGCTGAAGCCGCAACCTGCTTCAGTTCCTGTGTCCTGGCTTTCCAAGCCCTGCAATCTTTCTTCCAGTGTCCACTCTTATGACAATAGAAGCATTCTTCCTTTCCCACAAGCTTCCCCGCAATCTTTGTTGCCTTTTCCTTTCCCTTCGTACCCACTTTACTAACACCGCCTCTTGGTTTGGCGGGGGCTTTCTTCCTCTTTCCCTTGGCTTTCGCCTTGGACCTAGAGGAAGAAGATCCTCCTACAAACAAAGCGGGTGTTTCCCTACCCTTCTGTAGGGTGCCCTCTGCGCTCCTCAGCATGTTGAGGAGTTCTGAAAGTTCAACTTCCTTTTCTTGTAAGTTGAAGTTCAGTATAAACTGGGCGTAAGTGGATGGAAGGGACTGGAGAATTAAATCCGTATAAATTTCACTTTCCAACGTGGTCCCAAGTTCCGCGAGCTCCTCAATGTAGCCAATCATCTTAAGCACGTGGTCCGCTACCGATGATCCGACGGCCAATTTTGCCGAAAATAACTTTTTCGACACTTCGTATCTTGCGATACGAGATTGCTCTCCATACAGTTCTTTTGTATGAAGAAATATGGATTCCAGGTCCATATTCTCGTGCCTCCTCTGGTGTTCGTTGTCCATAGAGGCAAGCACGAGGCACTTGGCCTTCGCGCAATCAATCTCCCAAGTCTTACGGATTTCCTTATCCGCGACGCTGGAGGTGGGACCTGGGACGGGGGGAGCTTTGGTGGTAAGAAGATACCCCAGCTTGTCGTAAGTGATTGCCATTTTGACATTCCTGAGCCAATCTTTGTAGTTTGGCCCGGTCAGTATGTTTTTATCTAGAAGTAACTTAAGTCCAGTCATTTCGATTTGGTCGCTGCAGGGGGGAGAGAAGAAACACTTTAGCATGATGCTCTTGCAAGTTTAGAGTGATTTTTAATTTGTCTAAACAGGATGGCTCCCACTGTCTCTCGAATCCCTCCTCAAACCATAAAGGAAGAATTAGTCGGGATCAATCCCACCGCACAATACTTGCTTAACCGTTCAGCCAGGCCAGTGTCGGTACTTCGAGGGAGGTTTTCCAACGCTTTCGCGAAGTTCCTTAATTAAATAACCTCTTTTCCCTGGGGGCGTAGCCCCGCTAACACCTTTCTAGACACCTACTTGGTTTATAGCATTGATCGTTTAGTGAGAAATTTCCCGAGGAGTAGTATATACTCACAGTAGGATCGGGATCCAAATATCATCGTGTGACGAAACTGAAGGAATCCTACCAGAATCACCACACTCCAAATGGTATGCAAATCTAGCAAGTTTCAGTACTTATGAAACTCCCGATGTGGATTTTTGCCCCATGCTCTTATGACCTTGACGAAGGTCAACAAATCATAAGTCACATGTCAAGTTCTGCCCGTCATTTTCCAGGTTAATTTGAACCCACCCGTATATACCCTTGACGAAGGTCAACAAGGCAATACGACTGTTTCAAACCAACGCATCTATCTATGCTATATATGAACACCCAACAGCTACCAATCACTACGCCTTGACGAAGGTCAACAAACATAGCTTGAATACTATTGAATATTCATATGAAACGACGGAGGGCTACGAATGGTTTTGGCGAAACCGTGAACGTAGTGAACTTGATATAATCGATGGAACGAGATAGCTTTTAAAAGGAGTGGCTCAAGCTCCGCATTTTAAAAGTTAGTTTTGAAAAGAACCGAGTGGTTTTTCGAAAGTGTTCCAACGACTTTGCTTGGTTTATTATCTTGCATTAGTTCTTTTAATGCGTGATATTTTTGCATTAGTTCTTTTAATGCGTCCCATCATTTAAATCCTACCATTGCAGAAAACAACAAAAATATGACGTACGCTTATGCCATTCGCATTCGCCACGGGGCCCCGTCATCACCCGTTAGGTTACTTAACTAACGACAGAGCGGGGGCTGGGCTAGCGCGGCTGTAAAACATAAGCAACGCCTAAATAGTTATAAATATATCAATGATAGACATTACAGATCACAGATGAATACATTGGATATACTAGGAATCCGCAATCCGTTCGAGCCTGCAACGAAAAGCGGATTACACGGTCGCGGTGAATAGCCAATACCCCACCCAAGACCCCTACGGGTGCGGCAAACTACCCGCCAAGTACTCGGCAGTTTGTGCACCCCTCCTGGGTCTATCCTAGGAGCAAAAACAGTAAAAAGAATTATACAATGACGGCTACAACCCCGACCCGGTTGTGCGGCCAAACAAATAATAATATTACATCAATTTACATATTACAAATGAATGAAAGAAAAACAAAAGCTCATCTCACATCCACCCCGGCTATTCACCCGCGACAGTCCAACACATTCATATACACATTCCAATATCAAACACAGATCACAGAGATGTATAACCCCGACTAATCGACTTATAGCGATTAGCCGACGTTCAATACATACAAACATCACAGATATAACCATCATAGTCAAAGTGTAGTGAAGTCCGGAAAAAATACGGAATTATAGGCCCCCAAAAACAAATCTCTATTCTGGAAAATCTGGGCACATATAATATATCTTAAAAATCCTAAAACTAATACAGAGATACACTGCACCAAAATCGAGGCAGAGAGGAGACAAGACGGCCGCGGATCCGCGGCGACATAGCTTGCTGTCGCCGCGGAAACGCGGTCGTTTGGTCAGATCTCTGGCTCGTTTTTGGTGGTTATCTTTAAAAAACCCTGAGATAATTTTTGGTATATAACAAATTTTGTTTTGACCAGAAAAATTTTTAACAGAAAATAGGGTTTTTGAAAAGTTTGGTTTTTGGATTTTTCGGTTCCGAACTTCGTTACACTTCACTACCTAGCTAGTTTAAGTTTAGTTAGGCTCTGATACCACTGTAAGTCCACGTTGCGACCCCCGGTTCTTACGGGAAGGCGGAAACGGTATAAAAATCAAATTTTTAGCGCATGGGGCAACATGGACTAACAAAGTCGGGATCTTTTCTAAACTAAACTAGCAAACAAGCTAAAGAGAATTAGCTACTCGGAAAGATGGTTATACCTAACTTGAACTCCTTCGTCTTCAAACTTTTGTAGAGGTTGATGGTGCTTTCCTCGTTGCCTTCTTCCGTCAAAGATGGATCCACCTGAGGGTTCAACCTTCGGGCTCTTTCTCGAACTTGGAGAGAACTAGAATCTTCGGCTTGCTAAACCTTTGATCCTAGAGTGAGTAGAGAGTGTCTAAGGGTTTTTATCTTTCAAGGAGAGGGATTCTCAACACATGAGAAGGATTCTCCTTGAGCTAGAGGAAGAAGAAGATGAAGTGGGGAGAGAGAAGCTAAATGATAGAATGAGCTCTCTTTTTCTTTCTTGCAACCATATCACAAAAGAAAAAGAATTATCAAATTAATAATAATAATGAAAATGAAATAATTGATGGAAGGTTTAGGAATGACCATTATCATTTCAAACATTAAATGGTTTTGCAAGAATCAAAAAGCATCTTTCTTTTGTAATGATGATGGTCAAAACTTCAACCATGGCCAACAAGTCAACCATGGTCAACTAGTCAACAAAAACCAACCATGACACAATTTCATTTTATTAATATTATTAATTGATATAACATAAATCCATTAGGGTTTAGAAAAAGACGACTGTCAATTGTGCATGCGCACCCGTTCCGAAACCCTAATGAAAGTCCTCTTCCTCCTCCTCAAACAACTGTGCATACACACCTGCATTCTTGTTCTGAGGAACATGAATACTGAGAGATAAAAGCAACCCCAAAACATATACCAGTATCTGACTCAAACCAGAGCCAGCCAGTAAAAACCGTCCGGACTCCAAACGTGCACAAGTGCGCGAATGAGAACGAACCCTGTCGCAAAACCATGCGACCTCTACTCTGTTTTGCCCAGAGGCGAATACCCTCTGCGTGGGACTCTAAAGACTCGACACTACGCTGGCAGTGGGTTCAACCACAGACCGCAAGCGGCACTAGCTGTGCGTAACGGTCCCCAGGTAGATGCCGACAAGAAGGCAGACGAGGTGAACCCCATCTGAACTCCTACTGAGTCTGAATGTGACAGTCTCCGTACAGTCCGGTCTGTTCGTCTAATACATCGCATGTCGGGCCTAGGGGGCGGTAAAACGTCAGTCCCCTAATAGCGGTACAAGTCGTGTCGGAGTGAAGCCCAAAACACCCTGAGATAACACTGGAAGCCTACCAGTATATCTCGCTTGCCCTGGCCAGGGACTACTCGTGTAATGGCTCTCCTAGACACAGCGCGATGTCAACCCCCAATACCGGGAGAGACGAATCCTGTTTAACCGTCACTGCCTCCAAGTGCTTCGGGACTGTACCCAACTACTACCCATTTGCACGACTCCTTTGAGCCGTGGTAGGGTAGTAATCAAAGTACAGTGGGAACACACTCGAGGCGAAGTGCCAGTGTCAAGTCAACGGACTAAGCTGTACTCATGTCACCTGGGAGCTGATAACTGACGATAGGTATAATATCAACCTGTCAGTTCCTGACGAGTCCTGTCCAGTGTACTCGTAACCCAACGAGCACCCGTATACTATCTCCAGTACGACGTACTGATGGCTGTGGGACAGACCATCTCCCACACTGGGATGAGAAGCGCATACGCTAGTCTACTCCGGAGTATCGATGCCCTGTCTCGATAGTCCTGTGACTAGGGACCTGTATAAGGATGTGCTTATAGATTACCCAGCCCCCACTAGTGTGACTGCCATCACAACGCTGGTAATCAAGCAAAGATCCTAAGGGCTCCACTAATGCTTATAGGTGATATACTAATATAAATACATGTACACATTGAAGTAGAAACAAACCAAGTAGCATACTACTATATTGAGCAAGATTGTTTATACAAAGTGAATATCCCAAGCTTCCATCAAGTAATATACAAACTAGTATGATACAGTAATGGCCTCTAGGGCATATACACTAACATTCGTCTGATACGTCGCATATAAAGTCTAGGGGTGGTAAATGTCAGACCCCAATAACTTTATAAGTCATGCTGATTTACGGCCTATAACGGTTCGAGAAACTACTAATAAATCTTATCAGTAAATCTCGACAACCATAGCCAGGGATTTGCTGTTATGGCCGATCAAGCATAGTGCGACATCAACTCCCTATACCGGGAGAGATGAAACCCCTCCTATCGCTCACTGCTTCCATGTGATTCGAGACTGTACCCAAAATCCATATGTTTGCACAACTCAGTAGAGCCGTGGTAGGGAGGAAATCAAAGCACTGTGGGAATCACACAAGACACTATGACGATCTCGGGTCTACAGACTAACCTGTATAAGTTTCACCAGAGAACTGCTATCTGACAATTGGTATATATACCATCTAGGAGTTCTCGGTGAGTCCTGTTCGATGTACCCATTCTCCAATAAGCACCTGTGTACAATCTTTGATATTGAACACCAATGGTTGTGGGATCAACCATCGCCCCCAGGTCAAGAAACGTACACACTAGTCTACTCATATAATATTAATGCTCTGTCTCGATATATCCTCGACTAGGAACTATTAAAGGATATGCTTATAGACTGCCCAGGCCCCACTAGTATGATCTACATCATAATCCCGGCAGTCAAGCATAATCCTAAGGGCTTCATCAACATGTATATATAGATATGAAATACAACACATTACACGTTAAGATGAAGATAAACCAGATAGCATACTATCATTTCGAGCAAAGATTGTTTTTGTACATATACATGCCTAGCATCCTATACAATACAGGCCACTAGGGCATACATATCTAACTATCTCCCACTTGCACTAAGGCCTGTAGTTGGTGCAATAAGTACCTACTGTCTACACTCGAACCAGTTGCCGGCGTACCGCATTCCTAACAGCTCGAATAGTTTATCAAACTGGACTTGAGGGATGGCCTTGGTGAATGGATCTGCTGTGTTGTCTTTCGTGTCTACTCTCCATACCTCGATGTCCTGGCGATCCACTATCTCCCTGATGAGGTGATACCGCCTCAAGATATGTCTGGATTTCAGATGGGACCGCAGTTCCTTTGCCAAAGCCATGGCTCCATTGTTATCACAATACAGAGGTATTGGATTAGCAATGGATGGAACTACTTGAAGTTCAGAAATGAACTTTCTCATCCAGACTGCCTCTTTTGCGGAATCATTAGCAGCAATATACTCAACTTCCATCGTTGAGTCAGCGACAGTATCTTGCTTGGAACTCTTCCAACATATCGCCCCTCCATTTAGGGTAAATACAAACCCTGAGATAGACTTACTATCATCCTTGTCGCTCTGCAAGCTGGAATCGGTAAAGCCCTCCATTTAGAGATCTCCGTTACCATACACCAAGAATATTTCTTTAGTTCTTCTCAAGTACTTCAGAATGTTCTTCACAACAGTCCAGTGTTTCTCCCCTGGATTGGATTGATACCTGCTTACTGCACTCAATGCATAAGCTACATCTGGGTGAGTACACAACATCTCATACATTATAGATCCTACCGCCGAAGCGTAGGGTATAATGCTCATGCGAGCCATGTCATCCTCAGTCTTGGGAGACATCTTTTTGGAGAGGGTGATCCCGTGACAAGCGGGTATATTACCTCGCTTGGAATCTTCCATTCTAAACCTCTTTAGTATGGTGTCTATGTATCTCGATTGGGACAATCCCAATAATTTCTTAGATCTATCTCTATAGATCTTAATTCCCAGAATGTACGAGGCATCACCCAGGTCTTTCATGGAGAACCTCTGCGATAAGAATAGTTTGACCGATTGTAGCATAGGAACATCATTTCCTATCAAGAGAATGCCGTCCACGTACAATACGAGGAATGTAACAGTACTCTCTACAATCCTTTTATAAATACATGGTTCATCTACATTTTTGATAAAACCAAACTCTTTGATTGTATCATCAAAGCAGATGTTCCAACTTCGTGATATCTGCTTTAATCCATAGATGGATTTAAGCAACCTGCATGATTTTCCACTGCTCCCACTATCAATGAAGCCTTCTGGCTGATCCATAAAAACGCATTCTTCTAAATCACCATTTAGAAATGCCGTTTTAACATCCATCTGCCAGATTTCATAGTCATAGTGAGCAGCTATACCAAGCAGGATCCGAATGGATTTATCCATCGCGACTGGTGAAAAGGTTTCATCATAGTCCAAGCCTGGTCTTTGACGAAATCCTTTTGCATCCAGCCTAGCTTTATAGGACTCCACCTGACCATCCACACCAATCTTTCTCTTAAAGATCCACTTGCACCCTATGGATTTTTTTCCAGAGGGTGCAACCTCCAAAGTCCATACTTTGTTGGTGTGCATGGATTCCATTTCGGATCTCATGGCATCCAGCCACTTCACCGAGTCACCACTCGTGATAGCTTGCTGAAAACTAGTAGGATCATCATCATCCATGATGCAATCTTCTCTATCACCATCAATTAGAAAACCGTAGTATTTATCAGGTGGGTGAGACGTCCTACTAGATCTACGGAGTGGCTGTGGTTCGTCAGGTTCTATTGAAATCTTAGGTTCAACCAAATCATCGGTATTTGTTTTTGGTTCTGGAATTTCTTCCAGTTCTACCGCATTGCCAACATTGTCATTTGTAAAAACTCATTCTCTAAAAATGTGACATACTGAGAAACAAACACCCTTTGTTCTTCCTTGTGGTAGAAAAGATATCTATACGAGTGTTTTGAATATCCCACAAATTTACACAAAACCGATCGTGTCTCGAATTTGTCCGGATTCTGCTTTTTCAAATAAGCCGGACAACCCCATATCCTAACTCGTTTAAGAGATGGTCTCTTCCCATACCATATCTCATATGGAGTGGTGGACACGGTTTTGGTCGGGACCCTATTCAATAGATATATCGCAGTCTCCAATGTGTGCGCCCATAATGAAAGTGGTAACTCTGTATCACTCATCATTGATCGTACCATATCTAATAGGGTACGATTCTTCCGTTCCGACACACCGTTGTGCTGTGGTGTGTACGAAGGAGTGAGCTGAGATAGAATCCCATTCTCTTTTAGGAAATCTAGAAACTCTGAGCTTAGATACTCACCTCCTCGATCCGATCAAAGTTTCTTGATACTCAAGCCTGTTTGTTTTTCTACTTCAGATTTATACTCCTTGAACTTTTCGAAGGCTTCAGACTAATGTTTCAACAAGAACACGCGTCCGAATCTTGAGAAATCATCAGTTGAAGTTATGAAGTACGAAAAACCACCTCTCACATGTATAGACATTGGTATACATACATCACTATGTATGAGACCTAAGAGTTCAGTAGCTCTCTCTCCGTGTCCAGTAAACGGAGTTTTGCTCATTTTACCTTTGATACAAGACTGGCAAGTCACATAAGATTTATATTCAAAAGGGTTTAAATATCCATCTTTATGTAGCTTGGTTAGTCTTGTTTCATTAATATGACCAAGTCTACAATGCCAAATGAAAGCTACATTCATGTCTGAAATCTTCCTTTTGTTTGTGTGTTGTATATTAAAAACTGTATGCTGATTTAGGACGTATATCCCGTTATTTAATGTACCAGACCCAATCAACTCTTGATTAAGATTAATTTTCATAATATTAGATTGTAATACAAAATTATATCCTTCAATGTCCAACAACGATATTGATATAATATTACATAATATCGAAAGTACAAAATAACATGGGTTCAAAACCAATATACAACCCGACGGCAAACCAAGGTGATACTCTTCCACTGCTACAGCATGTACAGAGGAACCATTCCCAACTCGGAGAGTGTGATCACCTTTCTTCAAAAACCTGCTATTTCTCAGCCCCAGCACACAATTGCAGATGTGAGATCCTGACCCGGTATCTAATACCCAGGAAGCAGAGTTAATTGAAAAACAATTTTCTGTTACAAACACACCTGAAGTGGAAGCATCAGCATGCTTCTTCTTCTTGAGGCCGGCCAGGTATCCAACGCAGTTTCTCTTCCAATGCCTAGTCTGGTGGCAGTAGAAGCATTCCCCTCTTCCTGTCCCTGCAGCCCCTATCCTGCCCTTTCCCCGTGCCATTTTCATTCCTCTTCTCGGCTTGATGGGATTCTTCTTCTTCTTTTCCTTGGCCTTGGCTTTCGGGACGGAAGAGGAAGATGGCCCAGCAATTAGAGCGGGAGTTTTCGCTACCTTTAGCGTGCTCTCTGCACTCCTCAACATATTGAGGAGTTCAGGTAGCGACTTCTCCATGTTGTGCATGTTGAAGTTTACAATGAACTGAGTAAAGGCAGGGGAAGAGACTGTAGAATAATATCAACATACTGTTCGTTCTCTATGGTCCAACCTAGGTCCTCTAGTTCTTCGATAAGTCCAATTATCTTCAATACATGGTCACCTACATACGTGTCAGCAGCCATCCGCATCTGAAACAACTTTCGAGATGCCTCGTATTGTAGAGTACGAGATTACTCTCCATACAACTCCTTTGTATGGATATAGATGGATTGTACATCCATCTTCTCATGCTTATTTTGATGTTCATTGTTCATAGAAGCAAGCACGAGGTATTTGGCTGTTGCACAGTCTATATCCCATGTTTTGCGGATTTCTTTATCCGCAACTTAAGAATCAGGGCCGGGGCTAGGAGGGGCTGGAGTAGTCAGGACGTATCCGACTTTATCATTGGTCAGGGAAATACTTACGTTCCTAAGCCAACTTTGTAATTCGGTCCCGTGAGTTTATTCTTGTCTAATAAAAGCTTAAGTCCTATCATAGGTATCTGCCATTAGGAGAGAGAAAAGAAGACACTCAGTGATTTCTCTTGCATGATTAGATTGGTTACTAATCTTATCTAATCGATGTCTCCCACTGCTTTTATCAATTTTTCCTTCTAACCTTAAAAAGAAAATTAGCCAGGATTAATTGCAATCTATAAGTTCGCTAACCGGTCGGCCAGGCTAGTGTCGGTACTCCGAGGGAGGTTCCCCGTGTTTTCGTACGGACCTAATTAAAATAAACCTCATTTTCCTACAGACGTAACCCCGTTGACACCTTTATAGACACCTACTGGATTAGCTAATTGTAAAGTGCAAAACTCTCCCGGGAGTAACTTTTATTCACAGTGGGATCGGGATCCAACTATCAAATAGAAGGTATGCAATCTCATTGCAAATTTCAACTCTTGAAATTCCCGATATGGTTTTTACCCCTAGTGTCTTATGACCTTAACTATGATCAACAATGTAAGTCTACGGTAGCACCCCGGCCTTCTTCCCGAGGCCAACCGCGGAACAAAAACTTTTTACGGAACTGGCGCTAACGCAAACTTAAAACCCGGATCGTTCCATTAACCGTAAACTAGTATACTGTAATAAGGGGGTTAGAGATTATACCGATCGATCCGTGTCCTTCGGTCTTTAAGGTCTGTCCCTAACATGTTGCGGATACACCGACGAAGCTCGCTCTTCGATCTCACTCGATCTACGATCTCCTCCTCGCCGAAAACTGCACCACGTCAATAAATCTTTATATGGGCTCCCGCCTCTAAACTGAGGCAACTTGGACATGAAGTTTGCTAGCCGACGTATCTATGGTTGCTGTAGAATAAGTGTAGAACACTTTGTCTCAAGACACCCAAGTGATTGGGTGAGGGTTAATCGAAGTTGCCAAATAGGAATGGAGATGGAAAAAGAGCTTAAGGAATTTTTGTAGAAAAATGAATCAAAAATCCTTCTCAAAAATCATGGAGGGCTGCCCCAGCAAGTGCTCGGCCAAGTGGGAATGGTGGGTGAGTGCAAGGAAGAAGGAAAAATGGTAACCATAAGCTAAAATATCTCAACATAATATCCTTTGCATTCCAAAAACAATAAATGCACAAATAATGCATACAAAGAAGTCAAGCTTTCTAGAAGCAATCCAAATACATATCCAAATGCACCCCCATCATTTCGGCCAAGGAACAAGAAGAATGGAAATGATGGCCAAAAATGAAAGCACACATTAAACATTGAAGACAATGTTTAAACGGGCGGAGAAAAACTGGCAACTTCAAAAAGCAATCCCGTATTAAATTACAGGATAACGCCACAACTACATATACATACCCGCATTTGTATTCCGACCGAATACAAATGCAACGAGACAAAAATATCCCTATAAGATATAATACTAGGATCCGGCTTAAACCAAATCCCACTAGTATTATCCTTCCGAACCATGATACGTGCACAAGTGCACACGTATGTTCGAACCCTGCCATAAAACCATACAGCCATTACAACATATCGCCCGAACCGGGAAACTTTCTGTGGGGGACTCTAAAGACTCGTCAATACTCTGGCAGTGGGTTTAACCACAAGCCGTCAGCGGTACTAGCTGTACGCAACGGCTACCCATGTACTGAGCGAAAGGGAGTCCGATGAGCGAACTCATCCTGGAACCCTACTGAGCCTATGTGTAACAATATCCGTACAGTCCGGTCCGTTCGTTTATGAGTATCGCATATCGGGCCTAGAGAGCAGGTAAACGTCAGACCCCCAAAAGCGGTATAAGTCGTGTCGGAGTGTAGCCCAGAACACCCTGAGATTGTTGGAGATAGTGCCCTCAGAGTCAATTATTAGGTCACAGGTACGTGATTGCAATGATTGATGGAGGACCTATCCCGGTAGGACAGTCTTACTCGAGATGATAGTATGCTATCTGGTTTACCTTTATCATCGTGTACTGCTTTAGGTGACCTGACAAGTCGCTATTACACGTTGATAGAGCCCCTAGGATTCTTGCTTGACCACCAGCAGTATGAGGGTGATCATATAAGTGGGAGCTGGGGTCTATAAGCATATCCTTAAATGGTCCCTAGTCGTATGAGTTTCGAGACAGGGCATCGATACTCCAGAGTAGACTAGTGTATACAGTCGAGACCCCGACGAGGGGCGGTAGCCGGTCTCACAAGCCACTGGTGTCAGTTGGTTCACCTAAGATGTATACAGGTGCTCATTGGGTTATGAGTACACCGGACAGGACTCGCCGGGAACATGCTAGTTGGTCATATACCAGACGTCAGATGGCAGTTCCCTGGTGACATGTGTACAGGATAGTTCATCGACCTGGGGATCGTCATTTGTCTCGTGTGAGTTCCCACTGTACTTTGATTACTACCCTACCACGGCTCAAAGGAGTCGTGCAAACAGGTTTTAGTTGGGTACAGTCCCGAGCCACATGGAGGCAGTAAGCGTATCTTCAGGGGTTCGTCTCTCCCGGTATTGAGGGTGAGGTCGCGCTGTGTCTAGGAGAGCCATTACACAAAGCCCTCGGCCGAGGCAAGGAGATTTACTGGTAGGTATTCCAGTAGTATCTCAGGGTGTTCTGGGCTACACTCCGACACGACTTGTACCGCTTTTGGGGGTCTGACTTTTACCAACCCCCTAGGCCCGCCATGCGATGCTCATAGACGAACGGACCGGACTGTACGGATATTGTCACTGACAGGCTCAGTAGGGTTGTCAGGCTGAGTTCGCTCACAGACGTCCCTTTTAGTCAATACCTGGTAGCCCGTTACGTATTGGCTTATACCTCTGACGTGCTAGTGGTTAAATCCACAACCAAGGCGTTGACGAGTCTTTAGAGTCCCCCATATTCAGTTACTCAGCTTTCGGGCGAAAGATTGTAGAGGCCGTATGGAGATATGGCAAGGTACGATCAGATACGTGCGGTATTGCACGGATCAGGATCGGACAGTTTGTACTATAGGCCGTATGGATATATGGCAGGGTTCGATCAGATACGTGCGGTATTGCACGGATCAGGATCGAATGGATATTACTAGCCGGCTTTGGTTTAAGCCGGATCCTAGTATAGTACAGTGTAGATTTTGTCTCATTGCATTTGTATTTCGGTCGGAATACAAATGCGGGTGTGTATGCACAGTATCGGGGTTTTCCTGTGATTTATTACGGGACCAGTTTTCTGGAGTTGCCAGTTTGTTTTCCGTTTCGGCCAATTTCCTTTGTATCGTTCATTGGCCGAAGATTGGTGGAGGAGGGCTTATTTGCATTGTTGCAAATAAGCATTTGTGGAGGGGGTCTTTGCTTTTTGTTGTATCATGATAGCTTTTCCTTGACCTTGACTTCTAGCTTTATCATGATGGCTTGACTTTGTTGACAATCATGGTTGTTGATGATTGTTGGTGGAATGTGGGTTTGGGTTTGTAATCATCTCTTGATATCATGACCTTTCTCTCTCTCCCTTGCTTTATGGTTGTGGCTATCCTCTTTCATTTGAGCACTCACTCCATTCTCTCCTCTCACCAAGCAATGGCCGGCCACTCTCTTGGTGGGGCTGTCCAAACATTTTGGTGTGGGATTTTGCTTCATTTCATGTTGCAAAAATCCCACAAGATCAATCCCAAAAGCTCCAAGTATCATTCCTCCACCAAATGGCAATTCCACAACCCCAAAGTGAGACTTGAGGACTACATATTCTACAGCGAACCTTGGGCACGTCGAGTAGCCGGCTTCGTGCCCGAATTGCCTCGGCATTGAGGTGGGAGCCCGTAAAAGAAGTAGGCGATGTGGTGCACTTCCGGCGATGAGGAGGAGACGGGACATTCCGCAGGAGATCGGGACGATGACGAGAAGACCGGAGGACTTGGATCGTCGGTATATCTCTATTCCCTTTCTTGTAGTTAGCTAGGACTAATTAATGGTTCGATCCGGGTATTAGTGCGCGGCGGTTTGCCAGTTCAAGAAAAATTTAAGTTTATCACCGCTTCCGCTTTTGGCCGTCGGATTGACGGCCGGGGCGCCGCCGTGCACTTACTGTGGTATCAGAGCCTCGCCATTAACTTAGTCTAGCTTGGTTTAATGTGTTTTGCATTTCCGATCGACCAAAATTCCAAAATCTACATTTTTCAATGCGACAGTTTTCTGTTGAAATTTTTTGGTCTCCAAAAATTTTTCAGGTTGTATAAAATTGAAGTACTGGAGACCACTAGGCTACTGTAGAAATTCGACAGGGTGAATCGACAGTGGAGGCGCGGAACCGCGGCCAAAACCCCCTTTGGGCCGCGTTTCCGCCGCGCACTGTGGAGATCCCTGCACCAAATTTCTACAATGTCTTTGTGGGCTTAAAATATGGGTTTTGGAATATTAATTTTGGGCCCAGAATTTCTTGATGTGCTACAGTAGTACTTGGGGGCCCACTTGTTAAAGTTTGATCGATCGGATATTTTAAACACATTATTTCACAGTATTTACATTATATCTGCGACCGTGAATGTCACTTGATCGGTAAATCCAGTCTAACTGCTATAGCCTGGTTAGACGGATTTGCGAACGTGACTTTCACGTTGATGTTCTGTTTTTGCTGTGATGTTGCGGATCGGTCGTGGGGGATAGCCTGGATGCAATGCTAGTACAGCTCTGTTGTATTATGTACATTTGATATTGCGGGGCGAGCGTCCGACATGTGGACTGCCGTCACTGCCTGTTTGTATTATTATTTTGGGGCACGGCCAGGTTGCGGTCGATGTACCCGTTGTATGTATATTTTACTTTCTGTACTAGGGTTACCCCGCGGAGGGGTGCACGGATAGCCGGGTTCTAGAGGGCAACAAGCCCGCATCTCATGGCATTGAGACGGAGGGGGCTTCACTCTCGAATTGGCGGGCTATTCGCCGCACTCGTAGAGGGTACAGGTTGACCCAGGAGGGGTGCCCGAGTTACTGGATTCCGTGAAGTGCTGGGTGGTCCATTCACGTTGCTGAAGGGGGCTGCCTCGCTTCAGGTTTTGGCGGGTAACTTGCCGCGCCCGTAGGGGTCTAGGATTTCATTGCGCAGGCTATCCACACGACCAGGGGAACGTCGGGTTTCAGCGGCTCTGTTAAACCCGGGGATCCCAGATATCTGTATTGTTTCTGTGATGCTGTACATTTCTGTGATGTTGCATTTTATTCACGCCTTGAGCGAAATATAATATATTGGTATATATATTAGTAGATGTTGTATATGTTTTGCATCCACGCTAGTCCAGTCCCCGCTCCGTCGTTAGTTAGCTAACCTAACGGGTAATGACGGGATCCAGTGGCGAATGCAGATGGCATATACGTACATCAGTATTATTTTCGTTCTTTATGGTGTGATCAATTGATGGGATTGCATTGATTCGGATCAATGCAAGTTAAAAACAAACCTAATCTGATGTTGTTGGAACACTTTTCAAAAAGCTGTTATTGCAAGGACGTTCACTTTTGTTTTGCATCGTGGTATTCAGCTAGAATATCCTGCTCCTCAGTCGACGAGGCAAGGGCCGAGATCCCTTCACCGGGAGTGACCCCTTGGACAAAAGTTTGCGTCAGGGCAATGACTTCACTATAGCCGATTACTTTTGCTATGCATCGTGGTATTCATTTGGAATATCCTGCACCCCATTCTACGGGGAAAGAGCCGAGATCCCTTCACCGGGAGTGACCTCTTTAGCAACGGTTTTCGTCACTATATTTTCAAAAAGCTATCCGTTCCTTCGACGATATCAAGTTCTTTACGTTAAAGGTTTTCACCAGAAACCATTCGTAGCCCTCCGTCGTTTCATATGGGTGGTCAATAGTATTCAAGCTGTGTATGTTGGCCAAAGTCAAGGCACAGTGATTGGTAGCTATTGGGTATTCATATGCAGCATAGATAGATGCGTTGGTTTGGGACAGTCGTACTGCCATTTTGGCCAAAGTCAAGGGTAGGTACGGGTGGATTCAAATTAACCTGGAGAATGACGGGTAGAACTTGACATGTGACTTATGATATGTTGGCCAAAGTCAAGGTCATAAGAGCATGGGGCAGAAATCACATCGGGAGTTTCAAAAGAACTGAAACTTGCCAGATATGCGCATACCTTCTGGAGTGTGATACCGTGAGCGGATTCCGTCACGTTGTCATGCGATGATAGTTGGATCCCGATTCCCACTGATGAGTTGGTTTACTCCTCGGGTGATCCCGACTAATTCTTCTTTCAGGTTTGGAGGAGAATTTGAGGTACAGTGGGAGGTTTCCAGATTAGATAAATTGGTAACCATTCTGATCTAGGTTAGAGTGCACGCTGAGTGTTTTTTTTCTCTCTCTCTTTGGCAGCGACCATTGACCCGACCCTAAGACTATGACTCAGTGACCAAATTAACCGAACCTTCTTGACACCGGCTTTAGGATTGTCAGAGTTGCAGACCTCATTGCCACTCCTACTTTTACCATTTTCTCCAGGACACCCCGTATTACTACGAACGTCCACTTCCATTGGACAAAACCATCGTATGGTTAGATACGAACTCGAAAGAATTTATTCGAGGATGGTTTCCGGTTCTGGAGAAAACGGATAGGATTATTCAGTTGTCTTTTCCTTTTACCTTCTCTCAAGTTGTGAGTACTCCTTGGTTTAGGGGTAGTACACCTATTACGCAAATTGGATTGTCTTCTTCCAAACCTTAGGCTGGTGCCGACCGGTAGGGAATGAAGAAAACCAATTAGCATAACGATGGTGTGCAGAAGGTATTAAGTTAAGACAAAGCAAGGGATTAGTAAGAGGGCAAAGTAAATTGCAACAGATATTCATGACCAAACCAGGTATTTCTTCGCCAATCCTAAAATCACTTTTGAATTTCTCCTGGACACTCCGTATCACTACGAAGATCCACAGTTTATTGGATACTCCATCGTATGGTTATATACGAACTCGAAAGGAACTTGTTCCAGTTCGGGGATGGATTCTGGTCTAGGAGAAATAGGAATAAGGTTTATTCGGTTGTCTTTTATCTTCACCTTCTCTCGCTTTGCGAGTGCTCCTGGGATTAGGACAGTACACCCATTATGCTTATTGGATAGTCTTCTTCCAAACCATAGGCTGGTGCCGAACGGTAGGGAAGGAAGAAAACCATTTGGCCTAAGGGGTGTGCAGAAGGTAAAGACTAAAGACATAAGAAGGGATTTGGAGAGGTGGCAAAGAATTATACGGTTACAGTCGTGAATCTGGAAGAGGCATTACTAGGAATACCGGGATACCCCATCGAAACATTTCAATGTTTCAGTTTCACTGTGTATTGTTAAAGGAAAACTGATTTCCCAATTAGTCCTTACTCCAGGGTATGTATTTACCAGGTACGATTCTCACATCTGTATGGTTTTACAGATGATGAGTGGGAGTAAGTTATTGGGAATTGGGTGGTCATCCTCATTATATCGGGATTCGTTGTAATCGGTGATATTTGAGGAAATCACCTGGGTTGTTTGCCGGACGGCAAATATTTGGTTTTGAATATCCGCTTTTATGCACCAATTTCAAATTGATATATCTGTACGTCTATTTTTATAGAGTGAGATATACCTTTATGAAATTATGTCTACGACATTTACCTATATCAGTTGATGGTTAGGTAAGGAGCATTAAGCAGCGGTGTAATTCTTCTTAACCATAAGTACAGTTTTCAACCTACGACACACAGTGAATGAGTTATCAGACTCAAGGGACTTATACAGAGTATTGTATGTTGTCCAGGGTCCATCAGGACAGAGGGGTAGGTCCTCGTACTATATTCGGTTTACTTATGACTTCTCTAGTTTTTAGACAGGTGTTTCGTGGAAACACAGGGTCCGAATTTTGAGAAGTTATAGGTATTTGAATAGAGTAGAGAACCAGGTGTAGCAAGTATCGGGATTCTTCAAAGAGATCGAAGATGTAGATACTTGTAAATGGTATTCAGTTGATAGTAATGATTAAGAGAAATTGCTTCTCTTTCAGGTTACTCATAATTGGAAGCATTCCTAAGTTGAGTAACGCTGATCGGCCTCCTTCCATTTAGTTGACATGCACTGGGGACAGTTGCATGATTTGAATCTGGTTCAATTAAATCAGTGCCTCTGGTTCTATATTGGATATAGAACAGTTCATATCTTAACGATGTTAAGGTACGGGGAGTTGTCCGGTTTATGATTAAAACCAGACACTGGACAACTCAAGGCACGTTTCTGTAATGGCTGTTTGTGGGTTGACCCAGGCTATGACGAGGGTTGACTTTCTACCATCTGGATGAACAATAGCGATATTGTTCTAGACTCGCCACAGTTTTATTAAAAATGGATTTTTTCAGAAAACAGTAGTGGGAGTATGGTAGAACTGGAAGTGATTCCAGAACCACAAACGATTACTGAAGATTTGACAAGGAACCTAAAGATTCAATCTGGATTGACATTCCATTGGCCACTCCGCAGATAAGGTGGGTAACTTCAGGCACCCGAGAGGTACTCCGGTAGCCTCAAGGACGGTGACAGGGAAGTTCTTGTTTACCCACAATTACCATTGCTGTTGTTCCAGGCTGCGAGACCCGGCGGGAGGATGAGTATAGCGTCGCTCTAAACTTGCTTTAGAAGTGTACGTCTATATGACTCTGCCGGAGGGTTGTCATAGTCAGTGGGAGCAGCGGAAGCATTGGTGGACATGTGGCTTATGTCTATTTATACACTAAGGCAGATGTAGCGGAGATAGATCATCTATTTCTGACGTGACAGTCATGGGTTTGACTTCATCAGAATAGGGGATGGATCTGTTGAGAAAGTAGTAAGGTGTGATGTCCTGGTATTTGGATGACATACACAGAGTAGGAAGTGAAATTCCTATACTACGGTCGGTTATACTTTGGTCGTCACACAGTGTTTTCTCCACATGGGACTTGGACATTATATCAGACATACTGGTTACTAGATCTATGGTTTTAGATCTAGATTTGGGTGGTTTCCCAATCAGGGTACTTTGACAGCATTCTATGAGTATTTAGAATGGTTGACTCCTGGCACGGTAGTATACCTGCAGGTAATGGAGTCACCCTCTCTAAAGGTGTCTTACAGACTAAAGGGGAGAGGGATATGCATGATTGGCAGATCACTTGCTCAGGCAATTGAGTCAATCATGAGATGTCAAGTACCACACCAGACATTGTTCTTGCACTAGATGCAATAAGCTGACATTAATCCAATCCTGGAGAAACGGTCGGAAGCAGTTTTAGAACATAAGTGGATGTTCTAGGGACATGATAACGATAGCCTCATTCGGGAAACAGTTATCATTCCAGGCTTCCAAGGTGACATGGACGACAAGGAGGTTGTCAGAGTTATAGTTTTTCCTTCTGACGAGGGGCAGTATTTTGGACAGGTGATCCAAGGCAATACTGAGGGAGGCATGGCGCGGGACACTGATTAAGTTCAGTTGTCGATACAGTCTAAGAAGTTTGGATTTGGTGTTCATTTATGAACTAGGTCCCATCAGACATCCAGACACATTCTAAGACAGGTATTGCTCATTTCGGGAGATGGCTTTCTCCGCGAACATGAGATTTATAGAGACATAGAAAGAAACAACAAAGCGGATCCACTCACTGAGGCTATTTCTCGAACGCAATAGTTTCGCAAACGAGCTTTGTGAGACTGACTAGTAGAGGAGTTGGGTGTTCGGTATCACACGGGCTGTGAGTATGCGACATCGCAATAATTAGCCTTGAGTGCAAGTGGGAGATTGTAGGAGATAGTGCCCTCAGAGTCAATTATTAGGTCACAGGTACGTGATTGCAATGATTGATGGAGGACCTATCCCGGTAGGACAGTCTTACTCGAGATGATAGTATGCTATCTGGTTTACCTTTATCATCGTGTACTGCTTTAGGTGACCTGACAAGTCGCTATTACACGTTGATAGAGCCCCTAGGATTCTTGCTTGACCACCAGCAGTATGAGGGCGATCATATAAGTGGGAGCTAGGGTCTATAAGCATATCCTTAAATGGTCCCTAGTCGTATGAGTTTCGAGACAGGGCATCGATACTCCAGAGTAGACTAGTGTATACAGTCGAGACCCCGACGAGGGGCGATGGCCGGTCTCACAAGCCACTGGTGTCAGTTGGTTCACCTAAGATGTATACAGGTGCTCATTGGGTTATGAGTACACCGGACAAGACTCGCCGGGAACATGCTAGTTGGTCATATACTAGACGTCAGATGGCAGTTCCCTGGTGACATGTGTACAGGATAGTTCATCGACCTGGGGATCGTCATTTGTCTCGTGTGAGTTCCCACTGTACTTTGATTACTACCCTACCACGGCTCAAAGGAGTCGTGCAAACAGGTTTTAGTTGGGTACAGTCCCGAGCCACATGGAGGCAGTGAGCGTATCTTCAGGGGTTCGTCTCTCCCGGTATTGGGGGTGAGGTCGCGCTGTGTCTAGGAGAGCCATTACACAAAGCCCTCGGCCGAGGCAAGGAGATTTACTGGTAGGTATTCCAGTAGTATCTCAGGGTGTTCTGGGCTACACTCCGACACGACTTGTACCGCTTTTGGGGGTCTGACTTTTACCAACCCCCTAGGCCCGCCATGCGATGCTCATAGACGAACGGACCGGACTGTACGGATATTGTCACTGACAGGCTCAGTAGGGTTGTCAGGCTGAGTTCGCTCACAGACGTCCCTTTTAGTCAATACCTGGTAGCCCGTTACGTATTGGCTTATACCTCTGACGTGCTAGTGGTTAAATCCACAACCAAGGCGTTGACGAGTCTTTAGAGTCCCCCACATTCAGTTACTCAGCTTTCGGGCGAAAGATTGTAGAGGCCGTATGGAGATATGGCAAGGTACGATCAGATACGTGCGGTATTGCACGGATCAGGATCGGACAGTTTGTACTATAGGCCGTATGGATATATGGCAGGGTTCGATCAGATACGTGCGGTATTGCACGGATCAGGATCGAACGGATATTACTAGCCGGCTTTGGTTTAAGCCGGATCCTAGTATAGTACAGTGTAGATTTTGTCTCATTGCATTTGTATTTCGGTCGGAATACAAATGCGGGTGTGTATGCACAGTATCGGGGTTTTCCTGTGATTTATTACGGGACCAGTTTTCTGGAGTTGCCAGTTTGTTTTCCGTTTCGGCCAATTTCCTTTGTATCGTTCATTGGCCGAAGATTGGTGGAGGAGGGCTTATTTGCATTGTTGCAAATAAGCATTTGTGGAGGGGGTCTTTGCTTTTTGTTGTATCATGATAGCTTTTCCTTGACCTTGACTTCTAGCTTTATCATGATGGCTTGACTTTGTTGACAATCATGGATGTTGATGATTGTTGGTGGAGTGTGGGTTTGGGTTTGTAATCATCTCTTGATATCATGACCTTTCTCTCTCTCCCTTGCTTTATGGTTGTGGCTATCCTCTTTCATTTGAGCACTCACTCCATTCTCCCCTCTCACCAAGCAATGGCCGGCCACTCTCTTAGTAGGGCTGTCCAAACATTTTGGTGTGGGATTTTGCTTCATTTCATGTTGCAAAAATCCCACAAGATCAATCCCAAAAGCTCCAAGTATCATTCCTCCACCAAATGGCAATTCCACAACCCCAAAGTGAGACTTGAGGACTACATATTCTACAGCGAACCTTGGGCACGTCGAGTAGCCGGCTTCGTGCCCGAGTTGCCTCGGCATTGAGGTGGGAGCCCGTAAAAGAAGTAGGCGATGTGGTGCACTTCCGGCGATGAGGAGGAGACGGGACATTCCGCAGGAGATCGGGACGATGACGAGAAGACCGGAGGACTTAGATCGTCGGTATATCTCTATTCCCTTTCTTGTAGTTAGCTAGGACTAATTAATGGTTCGATCCGGGTATTAGTGCGCGGCGGTTTGCCAGTTCAAGAAAAATTTAAGTTTATCACCGCTTCCGCTTTTGACCGTCGGATTGACGGCCGGGGCACCGCCGTGCACTTACAGAGATACTACTGGAATACTTACCAGTAAATCTAACTTACCATGGCCATGGACTTCGTGTAATGGCTCTCCTAAGAATAGCGCGATCTCACCTCCAACGTTGGGAGAGACGAATCCCCTGCCGATCTGCTCACTGCCGCCATGTGGCTCAGGACTATACCCAACTAAAACCTATTTGCATGACTCCTTTGAGCCGTGGTAGGGTAATAATCAAAGTACAGTGGGAACTCACACGAGACAAATAACGATCTCAAGTCGATAGACTAACCTGTACACATGTTGTTGGAGATAGTGCCCTCAATGTCAATTATTGGATCGCAGGTACGTGATTGCAATGATTGAGGCAGGACCTATACCGATATGACGGTCTTGCTCAAGATGATAGTATGCTATCTGGTTTGCCTTTATCCTCGTAAACATGCTTTAGTTCACTATTGCATGATGATAGAGCCCATAGGATTCTTGCTTGACTGCCAACAGTATGATGGCGATCATATACGTGGGAGCTGGGGTCTGTAAGCACATCCTTAAAGTGTCCCTAGTCGTGGGAGTTTCGAGACAGGGCATCGATACTCCAGAGTAAACTAGTGTATACAGTCGAGACCCTGACGAGGGGCAGTGGCCGGTCTCACAAGCCATTGGTGTTAGTTGGTTCACCTAAGATGTATACAGGTGCTCATTGGGTTATGAGTACACCGGACAGGACTCGCCGGGAATATGCTAGTTGGTATTATACATATCGTCAGACAGCAGTTCCCTGGTGACATGTGTACATGTTAGTTCATCGACCTGAGATCGTCATTTGTCTCGTGTGAGTTCCCACTGTGCTTAGATTACTACCCTACCATGCTCAAAGGAGTTGTGCAAACAGGTTTTAGTTGGGTACAGTCCAGAGCCACATGGAGGCAAGTGAGCGGATCGGCAGGGGATTCGTCTCTCCCGGTATTGGGGGTGAGACCGCGCTGTGTCTAGGAGAGCCATTACACAAAGCCCTCGGCCGAGGCAGGAGATTTACTGGTAGGTACTCCAGTAGTATCTCAGAGTGTTCTGGGCTACTCTCTAACACGACTTATACTGCTATTGGGGGTCTGACGTTACCAGCCCCTAGGCCGATATGCGATACTCATAGACAAACGGACCGGACTGCATGTATATTTTCACTGTTAGGCTCAGTAGGGTTTCTGGATGAGTTCGCTCGTCAGCTTCCCTTCCAATCAATACGTAGGCAACCGTTACGTACAGCTTGTACCTCTGACGTGCTAGAGGTTATACCCAGTGCCAGTGTGTTGATGAGTCATTAGAGTTCCCCACAGACCATTTCCCAAGTTCGGGCGAAACGTTGTAGAGGCCGTATGGTTTTATGGCAAGGTTCGGAAAATGCACGTGCGTTTTCGCACGTGTCATTTTTCGGGCAGATAATACTGGTCGGCTTTGGTTTAAGCCGGATCCGAGTATTATACTGTGTAGATATAATATCTTTGTCTCAGTTGCATTTGTATTCGGTCGTAATAGAAATGCGGGTATGTTTATACTGATACGGGGTTATCCTGAAATTCGTTTCAGGATCACTTTTGGAATTTGCCAGTTTACAGTTTTCTATCGCCCGTCTTTTAAAATTCGGTTAAAGACGGATTTATCTTTTCTTGAGATATGAAATTTGCCTCATGGAAATTTCATAAGTTCATTCTTTCATTTTCATTCGATCCAAAAGGCAACTTCATTAACCGTTCGTCCATGGCTTTGGACGTAATGAGACAAAGTGTTCTACTCATTCTCTACATCATCTTGGTCGTCTCTTTTAGCAAACTTGACGATCGAGTTGCCTCGGTTCAGAGGCGGGAGGCCGTTTACAGATCCGTCGATATGGTGCCACCTAGACGAGAAGACTGGAGATTCAAGAGATCGGAGCAGCCGCAACAAAGCGTGGGATGATGGTTGAAGACCGAAGGACTCGGATCGTTCGGTATAACATTTCTACCCACTTTGTAGTTTGTTAGTTTAGCTTTAATGGAAGATCTGGGTTATAGTACGCGATAGCGCCAGTTGTAAAAAGTTTTTGTTCCGCATTTGGCGTCTGTTAGACGGTCGGGGCGCTACCATGGACTTACAGTGGTATCAGAGCCTCACCATTAAGCTATACAAAGTTGTGCTAACACGTTTAAAATATCGATCGAACGGAATTTCGAAAATCACATTTTTCAGTGCAATAGTTTCTGTCGATTTTAAAAGGTGTCTAAAAATTAGTTTACATATCACAGAAAACTAAGCAGGCTTTTCTAAGCATTCTGGAAAAATTTGGGCACGTGATCACACAAGACCACCGCGGATCCGCGGTCAAACCTAGGATTTGACCGTGGAACCGCGGCGCTTTAGTGGGAACAGTGCACCAACTTTTTCCAGAGAACTTCATTTTGGAAATTGTGTTTTTTGGTATAGTTCTTTTGGGCCCGGATTTTGTTATTGTACAGCAGATGTACGTGGGGCCCACTTCGGGAAATTTAGTCGATCAAAATTTTAAATTTGTTAGTATGCAGTATTTACATTATATCTCCGACCGGGAATGTCATTTGATCGGTAAACCGCTTCCGATTGCTTATAGTTCTTTTAGACGGGTTTGTGAACGTGACATTCGCGTTGATGTTCTGTGTTGTGCTGTGATGTTGCGGATATGTCATGGTGGATAGAAGTGTGCAATGGTAGTTCCATTTGGATTTATTTGTACATTTGATATTGCGGGGCGAGCGTCCAACGTGTGGACTGCCGTCACTGCCTGTTTGTATAATATTCTTTTGGGGCACGACCGGGCTGAGGTCGATGTACCCGTTGTATATATTTTCTTTTCTGTACTAGGATTACCTCGCGACGGAGTGCACGGATAGCCGGGTTCTGGAGGGCAACGGCTCCGTATCTCATGGCTTTGAGAGGCAGAGGGACCTCACTCTAGAATTGGCAGACTATTCGCCGCACTCGTAGGGGGTATAGGTTGACCCAAGGAGGAGTGCTCAAGTTACCGGATTCCGTGAAGTGCTGGGTGGTCCATTCATTTTGCTGTAGGGGGCTGCCTCGCTTCAGGTTTTGGAGGGTAAGTTGCCGCACCCGTAGGGGTCTTGGTTTCATTGCACAGGCTATCCACACGACCAGGGGAACGTCGGGTTTCAGTAGCGGCTCTGTGAAACCCGGGGATCCCAGATTATCTGTATTGTTCTGTGATGCTTATTACTTTTAATGCTGCATATTATCATGCCTGGAGCGATTATTGTATATTGGTATATATACTATTAGATGTTGTATATGTTTTTCACCCGCGCTAGTCCAGCCCCCGCTCTGTCGTTAGTTAAGTAACCTAACGGGTGATGACGGGACCCTGTGGCAAATGTTGATGGCATATACGTACATTAAATTTTCGTTTTTTTCTGGTGTGATTGATTGATGGGACTACGTTGATTCTTATCAATGCAAGATAAAACAAACCTATATTGGATGTTGTTGGAACAGTTTAAAAAAGTGCTGTTACAAAGACGTTTCCTTTTGTTTTGCATAGAGTTATTCAGTTTAGAATATCCTGCACCTCATTCCACGAGGCAAGGGCCGAGATCCCTTCACCGGGAGTGACCCCTTGGGCAGAAGTTTACGTCAGGATAATAACTTCACTATAGTCGATTACAAGTTGCTTTGGATAGCGGTATTCAGTTAGAATATCCTGCACCTCATTCCACGAGGAAAGAGCCGAGATCTCTTCACCGGGAGTGACCTCTTTAGCAAAAGGTTTTCGTCACTATATCTTTATAAAAAGCTATCAGGTTCCTTCAACGAGATCAAGTTCATTACGTTAAAGGTTTTTCCGCCAAAAACCAGCCGTAGCCCTCCGTCATTTCTTATGGGTATTCAGTAGTATTCAAGCTATGTTTGTTGGCCCTTAGTCAAGGCATAGTATTTGGTAGCTGCTGGGTATTCATTTGTTGCATAGATAGATGCGTTGGTTTGGGACAGTCATATTACTTTGTTGGCCCTTAGTCAAGAGTATGTACGGGTGGGTTCAAATAAACCTGGACAATGACGGGAAGAACTTGACATGTGACTTATGATTTGTTGGCCCTTAGTCAAGGTCATAAGAGCATGAGGCAAAAATCACATCGGGAGTTTCAAACGTAATGAAACTTGCCAGGCATGCGCATACCTTCTGGAGTGTGATAACTTGAGTGGCTTCCATCAAGTTATCATGCGATGATAGTTGGATCCCGATTCTCATTGATGAGTTGGTTTACTCTTTGGGTGATCCCGACTAATTCTTCTTTCAGGTTTGGAGGAGAATTTGAGGTTACAGTAGGAGGTTTTCTGATTAGATAAAGTGATAACCATTCTGATCTAGGTTAGAGTGCACGCAGAGTGTTTCTTTTCTCTCTCTCTTTGGCAGCGACCTTTGACCGACCTAGACTATGACTCAGTGACCAAGTTGACCGAACTTTCTTAAAATACCAGCTTCTGGATTGTTTATAGTTGCATAAGTCATTGCCACTCCTTCTTTTACCCTTTGTATTTCTCAGAACACCCCGTATTATTACGGACATCCACTTCCATTGGATAGATCCATCGTATGGTTATATACGAACTCAAAGGGACTTCTTCGAGGATGGATCCAGGTTCAGGAGAAATAGAATTACTTTATTCTGTTGTCTTTTATTATTACCTTCTCTCAGGTTACGAGGGCTCCTTAGTTTAGGAGAGTAGACCTATTACGCTTATTGGATAGTCTTATTCGAAACCATAGGCTGGTGCTGAAAGGTAAGGAATGAAGAAAACCAATTAGCCTAAGTAGGGTGTGCAAAAGGTAATATGTAAAGACAAGATAAAGGGATTAGAAAGAGAGGGCAAAGTAAATTGCGACTGTTATCATTCATGACCGAACCGCGTATTTCATCGCCACTCCTATTTCACCTTTGCTTTTTCCCAGTTCGGGAGAAATAGAATAAGGTATTATTCAGTTGTCTTTTATCACCACCTTCTCTCAAGTTGCGAGTACTCCTAGGATTAGGAGAGTACACCTATTATGCTTACTGGATAGTCTTCTTCCAAACCATAGACTGGTGCCGAACGGTAGGGAAGGAAGAAAACCATTTAGCCTAACGATGGTGTACAGAAGGTAATGAATAAGGACAAATAAAGGGATTTGGAGAGATGGCAAAGAAATATACGGTTGAAGTCATGAATTGGATTACGTAATAGGCATTACTAGGAATACCAGGATACCCCTACGAAAACATTTTTATGTTTCAGTGCATTGTTAATGCAAAACTGATTTCCCGATTACATACTTACTCCAGGGTATGTATTTACCAGGTATGATAATCACATCTGTATTGTTTTACAGATGATGAGTGGGAGTAAGTCATTTGGGAATTAGGTGATCATCCTCAATATATTGGAATTCGTTGTAATTGGTGATATTTGAGGAAATCGCCTGGGTACAGTTTTCAACCTACGACGCACAGGTTTTGAGTTATTCAACTCAGCGGACTTATACAGAGTATTGTATGTTGTCCAGTGTCCATCAGGACAAAAGGGTAGGTCCTAGTAATATGTTCTGTTTACTTGTGACTTCTCTAGTTTTTAGACAAGTGTTTCGTAGAAATACAATGTCTAAGTTTTTGAGAAGTTGTGGGTATAAGAATAAAGTAGAGAACCACGTATCGCAAGTATCGGGATTCTTCAAAGAGATCGAAGATGTAGATTCTTGTGATTGGTATTCAGTTGGAAGTAATAGTTTTGAGAAACTTTTTTCCCTTTCAGATTACTCATAATTGGATGGATTCCTAAGTTGAGTAATGCTGATTAGCCTCTCTCCATTAAGTTGATATGCACTGGAGACAGTTGCATGTTTTGAATCTGGTTCCAATTAAATTAGTGCTTCTATTTCTATATTGTATATAGAATGGTTCATATCTTAACGATGTTAAGATACGGGGAGTTATCCAGCTTATGCTTAAAGCCAGACACTGGATAAATCAAGGCACGTTTCTGTATGGCAGTTTGTGGGTTGACCCTGGCTTTGATGAGGGTTGATATTCTACCATCTGGAAGATCAATAGTGATATTGTTCTTGACTCGCCACAGTTTTAGTAAAATGGATTTTTTCAAAAAAACAGCAGTGGGAGTATGGTAGGACTGGAAGAGATTCCAGAACCGCAAACGATTACGGAAAATTTAATAGGAGCTATATATTCAATCAGGTTTGACATTCCAATAGCCACTTCGCAGATATGGACGATAACCTCAGACACCCGAGAGGTACTCCGGTAGCCTCAAGGACGATGACAGGGAGGTTCTAGTTTACCCAGACTTGACACTACTGTTGTTCCAGTCTATGAGACCCGGCTGGAGGATAAGTATAGCGTCGTTCTAAACTAGCTTTAGAAGTATACGTATATATTAATCTGCCAGAGGGTTGTCGTAGTCAGTGGGAGCAGCGGAAGCATAGTGGGCAAGCGGCTTATGTCTATTTATAGACTTGAGCAGATATAGCGAAGATAGATCATCTATTTTTGATGTGACAGTCATGGGTTTGACTTCATCAGAATAGGGGATGGATCTGTTAAGAAGGTAGTAGGGTGTGATGTCATGGTATTTGGATGACATACACAGAGTAGGAAGTAAAATTCCTATACTACGATCGGTTGTACTTTGGTCGTCACACAGTTGTTTCTCCACAAAAGATATGGATATAATATTAGACATTCTGGTTACTAGATCTATGATTTTAGATCTAGATTTGGGTAGTTTCCCAATATGGGTACTTTAACAGTATTCTAATGGTATTTAGAATAGATGACTCCTGGCATGGTGGTGTACCTGCAGGTGATGGAGTCACCCTCTCTAAAGGTGTCATATAGACTAAAGGGGAGAGAGATGTACATGATTGGCAGATCACTTGCTTAGGCAATTGAGTCAATCGTGAAAAGTCAAGTACTACACCAGATGTTGTTTTTTGCACTTAATGCGATAAGTTTATATTAATCCAATCCTGAAGAAACATAAGGAAGCAGTTATAGAACATAAGTGCTTGTTCTACGGATTTGATGACGGCAGCCTCCTTCGGGAGACGGTTATCATTCTAGACTTCAAAGGTGACATGGATGACAGAGTGATTGTCAGAGTTATGTTGGATATATGTATGCCCTAGAGGCCATTATATGATAGTGGATGTATTTATACATGTATATATATATATTCAGTGTACAATTTTGCTCGACATGATAGTATGCTATCTGGTTCTTCTTTATCTGACATGTTGATTTGATCATGCTTTTACTCAATCACACATGTTGATAAATGTAACACCTTAGAATGTGTTTTGTAGCTAATTATATTTTAATATATGGTTTTTCAGAAAAAGTTTACCAAACTAAGTTTTAAATATTATATCCTATTTAATGAGTATTTTATTGGAATTTTGTTAGGCACACACACACTTGTGCATGTAAACTAGGGTGTTATTTGTGGTTTAACCATTGCTTAATCTAGTTTATTATTGTTTAAGTGTTTTGGGTTTAATAGCTATGGTTGTTATTTTAATTGGAAAATGAATTTGGAAAAAGGTGTTTTTAAATTTGTTATTATTGGGTTGACCTTGGTGAGAGAGAGAGGGTGCATGATGGGCATCATGGCCTTTGCCATGCATCATTTAATGAGGAGAGAGAGAGTGAGAAGGAGGTCTTGGTTGTGTTCTCTCATCTCTCATTCTCTTTTCTCTCATTCCCTCACTCTCAAACACACACACACACTCACCTGTAGAGAGCTTCAGCAGCAGCAGCAGCTTCATCATCATCAGCAACAGCAAGCAGCAGAAGCAGCAGCAAGCAACAGCATCAGCAACAGCAGGCAGCAACTGTAGCAGCAGCAGCAACAGGAGCCCCAGCACTTGCAGAAGCTCTCACCTCCTCCATACACCTCTTCACCAGCTTTCTAGGGCTCCATAGGGTATAATTTCTTAACCCAATTCCCTAGTTGCTAAACTTGTGTGTTAATTAGCTTCGATTAGTGTAAAATAGTGAGTTTAGTGCTTATTATGGTAAATTGTGAGGAAATTTGATGTAGTGATGATTGTGTTGGTAAACCCTACCCATTTAAGTGTTATTAGGGTCACTTGAACTGAGTTTTACCCTGGATTTCACTAAAATACCATAGGGTTTGCTTTTGTGCTAAATTAGCGTTTTTAAAGCGACATTGTGACATTCTGTGATCTGCTATTGACCCAGACCTTTCAGGACAAAATTGAGCAAACTGGAGAATGTACACTAGGTATAGATACCACCACAAGAGCACGAGCCACCTTCTCCCTACCCAGGCTACCAATTAATTCAATCTGGCCGCAAATTGCGGCCAGGAAGGTGAGTTGGATTTTGGGGTTTTGTGTAGGATAGTCTGCTGGGTATTGTAGTGTTTTGGCATGTATAGTTTTGTAAGATTTGACCTGTAGGAAAATCTGGGGCAATATATCGTTTTGCATGTCCGCTTGTTTGCGCGATACGCGCGATACGTGAGTGGGTCCTGTAATTCAGCGTATCGCGGCGTGTCGCGATGGTTTTAGACGCGTACACCCACGATTCAGCGTATCGTGCACACGCGCGTTTATTTCGCGACGCGAGTTTCTCGTTTCGATTCGATATCGCGTTTCGCGGAATATTTGGCTTATATGTGATTTCCATGTCTTATTGTAGGTTTGCAGACAGGGACTACGGACACGGCTACAGGAGGAGCAGATGATAGGATTCACCCAGCGTGGAGTGTAGGTGAGTAAATTTAACATCTACAGGGGAATCGCCCGCATGGCGTTATGCGTCTGGGCTAGGATTCAATTACCTGTCGCACATTCTACGTCATTGTTAGAATTGCGCCTTTACCTGTTTACTAAGATATAGCTATACTGTGACTAGTAACCGTAGGGCACTGCACACATTATTGACAGTTCATGTTGCACGAGCACAGATTGTATGCTACACACACACCGTCAATAATTGCCATGTCACACACAACCCCTTATAGATACTATTGCTTGTCACACTTGACATCTAGCTTATGGCATACCTATAGTGTATCATACCTTTAGTGATAGGTACATATACACCTAGAGATACAGCTACAGGTTTACCATGCACATATTTTAGTTATACCGGGGGGGTTTCCTACATATGTTACTTATACCCAGGGGGGTATACGACATCAGTTCTTATAGGTAGATACCTATACTTGGCTGTACCTTATTGATTTTGCATACATCTGGTTCAGCTATATACTTTTGTTTACCTGCTCGCATTCAGATATATCGCATATATTTATTCCTGGATTTGCGCATTGTTTATCTGGATTTTATATGATGTTTTCGGGATATGGGAACTGCGGGGGTTCATGAAATTATGCATACATTGAACAACCCGGTTTCCTTGATATGATATTTGCGCGTCCACCATGAGTTTTATCGGTGCTGATTATATGCTCCATACGAGGTGTGGTTGCCGTATGAGAGTACATGGTGGGGCCCGGTATGGTTCCCCTCGGCAAGAAGATCGATGGGTTTGCCGATTGAGCCTGGAGGCGGGCGAGTACCTACCGGTGATTGGTTGGACCTGGCAGTTGTCCGGAGGATACTGGCCAGAGTCGAGAGATGGATGCGGGATGATCTGTACTGCCGGGGCCGAGGGCCGACACCGCAGACGGACCCCGTGGGCCGATCCGGACTGACGGAGCCCAATATACGAGGATTTCTGTGTCGATACTTAGCACATTGTTTTCATGATATTTCTCTTAAACCCCTTTTGTATATAACAGGGGATTTAGCCGTTGTTATATATACCCTTACACCAATATTAGTGGAATGGGACTCTAATATATGTGTATTGCCCTCATCATATTCATTTCTGCAAATACATATATCTTTAGGATGTTAGAAACTTATTCGAGATTCGACTTGGGATATAGGTGATTCATTGAGATTGGATATTGGATATGAAAGAGATTGTGGATTTGTACATTCGAGATATAGGAGAGCTACTCGATATCGTACATTGAGGTGATGTGAGACTTATATGATGAGAGAGCCCAGTTGGGGGCTGATTTGAGGATTTTGGGATTTGAGTGTCTTGATGGATTGTGATCCTACCACGATGTCAGGTTTCCGTGGAAATGACATATTCCACCCAATACCTCACCCTTATCTACCTTATGCACGGATTCATATATCGGTAGTACTTGTAGTATACCCTTATGATAGTTGCATGTCTACGTTCTCATATCCCTATTGCATGGTTATTGCATATTATTGTCATGTTATTACTGCTTTACATATGGATTGTACCTGTTACTTTACTTCCTTTATTTCAGCATTTGCATGACATGTTATTACTGTAATCGCATATCGTAGATTCATGTTGTACGTACATTCCTGCGATTACCTGCATATGTTATCTACTATTCACGAGTTGGCAACTCACCCCCGTTGTGCCACAGGTGTTTCAGGTTTTTCCCCAGAGTAGTCGAGGCAGGCTATTCTTCTATTCAGCTTTCCAGCTATCATGTTTTGCTACAGATACCGCATCAGCTCACAGTACTATTTTGCTTAGGTGGGTTTTGGTGGTCATCTGTATTTCATTTTGTATATTCGTTGTATTTCTACTCTCCATCTACTATTGTATTGTTGACTTAGAGACTTGGTGAGGACGTTAATGTGTATCTTTGTGGATTTGATGTCTTTTATATACAGCTTTTCTCTATTGTCTTTATTTCTTCGCTACGGCGTCGTATATTCTGTTGTATTCATCCTGATTAGTCTTTACAAAAAGAGGGTGTTGCCAAAATTTTAAGAAAGAAAGTAGAACTTTTTAAAGAATTTGGGTTGCGATTTCAAATGTTTCCAAAACTTATATTATCTTTTTCCTTATTTTCATGGTTTAGATTTCTGGGTTTGGTTTTCTTTTACTACGTTGCGTCTTTAGGCGTTGCGTAGTATTAGGGCCGTCATGGGCCAATTTTGGGTCGTGACAAAGTTGGTATCAGAGCGTTAGGTTTTACCTTTCGGAGTGTAGGATGACCTTAGTATGATGGAGTAGATAGCTTAAACAGAGTAACGTAGTGTGTGTATGTCTGCAGCATACCCACGATGCGGTACTTCGCATTAAGTGACCTAAGTACAATTTGCTTGAAATTCCTTCCTTGATGATTTATATCCTGAGATTCGATTTCCTTATCCTTATCGAATCTTATCTCATATCTATTTATAGCCTTGCCGCCGATGACTATGGGGACTCAGAGAGATGCAGTGAGGGCCGAGGTCAGAATTTGCTCGGGTGAGACGAGTACTGACCAGGATGGCACTCTAGTTGCACAGGTGCAGACGGATCAGCCTACGATCTATACTATGGATAGACTTTTGGTAGAGATGCAGGAGTTCCGCCAGACGATGCATTCCTTGGTTGATGTCGTTCGGGAGCTACGACAGGAGGTTGTCACCCCTGTTGCTCAGCTGTCCCTTACGATCAGCATGCAGCAGTCCGTCACTTACATAGCACCAGCGGTTGCAGCTCTAGTTGACGAGGCGCATATTCCAGAGGCTCACAGAGTTCCAGGACAGTTGAGGACTCGTACCAGCGTACCAGCCCAGAGACAGAGGTTTGGTCATCGAGACAGATTTCGTGGCCACCGCGGGAGTAGCAGATGCTTAGGACGAGGACAGTCGTTCAGCTCTTATCCCCAGGATGGTCAGCAGTCAGCGCGTGGAAGTTTTCGATGCGGAAGCCTTCAGCACTTCGTCAGGGATTGTTCTTTAGCACCTCGTCAGAGTCGTATTCAGAGAGGCCGTGGATGTGGAAGATTCGCTCAGAGGGCTCAGTCTACCAGAGGAGTTCATCCAGCTGCGAGTAGAGGGCAGACACAGGAGTTCGCTTCTACTCATCAGGACGCACAGACGTCCAATGTGGAGTTTTCAGGTACCTTTTACTTATATGTTCTTTTGATGTATTTGTTTGTTTCTTGTTTGTACCATTATCGGGTAGATTAGTAGTAGTTTGTGTTAACTTCTGTCGGCGATCCTTTTGTTGCGCGACGCGTATTTCAGTTGTGTGCCAATCGGTTAGGAGATAGAGATTCGTCCGTCGTTTCGATCCTTCTAGAGATATTGGATTTGACGTTCTCCTGGGGCACGGACTGGTTAACTACGTGTTAGGCGTCTGTGGACTACCGTGAGGAAACAGTCAGGTTTTGTTTTCCCCGGCAAGTCAGTTCTTGTTGTGCAGGTGGATAGTTGTGCCGCCTTTCACAGCTTGAATTCAGCCTTTTTCGCTAGTCGGCTACTGAGGAGATGTCGTGGATTCTTGGCGTTCGCCCGTGATACCGGAGCCACAGTGGAATTGTTGGACCGGGTTCTTTTCGTGCGAGAGTTTTTCCGACGCTGTTCCTGATGGGCCGGCGAAGCTTGGGAGCTTAAGGATCAGCTGCAGAGTTGTGGTTTGGGGAGTTTTGTGCGTCTGAATGTTTCTCTTTTGGAAGCTCCTATTCCTGTTTGTCAAGGAGGAAGACGGCAGTTTGAGGTTGTGTATCGACGGATCGTCAATTGAACCGGCTAACGGTGCGGATAGGTAACCCCTACCTCGCATTGACGATTTCTTCGATCAGCTCCAGAGTGCGAGACATTTTCTAAGTTCGTTTGGGATCAGGTCATCATTATTGCAGGTTCGGAGTGATGGCATTCCGAAGACTGCCTTATGCGTGCTACGGGCCTTGTGTGTTTTTGTGAGTCGTTGGATTCACTGATGCCCTAGCAGCATTCGTAGATGTGATGAACCAGATTTCTTCAGGCCGTTCCTCGACCAGTTTTTGTTGTGTTATTTACGACATTCTGGTCAACCTAATGTGTCTTGAGGGACAGGAGTAACACTTGGGAATTTTTTATGCAGATACTGGGAGAGTACCAGCAGTTGCTAAATTCTCGGAGTGTTTCTTCAGGCTTGTTTTGTGTTGACCCCTAGGTCCTGTAGTCACGGGAGACGGTTTCGTATGGTTCCGAGGGAGATCGTGACCGTACAGCTTAGGTCCAGACATGTGTGCAGGACGGAGATCCGCAGATTCTTGGACTTAGCAGGTTTTTACCGCCGTTTCGTGCAGGATTACGAGAGTAGTGCTGCACCGTCGACTGAATTGACCAAGATGGAGGTTTCTTTTCCGTGGACTGAGGCATGTGTACGGAGTTTTCGGCAGTTGGAGATTCTGTTAACAACTGCATCAGTTCTTTCTTAGCTTTTGGTTCTGGCGACTTTGTTGTTTAACTGTAACGTTTCTTGAGTGGGCTCGAGTGTGTTCTGATGTGACACTACAGAGTCATCGCTTTTGCTTCCCTACATTTAGAGGAAGTACGAGAAGGATATTCCACTCATGATCTGGAGATGGCCGCGGTGGTTTTGCGTTGGAGATTTGGGGACACTACTTGTTTGAGAGTCGTGTCAGATTTTTCCACGGACCACTAGAGCTTGTTAGTGTTTATGCCCTAGAAGGCCATTACTGTATCATACTAGCTTGTATATTACTTAATGGAAGCTTGGGATATTCACATGTATATAACAGTCTTGCTAAACATGGTAGTATGCTACTTGGTTTTTCTATCTTAATATGTGAGTGTACGTATTGATAGAGCTCTTAGGATCTTGCTTGTCTACCAGCGTTGTGATGGCAGTCACACTAGTGGGGGCTGGGTAGTCTACAAGCACATCCTTATTCAGGTCCCTGGTCGTTGGATTATCGAGACAGAGCATCGATACTCCGGAGTAGACTAGTGTGTACGCTTCTCATCCCAGTTGGGGAGATGGTCTGTCCCACAGCCATCAGTACGTCGTACTGGAGATAGTATACAGGTGCTCGTTAGGTTACGGGTACACCGGACAGGACTCACAGGGAACTGTTGGTTGGTTTGATACCAGTCGTCAGTGAACAGTTCCCAGGTGACATGAGTACAGCGTAGTCCGCAGACTTGACACTGCTACTTCGCCTTGAGTGTGTCCCACTGTTCTTAGATTGCTACCCTACCACGGCTCAAAGGAGTCGTGCAAACAGGTAGCAGTTGGGTGCAGTCCCGAGCACTTGGAGGCAGTGGCGGTTAGACAGGATTCGTCCCTCCCGGTATTGGGAGTAGATATCGTGCTGTGTCAGAGAGCCATTACGCAAAGTCCCTGGCCAGGGCAAGCGAGATTTGCTGGTAGGTTCCAGCAGTTTCTCAGGGTGTAATGGGCTTCACTCCGACACGACTTATACCGCTATTAGGGGACTGACGCTTGCCGCCCCCCTAGGCCCGATATGCGATAGTCTTGGACGAACGGACCGGACTGTATGGAGATTGTCACATCAGACTCAGTAGGAGTTCGGATGGGTTTTCTCATCGGCCTTCTTATCGACAACTACCTGGGGACCGTTACGTACAGCTAGTGCCGCTTGCGGTCTGTGGTTAAACCCACTGCCAGCGTAGTAGTCGAGTCTCTAGAGTCCCACACAGAGAGTTTCCTACTCCAGGCGAAACGATATAGAGGTTGCATGGTTTTGCGACAAAGGGTTCGGACGCATACGTGCGTTTACGCACGTACGACTTTCGGACAGTTTTTACCAGTCGGCTTTGGTTTAAGCCAGTTACTGGTATCCGGTTATTGGATTTTTACAGTCTAAAGTTTTTCCGTATTTTTACGGATCGGAGGGGCGTTCTCGTAATTACTCGAGAAGCTTCTAGAAGATGTGACTAAGGAGGTTTCTTTTGGATAAGAGAGTGAGTCATGGTGGTGATTCATTCACTTCATTAATGCACATTTATTGCTTAATGACTCATGCTAATGAATCATCACAAGATATTTTATGAAGCATGCTTATTCATTTCTTTTATTCTTTTGTTGAAAATAAGAATGCTTCATAATATTATGATACACTCTCTCTCTTCTCTCATTATCTTATCTCATATTCTCTCTCCTCAAGCTCTCATCTTCAAGATACTAACCTTAATCCTCATGTGTTGAGAACAAAGGTTTAGTTAGACTTAAACATCCATAACCTACACTCTACATCATCCTTTCATCTTTGATTAGCAATCAAAGTTGATTAGTTACCTCAAGTTAGAGGTTTAGCTTGGAGTTTCGCTCTCGGGTGGATCGTCTACTACCTAGAGAAGGTCGAGGAGAACAAAGGAGGACGTAAAGAAGAAGGACCGGTTTCATTAGGTATAATCCCTAATCACTTGTGAAAAGAAACTCATAGAATACGGTTATTTAGAGTTTAGCTTCGATTTAAGCGGTTAGTCGATGTTCGTTCCTTAAACTTGATCGTTTTTGTAAAATCCGCCTCCCCACAAGTACTGGGGTGTACTACATCGACTTACAGTGGTATCAGAGCCTCGCTAAACACTAAATAACTTAATTGCAAATTTGTACGAATTTCGAACGGAAAAACGAAGCCGAAAAACCCTAATTCTGTCATGTTTCTGTCGAATTTAAAACGATGTCAGAAAATTTTTCAGGTGAGTTCAGAGAGCTTAGCATGACACCAGTAGACTACACAAGAAAAACAGTCAGCTGAATCGTTCAACTCGGCGCGGAACCGCGGCCTCAGCCTACTGAGACGCGGCGCTTCCGCGGCCGAGTCAACGAGTTAGCGGCCGATTTTTCTTGTGTTGTCTCTGTATAATATTTGGGGTTTTCTGGAATGTTTAATTATTGCTCAGGTTACTGTTTAACAGAGCAGATTTTGGAGCAATATTAATGTTGTTTATCGATCGAAATTTTACAGTATTTGCATATTGGATTATATCTGTGATTGTTTAATGTGTTCGTAAACCTTCCCCAACTGCTAGTATGTCGGTTGGCAGGGGGTTGCACATTTCTGAAATGGTTATATCTGTTTGTGCATATAAACTGTACTGGACTGTTGTGGTGTATAGCCGGGGTTTGCAATGGGTTATTGTTTAATTCATTTGTTGTAAATGTAATTTGTTGTAATATTATTTTTGCGGGGCACTTCCAGGTTGCGGTCGTAGCCACCGTTGTATTATTTCATTTTACTGTTTTTGCTCCTAGGACTGACCCAAGGTGGGGTACACAGACTGCCGGGTGGGTAGTTTGCCGTACCCGTAGGGGTCGAGGGTGGGGTAACGGCTATTCATCACAACTGTGTAATCTGTCTTTTCTTGCAGGCTCAAAAGAAATACAGATTGCTTGCATATCCAATATTGTTTATCTGTGTTCTGGAATGAATATCATTGCGTCAGACGAATGTAAAATATCTATATTTATTGTAGCTATTTAGACGTCACTTATGTTTTACACCCGCGCTAGCCCAGCCCCCGCTCTGCCGTTAGTTAAGTAACCTAACGGGTGATGACGGGACCCCGTGGCGAATGCGGATGGCATAAGAGGACGTTGTATTTTCGTTGTTTTCTGCAATGATAGGTTAATGATGGGACGCATTATCTGTAATGCAAAGAAAATAAACCAAAGTTTAAATCGTTGGAACAATTTAAAAGAAACCATTCGGTTATTTTTAAAACAGATATTTTTAAATGCGGAGCTTTAACCACTCCTTTTAAAAGCTATCAGGTTCCTTCGGTTATATCAAGTTCACTACGTTCACGGTTTCGCCAAAACCATTCGTAGCCCTCCGTCATTTCATTTGGGTATTCAGTAGTATTCAAGCTATGCATTTTGGCCAAAGTCAAGGCATAGTGTTTGGTAGCTGCTGGGTTTTCATTTGTTGCATAAGATAGATGAGTCGGTTTGGGACAGTCGTATTACCATTTGACCAAAGTCAGGGGTATATACGAATGGGTTCAAATTGACAAGATAATGACGGGTAGAACTTGACATGTGACTTATGACATTTTGACCAAAGCCAAGGTCATAAGAGCATGGGGCAAAAACTTATATCGGGAATTTCAAAAGAAACTGAAATTTGCAAAGAGATGCATACCATTTTGAGTTTGATGAATGTTGGTAGCATTCCTACAACATTATCAGACGATGATATTTGGATCCCGATCCTACTGTGAGTATATGCTACTTATCAGGATATTCGTCACTTAACGATCAATGCTATAAACCTAGTAGGTGTCCAGAAAAGTGTCAGCGGGGTTACGCCCCCAGAGAAAAGAGGTTATTTAATTAAGGAACTTCGCGAAAGCGTTGGAAAACCTCCCTCGAAGTATCGACACCGGCCTGGCTGAACGGTTAAGCAAGTATTGTACGGTGAGAATAGTCTTGGCTAATTCTTCTTTTATGGTTTGAGGAAGGATTCGAGAAACAGTGGGAGCCATCCAGTTTAGATAAACTAAAAACCACTCTAAACTTGCAAGAGCATCGTGCTAAAGTGTTTTCTTCTCTCTCTCCTAATTGCAGCGACCCTGAAAATGACTGGACTTAAGTTACTTTTAGAAAAGAATATACTGACGGGGCCAAACTATAAAGATTGGCTGCGGAATGTCAAGATGGCCTTGACCTATGACAAATTGGGGTACGTCCTCACCGCTACGGCACCTGCTGTCCCTGGTCCCAAATCCAGCAATACGGATAAGGAAATCCGTAAAACCTGGGATTTAGATTGCGCGAGAGCCAAGTGCATCGTGCTTGCCTCGATGAACAATGAACATCAGAGGAGGCACGAGGATATGTCCCTAGATGGCATATTTCTCCATACAAAGGAACTTTATGGAGAGCAATCTCGTATTGCAAGATACGAGACCTCGAAGAAATTATTTCGAGCGAGGTTGGCTGTCGGGTCATCGGTAGGTGAACATGTCCTACAGATGATCGGCTATATTGAGGAGCTCGCAGACCTTGGGACGACTTTGGATAATGAGCTCTATACAGACCTTATTCTCCAGTCCCTTCCTCCCACCTACGCCCAGTTTATCCTCAACTTCAACCTTCAAGGAAAAGAAGTTGAACTTGCGGAACTCCTGAACATGTTAAGGAGTGCAGAGGGCACCTTACAGAAGGTAAGGGAAACACCCGCTATGTTTGTTGGCGGTTCATCTTCTTCAGGGTCCAAGGCTAGGGCCAAAGGAAGGAAGAAGAAGGCCGCACCCAAACCTAGAGGAGGTGTTAGTAAGGTGAGAGGGAAGGGAAAGATAAAGAAAGCAGTACCGATAGTTGGTCAGGATGAGTGCTTTCATTGTCACAGGAAAGGGCACTGGAAGAAGGATTGCAAGGCGTGGATCGCCAAGAACCAGGAACCGAAGCAAGCTGTGGCTTCGACTTCAGGTGTGTTTGTAATTGAGAATTGTCTGTCGATCAACTCTACTTCCTGGGTATTGGATACCGGATCAGGATCTCATATTTGCAATTCATTGCAGGCACTGAGAAACCGTAGAGTGCTGAAGGAAGGTGATATGATCCTCAGGGTTGCTAACGGAGCTAGCGTGGGAGCTGCGTCCGTCGGGGATTATCACCTAGGATTGACGAGTGGACATATTTTGGTTTTGCATAACTGTTATTTTGTACCCAGCTTAACGTGTAATATCATATCAGTTTCCTTGTTATCAAATAAAGGTTATGATTTCACGTTTATAAGAGATGTTGTCAACATCCACCTTAATCATGGTTTGATTGGGTCCGGTACTCTAAATAACGGCATATATGTGTTAAACCAACTCCAAATTTTCAATGTCCAGAACACACTAAAAAGAAAGTCTCCAGATTTAAATAAAGCTTTCTTATGGCATTGTAGACTGGGTCACATCAATGAGAGAAGGTTAACTAAGTTGCATAGAGAAGGATATTTAGACACGTTCGAATATCAATCCTATGACACTTGTCAATCTTGTCTCAAAGGAAAGATGACAAAGACTCCATTTACTGGACAAGGAGTAAGAGCGAGCGAGCTCTTAGGACTCATACACAGTGATGTATGTGGTCCAATGTCTACACATGCGAGAGGTGGTTTTTCCTATTTCATTACTTTCACGGATGATTACTCAAGATACGGATTCATTTATCTGATGAAACATAAATCCGAGGCTTTTGAGAAATTCCAAGAGTATAAGAATGAAGTAGAAAACCAAACCGGCAAAAGTATTAAGACACTTAGATCTGATCGAGGTGGAGAATACTTAAGTGCCGAGTTCCTAGGTTACCTAAAAGAGAAAGGAATTCTCTCTCAGCTTACTCCTCCATACACTCCACAGCATAACGGTGTATCGGAGAGACGGAATCGAACCCTATTGGATATGGTACGATCCATGATGAGTAATGCTGAGTTACCGCGATCTTTCTGGGGTTATGCGCTAGAATCAGCGGCATATCTTCTGAACAGGGCTCCTACCAAGACTGTGCCTACCACTCCATATCAGATGTGGACTGGGAAGAAACCCCATCTTCAACATATGAAGATTTGGGGATGTCCAGCTTTTGTTAAAAAGCAGCATGTGGACAAGCTCGAGGCACGATCAGTAAAATGTATGTTTGTGGGATATCCAAAGAACTCCAAGGGATATTATTTCTATTACGCAGAGGAACAAAAGGTTTTTGTTTCTCGTAATGCCCATTTTCTGGAAAATCAGTTTTTAGAAAAGGAAATAAGTGGGAGCGAAATAGAACTGGAAGAAATTCCAGAACCACAAACTGCTACTGAAAGTTTGGTAGAACCAGAGGTTCGAGAAGAACAGATCATTCCCGCACCCCTCCGCAGGAGTAGTAGGCCGTCTCATCCGCCTGAGAGATACTACGGTTTTCTCATAGACGGGGATAGAGAGGATTGCATCATAGATGATGATGAACCTACTGACTTCCAGCAGGCCATCCAGAGCGGCGACTCGGTACGATGGCTAGATGCAATGCGGACCGAAATGGAGTCCATGTACACCAACAAAGTATGGACTTTGGACTTTGCTCCAGATGGGGTAAAACCCATAGGATGCAAATGGATCTTCAAGAAAAAGATTGGTGTAGATGGACAGGTGGAAACCTATAAGGCTAGACTTGTTGCAAAGGGTTTTCGTCAAAGACCTGGTTTGGACTATGACGAAACTTTTTCTCCAGTGGCTATGCTCAAATCCATTCGGGTCCTTCTTGCTATTGCTGCCTTCCATGATTATGAAATCTGGCAGATGGACGTAAAGACGGCTTTTCTGAATGGAAATTTAGAAGAGAGCGTCTATATGGATCAGCCAGAGGGTTTCAATCAGAGTGGGAGCAGCGGGAAAGTATGCAAGCTGCTTAAGTCCATTTATGGACTAAAGCAGGCATCGCGGAGCTGGAACATCTGTTTTGATGAGACAGTCAAAGAATATGACTTTATCAAAAATCCAGATGAACCGTGCATATATAGTAAAGCTGTGGCCAGAAGTGTCGTATTCCTCGTCTTGTACGTGGATGACATTCTATTGATAGGAAATGACATTCCTATGTTACAATCTGTCAAAGGATTCTTGTCACAAAGGTTCTCCATGAAAGACCTGGGTGATGCCTCTTACATTCTGGGGATCCGGATCTATCGTGATAGATCCAAGAGGATGTTGGGACTTTCGCAGTCCAGGTATATCGACACTGTACTGAAAAGATTCAGTATGGAAGATTCTAAGCGCGGTAATCTACCGGCTTGTCACGGAATCACCCTCTCCAAAGAGATGTCTCCCAAGACTGATTTGGAAAGGGAACGCATGTCTATTATACCCTACGCTTCTGCGGTAGGCTCTATAATGTATGCGATGTTGTGTACCAGACCAGATGTAGCTTACGCACTGAGCGTGGTAAGCCGGTATCAGTCAGACCCAGGGGAGAAACACTGGATAGCAGTAAAGAACATTCTCAAGTACCTGAGGAGGACTAAGGAGATGTTCTTGGTTTACAGCGCTAAAGACCTCAGGTTGGAGGCCTTTGCTGATTCCGGCTTCCAGAGTGATAAGGACGATTCCAAGTCCATGTCGGGTTATGTCTTTACCCTCAATGGAGGGGCGGTGTGCTGGAGGAGCTCCAAGCAGGACACCGTTGCTGACTCGACGATGGAAGCGGAGTATATAGCTGCTTGCGATGCCGCAAAAGAAGCAGTCTGGATGAAGAAGTTCCTAACAGAACTTCAGGTGGTTCCTACCATAGTTGATCCAATACCTCTGTATTGCGACAACAACGGAGCTATAGCTTTAGCGAAGGAACCAAGGTCCCATCAGAAGTCCAGACACATCTTGAGGCGGTATCACCTGATCAGGGAGATCATTGATCGTCAGGAGATCGAGGTTCGGAGAGTTGCTTCAGAAGAGAACATTGCTGATCCATTCACGAAGGCCCTTCCTCAGATTCAGTTCGAGAGGCTGCTCGAGATCATTGGTCTACGATATGCCAGTACATGGCCCTAGTGCAAGTGGGAGATTGTTAGTGTTTATGCCCTAGAAGGCCATTACTGTATCATACTAGCTTGTATATTACTTAATGGAAGCTTGGGATATTCACATGTATATAACAGTCTTGCTAAACATGGTAGTATGCTACTTGGTTTTTCTATCTTAATATGTGAGTGTACGTATTGATAGAGCTCTTAGGATCTTGCTTGTCTACCAGCGTTGTGATGGCA
This sequence comes from Agapanthus africanus, assembly GCA_030015575.1. Classification (NCBI taxonomy): domain Eukaryota; kingdom Viridiplantae; phylum Streptophyta; class Magnoliopsida; order Asparagales; family Amaryllidaceae; genus Agapanthus; species Agapanthus africanus. The sequence continues at coordinate 184,799,041 of CM057346.1, read as the reverse complement.
GTCACACTAGTGGGGGCTGGGTAGTCTACAAGCACATCCTTATTCAGGTCCCTGGTCGTTGGATTATCGAGACAGAGCATCGATACTCCGGAGTAGACTAGTGTGTACGCTTCTCATCCCAGTTGGGGAGATGGTCTGTCCCACAGCCATCAGTACGTCGTACTGGAGATAGTATACAGGTGCTCGTTAGGTTACGGGTACACCGGACAGGACTCACAGGGAACTGTTGGTTGGTTTGATACCAGTCGTCAGTGAACAGTTCCCAGGTGACATGAGTACAGCGTAGTCCGCAGACTTGACACTGCTACTTCGCCTTGAGTGTGTCCCACTGTTCTTAGATTGCTACCCTACCACGGCTCAAAGGAGTCGTGCAAACAGGTAGCAGTTGGGTGCAGTCCCGAGCACTTGGAGGCAGTGGCGGTTAGACAGGATTCGTCCCTCCCGGTATTGGGAGTAGATATCGTGCTGTGTCAGAGAGCCATTACGCAAAGTCCCTGGCCAGGGCAAGCGAGATTTGCTGGTAGGTTCCAGCAGTTTCTCAGGGTGTAATGGGCTTCACTCCGACACGACTTATACCGCTATTAGGGGACTGACGCTTGCCGCCCCCCTAGGCCCGATATGCGATAGTCTTGGACGAACGGACCGGACTGTATGGAGATTGTCACATCAGACTCAGTAGGAGTTCGGATGGGTTTTCTCATCGGCCTTCTTATCGACAACTACCTGGGGACCGTTACGTACAGCTAGTGCCGCTTGCGGTCTGTGGTTAAACCCACTGCCAGCGTAGTAGTCGAGTCTCTAGAGTCCCACACAGAGAGTTTCCTACTCCAGGCGAAACGATATAGAGGTTGCATGGTTTTGCGACAAAGGGTTCGGACGCATACGTGCGTTTACGCACGTACGACTTTCGGACAGTTTTTACCAGTCGGCTTTGGTTTAAGCCAGTTACTGGTATCCGGTTATTGGATTTTTACAGTCTAAAGTTTTTCCGTATTTTTACGGATCGGAGGGGCGTTCTCGTAATTACTCGAGAAGCTTCTAGAAGATGTGACTAAGGAGGTTTCTTTTGGATAAGAGAGTGAGTCATGGTGGTGATTCATTCACTTCATTAATGCACATTTATTGCTTAATGACTCATGCTAATGAATCATCACAAGATATTTTATGAAGCATGCTTATTCATTTCTTTTATTCTTTTGTTGAAAATAAGAATGCTTCATAATATTATGATACACTCTCTCTCTTCTCTCATTATCTTATCTCATATTCTCTCTCCTCAAGCTCTCATCTTCAAGATACTAACCTTAATCCTCATGTGTTGAGAACAAAGGTTTAGTTAGACTTAAACATCCATAACCTACACTCTACATCATCCTTTCATCTTTGATTAGCAATCAAAGTTGATTAGTTACCTCAAGTTAGAGGTTTAGCTTGGAGTTTCGCTCTCGGGTGGATCGTCTACTACCTAGAGAAGGTCGAGGAGAACAAAGGAGGACGTAAAGAAGAAGGACCGGTTTCATTAGGTATAATCCCTAATCACTTGTGAAAAGAAACTCATAGAATACGGTTATTTAGAGTTTAGCTTCGATTTAAGCGGTTAGTCGATGTTCGTTCCTTAAACTTGATCGTTTTTGTAAAATCCGCCTCCCCACAAGTACTGGGGTGTACTACATCGACTTACAGAGCTTAATGAACATCTTCCTGCAGTGGATTCTGATTGTTGTGATAGTCTCCTGCAGATTTATAGTTATTGTGTGATCATTGAGTACAGCTTTAGTTCATCTCTACGGAGGGGACAGCTTGCTCATGTCCGCGCCCGACCACTTCCTTAAATCATTTTCGTGAGACACTGCCCGCCGATACTCGATCGTCAGTGATACTTGAGCATACTCGGCTGGGTAATGATTCGGAGACCTTGATTTGTGACAATGATGTGCTAAGTTAGGGACGCGTTTGTGTACCTGGTTTCATCGGGTAGAGACGTATAATCCTAGAGCATGCACATCTGTCAACTCTCTATATGCATTCAAGTTCCACTAACATTTGACGTGACTTGTGAGATAGTTACGGGTGGATAGGGATGTAAAGAGATGTTTCAGGTTTTGTTTCAAGGTGTCTGTCTTGTTGTGTGCTTGGGTCGAGCATCTGAGGCCGGCTGGAGAATTGCAATCTTTTACCATTCCGAAGTAGGAGTGGGAGCAGATCTCCACGAATTTCGTTATGATTTCTACCCAAGTTTAGTCAGGGTGTGACTCCATTCGGATTCTTATCGTCCAGTTATACTCAGTTTGCTCAGTTGTTTCTTGTTCAATTGTGTGTTTTTTTTTGTTTGTTGTCAGCAGTTGGGGGTCGTCACTCGCCATCGCTCGGGTTCTCCTTCGATAGCCGTTATCAGGAGACACTCCAATTGGCCACCCTTAGGCTTAGGGGTTAGGTCGTGTCAATCACCAATCTGTTGTTCTTCTGACTCCGCGTAAGTAGGACTTTGGACCCCAGCTAGTCTAGAGACTTCGGAAATAGTCCAGTTGTGTTAGATCAGGATGGAAATTGTCCATTTCGAACTGAGGTCTTATGACGACTGTGTTGGTCATAGACTCGAGTTCGCAGGGACAGATCATGTATTCTTATGGACTTTCCGATGAATGACGGTGTTGGATTTTGGGAAGTTGTCCCAGGATTTAGGTCCTTTTAAGATCCTATAGGCGAGTTAGTTTTGTTGCCTTTAAATTGGCACTTCCGCCCAGATTATTGTATTTTCACCCCGTATTCCTTGTGATGATACTTTACAACTACCTTCTTGACCTCTCTCACATGATCTAGCATCAGACCATTTAGCGTGACGCGATCTTTCGTTCACTAGCAGCCAATTGTGTTAATGGCTCAGCGGGTGGAGGAACATCGGTCAAGGGTCTTGCTATCTGTGGAGGGTTTTCCTTGGACGTAGCCGTATAGTGAGGTAATCACTTGGGAGGCTGCGAGCGAGATTTGAGGATTTTAATCTTCTCTTTGAAGGTATGCGTAACAGTATATTTTTAAATTCGGGGACGAATTTCTTTTAAGGGGGGAGATTGTAACACCATAGAATGTGTTTTGTAGCTAATTATATTTTAATATATGGTTTTTCATAAAAAGTTTACCAAACTAAGTTTTAAATATTTAATGAGTATTTTATTGGAATTTTGTTAGGCACACACACACTTGTGCATGTAAACTAGGGTGTTATTTGTGGTTTAACCATTGCTTAATCTAGTTTATTATTGTTTAAGTGTTTTGGGTTTAATAGTTATGGTTGTTATTTTAATTGGAAAATGAATTTGGAAAAAGGTTTTTTTAAATTTGTTATTATTGGGTTGACCTTGGTGAGAGAGAGAGAGGGTGCATGATGGGCATCATGGCCTTTGCCATGCCTCATTTAATGAGGAGAGAGAGAGTGAGAAGGGGGTCTTGGTTGTGTTCTCTCATCTCTCATTCTCTTTTCTCTCATTCCCTCACTCTCAAACACACACACACACTCACCTGTAGAGAACTTCAGCAGCAGCAGTAGCTTCATCATCATCAGCAACAGCAAGCAGCAGAAGCAGCAGCAAGCAACAGCATCAGCAACAGCAGGCAGCAACAGTAGCAGCAGCAGCAACAGGAGCCCCAGCACTTGTAGAAGCTCTCACCTCCTCCATACACCTCTTCACCAGCTTTCTAGGGCTCCATAGGGTATAATTTCTTAACCCAATTCCCTAGTTGCTAAACTTGTATGTTAATTAGCTTCGATTAGTGTAAAATAGTGAGTTTAGTGCTTATTATGGTAAATTGTGAGGAAATTTGATGTAGTGATGATTGTGTTGGTAAACCCTACCCATTTAAGTGTTATTAGGGTCACTTGAACTGAGTTTTACCCTGGATTTCACTAAAATACCATAGGGTTTGCTTTTGTGCTAAATTAGCGTTTTTAAAGCGACATTGTGACATTCTGTGATCTGCTATTGACCCAGACCTTTCAGGACAAAATTGAGCAAACTGGAGCATGTACACTAGGTATAGATACCACCACAAGAGCACGAGCCACCTTCTCCCTATCCAAGCCGCCAATTAATTCAATCTGGCCACAAATTGCGGCCAGGAAGGTGAGTTGGATTTTGGGGTTTTGTGTAGGATAGTATGCTGGGTATTGTAGTGTTTTGGCATGTATAGTTTTGTAAGATTTGACCTGTAGGAAAATCTGGGGCAATATATCGTTTTGCATGTCCGCTTGTTTGCGCGATACGCGCGATACGTGAGTGGGTCCTGTGATCCAGCGTATCGCGGCGTGTCGCGATGGTTTTAGACGCGTACACCCACGATTCAGCGTATTGTGCACACGCGCGTTTAGTTCGCGACGCGAGTTTCTCGTTTCGATTCGATATCGCGTTTCGCGGAATATTTGGCTTATATGTGATTTCCATGTCTTATTGTAGGTTTGCAGACAGGGACTACGGACACGGCTACAGGGGGAGCAGATGATAGGATTCACCCAGCGTGGAGTGTAAGTGAGTAGATTTAACATCTACAGGGGAATCGCCCGCATGGCGTTATGCGTCTGGGCTAGGATTCAATTACCTGTCGCACATTCTACGTCATTATTAGAATTGCTCCTTTACCTGTTTACTAAGATATAGCTATACTGTGACTAGTAGCCGTAGGGCACTGCACACATTATTGACGGTTCATGTTGCACGAGCACGGATTGTATGCTACACACACACCGTCAATAATTGCCATGTCACACACAACCCCTTATAGATACTATTGGTTGTCACACTTGACATCTAGCTTATGGCATACCTATAGTGTATCATACCTTTAATGATAGGTACATATACACCTAGAGATACAGCTACAGGTTTACCATGCACATATTTTAGTTATACCGGGGGGGTTCCTACATATGTTACTTATACCCAGGGGGGTATACGACATCAGTTCTTATAGGTAGATACCTATACTTGGCTGTACCTTATTGATTTTGCATACATCTGGTTCAGCTATATACTTTTGTTTACCTGCTCGCATTCAGATATATCGCATATATTTATTCCTGGATTTGCGCATTGTTTATCTGGATTTTATATGATGTTTTCGGGATTTGGGAACCGCGGGGGTTCATGAAATTATGCATACATTGAACAACCCGGTTTCCTTGATATGATATTTGCGCGTCCACCATGAGTTTTATCGGTGCTGATTATATGCTCCATACGAGGTGTGGTTGCCGCATGAGAGTACATGGTGGGGCCCGGTATGGTTCCCTTCGGCAAGAAGATCGATGGGTTTGCCGATTGAGCCTGGAGGCGGGCGAGTACCTACCGGTGATTGGTTGGACCTGGCAGTTGTCCGGAGGATACTGGCCAGAGTCGAGAGATGGATGCGGGATGATCTGTACTGCCGGGGCCGAGGGCCGACACCGCAGACGGACCCCGTGGGCCGATCCGGACTGACGGAGCCCGATATACGAGGATTTCTGTGTCGATGCTTGACATATTGTTTTCATGATATTTCTCTTAAACCCCTTTTGAATATATAACAAGGGATTTAGCCGTTGTTATATATACCCTTACACCAATATTAGTGGAATGGGACGCTAATATATGTGTATTGCCCCCATCATATTTATTTCTGCAAATACATATATACCTTTAGGATGTTAGAAACTTATTCGAGATTCGACTTGGGATATAGGTGATTCATTGAGATTGGATATTGGATATGAAAGTGATTGTGGATTTGTACATTCGAGATATAGGAGAGCTACTCGATATCGTACATTGGGGTGATGTTAGACCTATGTGATGAGAGAGCCCAGTTGGGGGCTGATTTGAGGATTTTGGGATTTGAGTGTCTTGATGGATTGTGATCCTACCACGATGTCAGGTTTCCGTGGAAATGACATATTCCACCCTATACCTCACCCTTATCTACCTTATGCACGGATTCATATATTGGTAGTACTTGTAGTATACCCTTATGATAGTTGCATGTCTACTTTCTCATATCCCTATTGCATGGTTATTGCATATTATTGTCATGTTATTACTGCTTTACATATGGATTGTACATGTTACTGTACTTCCCTTATTTCAGCATTTGCATGACATGTTATTACTGTAATCGCATATCGTAGATTCATGCTGTACGTACATTCCTGCGATTACCTGCATATGTTATCTACTATTCACGAGTTGGCAACTCACCCCCGTTGTGCCACAGGTGTTTCAGGTTTTTCCCCAGAGTAGTCGAGGCAGGCTATTCTTCTATTCAGCTTTCCAGCTATCATCTTTTGCTACAGATACCGCATCAGCTCACAGTACTATTTTGCTTAGGTGGGTTTTGGTGGTCATCTGTATTTTATTTTGTATATTCGTTGTATTTGTACTCTCCATCTACTATTGTATTGTTGACTTAGAGACTTGGTGAGGACGTTAATGTGTATCTTTGTGGATTTGATGTCTTTTATATACAGCTTTTCTCTATTGTCTTTATTTCTTCGCTACGGCGTCGTATATTCTGTTGTATTCATCCTGATTAGTCTTTACAAAAAGGGGGTGTTGCTAAAATTTTAAGAAAGAAAGTAGACCTTTTTAAAGAATTTGGGTTGCGATTTCAAATGTTTCCAAAACTTATATTATCTTTTTCCGTATTTTCATGGTTTAGATTTCTGGGTTTGGCTTTCTTTTACTACGTTGCGTCTTTAGGCGTTGCATAGTATTAGGGCCGTCACGGGCCAATTTTGGGTCGTGACAATAAAGCCCTGAGGATATTGGCTTGGCTACAATGATTATGATAGAGATCATACTAGTGGGACATCTATAGTTTATAAGCATATCCTGAAATGTCCCTAGTCGTAGGTGTATCGAGACGGGGCATCAATATACCGGAGTAGACTAGCGTATATGATACTAGACCCATATGATGGGCGATGAATGTTCCCACATTCATCGATGTTTGACATCGAGATCGTATACGGGTGCTCAGTGTTGACTAGGTACACTGGACGGACTCGCCGAGAACTCCTATATGGAATTATATCTATCGTCGGATAGCAGTTCTCAGGTAACACTGGTGCAGGTTAGTCTGTAGACCCGAGATCGTCATAGAGTCTTGTGTGTTCTCCCACTGTACTTTGATTACCACCCTACCACGGCTCTACTGAGTCATGCAAACAGGTGGCCGTTGGGTACAGTCCCGAGACACACGAAGGCGATGAGCGATAGGAGGGGTTTCGTCTCTCCCGGTATTGGGAGTTGATGCTGTGCTGTGCTCGACTGGCTATATCAGTAAGTCCCTGGCCCGTGCTGTTGGGATTTGCTGATAAGTGTTATCAGTAGTTTCTCGATCTGTTATACACCATTCATCGGCATGACTTATTGAGTTATTGGGGTCGACGTTACTATCCCTAGGCTCGATATGCAGCATATCTGACGAAGAGACCGGACTGTACGGTAGTGTTGCCGGTTGGCTCGACGGGAGTTGTAACAGGTTCGCTTGTTTTCTTCTGATCGCTCAATACCCGGGTGGCCGTTACGTTTAGCTGACCGCTTGCGGCTTGGGGGTGCTTGATATGATCATCACCCACTGCCGGTATATTGACGAGTCTTAGAGTCCCACAAAGGAGTTACCTTGTCCAGGCGAAACGTTGTGGTGCGCATATGCGATATGTGCGTGGGCCCGGTTAAAATGCGCGTATGAGATACCGTATATTAATTGGGCGGCTTGCTTTTGGTCGGGTCGTATGTGATATGACCGGGTTGATAAATCAAGTGTTGATTTATCATTTAACCATTAGCTTCTCACTTAAAATCCTTTCTTGTCTTTATGCATGCATGTATGCACTCATTCTCATTCATTCTCATTCATGCACATTGGATGTGCATACACACATACATGCATACATAAAGGTTATCATGGTTGTATATATAAGAGATGGTGGCAATATAAGACTCACACCTTATAATTATATATATGGATATATATTGTATTTGTTTTAAAACAAAAGAAAAGAAAAAGGTTAATACATGATTATCTTCTACACTCTTTTTTGAACTAACTATGCTCACCTACTTTTTAACCATGTGTTAATCTTCATTTTGTGTTTTAACTCAAGTACAATAATATCCATATATTGTAACTATGGTTTGAGATGAAGGGTAGAAAATATATATACTTATATTTTCTATTTTTCACAAGATAATTATTATTCTCTTGATATTTCTAAAAGCCATCATCTTCTTCCTCCTTGCTCTTTTGCTCTCTAGATTTCTCAAGTGAGCAAAACACTCACCAAGTTAGAATTTTGAAGTGAGAAAAGCCACCACAACACCATTCTACACAAGTCTTGCCCACTTGTGAAGAGTGTTAGCTTCATTTCCTTCTCTTGATCTTGTGAAGATACAAGCTTGGACAAAGCGGACTCCGGGTGGATCATCGTGGACCTAGAGGAGTTCAAGCGGACCTTTTCCAAACCCCATGTAGCCGAGGAGTCTAGCGTAGGGAGCTACAAAGGTTGTACTTGTTGGAGATAGTGCCCTCAGAGTCAATTATTAGGTCACAGGTACGTGATTGTAATGATTGAGGGAGGACCTATCCCGGTAGGACAGTCTTACTCGAGATGATAGTATGCTATCTGGTTTACCTTTATCATCGTGTACTGTTTTAGGTGACCAGACACGTCGCTATTACACGTTGATAGAGCCCCTGGGATTCTTGCTTGACCACCAGCAGTATGAGGGCGATCATATAAGTGGGAGCTGGGGGTCTACAAGCGTATCCTTAAAAGGTCCCTAGTCGTGGGAGTTTCGAGACCGGGCATCGATACTCCATTAGTAGACTAGTGTATACAGTCGAGACCCCGACGAGGGGCGGTGGCCGGTCTCACAAGCCACTGGTGTCAGTTGGATCACCTAAGATGTATACAGGTGCTCATTGGGTTATGAGTACACCGGACAGGACTCGCCGGGAACATGCTAGTTGGTCATATACCAGACGTCAGATGGCAGTTCCCTGGTGACATGTGTGCAGGTTAGTTCATCGACCTGGGGATCGTCATTTGTCTCGTGTGAGTTCCCACTGTACTTTGATTACTACCCTACCACGGCTCAAAGGAGTCGTGCAAACAGGTTTTAGTTGGGTACAGTCCCGAGCCACATGGAGGCAGTGAGCGTATCTTCAGGGGTTCGTCTCTCCCGGTATTGGGGGTGAGGTCGTGCTGTGTCTAGGAGAGCCATTACACAAAGTCCTTGGCCAAGGCAAGGAGATTTACTGGTAGGTATTCCAGTAGTATCTCAGGGTGTTCTGGGCTACACTCCGACACGACTTGTACCGCTTTTGGGGGTCTGACTTTTACCAACCCCCTAGGCCCGCCATGCGATACTCATAGACGAACGGACCGGACTGCACGGATATTGTCACTGACAGGCTCAGTAGGGTGTCAGGATGAGTTCGCTCATCGACGTCCCTTTTAGTCAATAGCTGGTGGCCCGTTACGTATTGGCTTATACCTCTGACGTGCTAGTGGTTAAATCCACAGCCATAGTATTGACGAGTCTTTAGAGTCTACCACACTTTCAGTTACTCAGGTTTCGGGCGAAACGCTGTAGAGGCCGTATGGAGATATGGCAGGGTCCGATCAGATACGTGCGGTATTGCACAGATCAGGATCGGACGGTTTGTACTAGTAGCCGTATAGGTATATGGCAGGGTTCGATCAGATACGTGCGGTATTGCACGGATCAGGATCGAACGGATTTTACTAGCCGGCTTTGGTTTAAGCCGGTCCTAGTTTAGTACAGTGTAGATTTTGTCTCCTTGCATTTGTATCCGGACGGAATACAGATGCGGGTGTGTATGCACAGTGTCGGGGTTTTCCTGTAATTTATTACGGGACCAGTTTTCTGAAGTTGCCAGTTTGCATTCCGTTCCGGCCGGTTTTCCTTTGTTCTTTCCCGGCCGGACTTTTCCGATGGAGGGGGTAATTTGCAGTTTTGCAAATTACTTTTGTGGAGGGGTTTTCTTGCATAATGGTTTGATTATGATAGGATTTGATTCTTTCATCCATGCTTGCTTTTATTGGTGATGAGAAAGGGTATGGGTTCAAATAGTGTATAAGCATGGTTGTTGTCTTTTGGTGTGGTCACCACTTGTTATCCTACACTTACCTCCCTCTTGTAATTTGTTCCACTCCACCACCATTTTCCTACATGAATTGGCCGGCCACATTTGGGTGGAGGTGTGGAAAATTGGTTCATTTTTGTATGAGGAAATTTGATGATCTCATTTTTGCCTTGTACACAAAAACCTTCTCACCTCTCCAAAGTTCTTCTTGATTCCTCCATCTATGGCAACCAACCCCAAAGTGAGACATACACTCTACACTATATTCCTACAGCAAATCTTGGACGCGTCGATTCGCCAGCTTCGCGCCCGAGTTGCCTCGGTATTGAGGTGGGAGCCCGTAAAAGCTACAGGCGATGTGGTGCCCTTTCCGACGAGGAGGAGACGGACGGAGATCCCGCGAGGAGATCGGAGTGGAGATGAAGACCGGAGGACTCGGATCACTCGGTACATCTCTTTACTTTCGTTAGTTTAGCAATAATGGCAGATCCGGGTTAAAGTATACGATAGCGCCAAGTTAAAAAGTTTTATTCCGCAATTGGCGTCTGTAGACTGCCGCGGCGCTAACGTAGACTTACAGTGGTATCAGAGCCTCACCATTTTGCTATGCTAACTTGTGCTAACGCGTTTAAAACTTCGATCCGACCGGAAATTGAAAACTACAAAAATCCAAGCCGACAGTTTCTGTTGTTTTTAAACGGTCTCAAAAATTATTTCTGGATGTCTTAAAAATCATAGCAGGAACATTTAAGACACCCGACAAAATTTGGGGTCGTGATCCCCCAAGATGCCGCGGAAGCGCGGCCAAACCCATGGTTTGGCCGCGCAACCGCGGCCACGTGGGGAGCACGTGCTCCCAAATTTTGTCAGGTTATTCTATGTGGGTTTTTGGGGTTTTTGATATATATCATTTTTGCCCAGATTTTGTTACTGTTCACCAGTAAGTCGTGGGGCCCACTTCTTGATATTTTGTCGATCGAAATTTAAACACGTTAGTTTTCACAGTATTTACATTATATCTGCGACCGTGAATGTCACTCGATCGGAAAATCCGGTCTAACTGCTATAGCCCGGTTAGACGGATTTGCGAACGTGATTTTCACGTTGATGTTCTATGTATTTGCTGTGATGTTGCGGATCGGTCGTGGGGGATAGCCTGGATGCAATGCTAGTACTGTGCTGTTGTATTATGTACATTTAATATTGCGGGGCGAGCGTCCGACATGTGGACTGCCGTCACTGCCTGTTTGTATTATTCTTTTGGGGCACGACCTGGTTGCGGTCGATGTACCCGGTGTATGTATATTTTACTTTCTGTACTAGGGTTACCCCGCGGAGGGGTGCACGGATAGCCGGGTTCTAGAAGGCAACGGGCCCGCATCTCAGGGCATTGAGACGGAGGGGCTTCAGTCTGGAATTGGCGGGCTATTCGCCGCACTCGTAGGGGGTACAGGTTGACCCAGGAGGGGTGCCCAAGTTACCGGATTCCGTGAAAGTGCTGGGTGGTCCATTCACGGCGCTGGAGGGGGCTGCCTCGCTTCAGGCTTTGGCGGGTGACTTGCCGCGCCCGTAGGGGTCTAGGTTTTCATTGCACAGGCTATCCACACGACCAGGGGAACGTCGGGTTTCAGTAGTGGCTCTGTGAAACCCGGGGATCCCAGATATCTGTATTGTTTCTGTGATGCTGTTCATTCTCTGTGATGTTGCATTTCATTCACGCCTTGAGCGAATATAATATATTGGTATATATATTAGTAGATGTTGTATATGTTTTGCATCCGCGCTAGTCCAGTCCCCGCTCTGTCGTTAGTAAGCTAACCTAACGGGTAATGACGGGACCCAGTGGCGAATGCGGATGGCATATACGTACATCAGTATATTTTCGTTCTTTTTGGTGTGATCAATTGATGGGACTGCGTTGATTCGGATCAATGCAAGTTAAAACAAACCTAATCTGATGTTGTTGGAACACTTTTCTAAAAGCTGTTATTGCAAGGACGTTCTCTTTTGTTTTGCATCGTGGTATTCATTTGGAATATCCTGCTCCTCAGTCGACGAGGCAAGGGCCGAGATCCCTTCACCGGGAGTGACCCCTTGGACAGAAGTTTGCGTCAGGGCATTAACTTCACTATAGCCGATTACTTTTGCTTTGCACCGTGGTATTCAGTTGGAATATCCTGCACCCCATTCTACGGGGAAAGAGCCGAGATCCCTTCACCGGGAGTGACCTCTTTAGCGGAAGTTGTCGTCACTATATTTTCAAAAAGCTATCCGTTCCTTCGACGATATCAAGTTCATTACGTTAAAGGTTTTCGCCAGAAACCATTCGTAGCCCTCCGTCATTTCAGTTAAATATTCGGTAGTATTCAAGCTATGTATTTTGACCTCACGCCAAGGCATAGTGATTGGTAGCTGCCGGGTATTTATCTGTTGCATAGATAGATGCGTTGGTTTGGGACAGTCGTACTACTATTTTGGCCTACGTCAAGGGTATGTACGGGTGGGTTCAGATTAACCTGGATAATGACGGGCAGAACTTGACATGTGACTTATGATATTTTGACCTCACGCCAAGGTCATAAGAGCATGGGGCAGAAATTACATCGGGAGTTTCAAAAGAACTGAAACTTGCCAGATATGCGCATACCTTCTGGAGTGTGATACCGTGAGCGGATTCCGTCACGTTATCATGCGATGAGAGTTGGATCCCGATTCCCACTGATGAGTTAGTTTACTCCTCGGGTGACCCCGACTAATTCTTCTTTCAGGTTTGGAGGAGAATTTGAGGTACAGTGGGAGGTTTCCAGATTAGATAAATTGGTAACCATTCTGATCTAGGTTAGAGTGCACGCTGAGTGTTTCTTTTCTCTCTCTCTTTGGCAGCGACCATTGACCCGACCCTAAGACTATGACTCAGTGACCAAGTTGACCGAACCTTCTTAAACACCGGCTTTTGGATTGTCAGACTTGCAGACCTCATTGCCACTCCTACTTTTACCCTTTTCTCCAGGACACCCCGTTTTACTACGAACGTCCACTTCCATTGGACAAAACCATCGTATGGTTAGATACGAACTCGAAAGAATTTATTCGAGGATGGTTTCTGGTTCTGGAGAAAACGGATAGGATTATTCAGTTGTCTTTTCCTTTTACCCTCTCTCAGGTTACGAGTACTCCTTAGTTTAGGGGTAGTACACCTATTACGCAAATTGGATTGTCTTCTTCCAAACCTTAGGCTGGTGCCGACCGGTAGGGAATGAAGAAAACCAATTAGCATAACGATGGTGTGCAGAAGGTATTAAGTTCAGACAAAGCAAGGGATTAGTAAGAGGGCAAAGTAAATTGCAACAGATATTCACGACCAAACCAAATATTTCGTTACCACTCCCACATCACCTTTGTATTTCTCCAGGACACTCCGTATCACTACGAAGATCCACAGTTTATTTGGATACTCCATCGTATGGTTATATACGAACTCGAATGGAACTTGTTCCAGTTCGGGGATGGATTCTGGTTCAGGAGAAATAGGAATAAGGTTTATTCGGTTGTCTTTTATCTTCACCCTCTCTCATTGCGAGTGTTCCTAGGATTGGGACAGTACACCCATTATGCTTATTGGATAGTCTTCTTCCAAACCATAGGCTGGTGCCGAATGGTAGGGAAGGAAGAAAACCATTTGGCCTAAGGGGTGTGCAGAAGGCAAAGACTAAAGACATATGAAGGGATTTGGAGAGGTGGCAAAGAACTATACGGTTATAGTTGTGAATCTTGATAATGGAAGAGGCATTACTAAGAATACCGGGATACCCCACCGAAACATTTCAATGTTTCAGTTTCACTGTGTACTGTTAAAAGAAAACTGATTTCCCGATTAGATACTTACTCCAGGGTATGTATTTACCAGGTATGATTCTCACATCTGTATGGTTTTACAGATGATGAGTGGGAGTAGGTTATTGGGAATTGGGTGATCATCCTCATTATATCGGGATTCGTTGTAATCGGTGATATTTGAGGAAATCACCTGGGCTGTTTGCCGGTCGGCAAATATTTGGTTTTGAATATCCGCAGTTATGCACCAATTTCAAATTGATATATCTGTACGTCTATTTTCATAGAGTGAGATATACCTTTCTGAAATTATGTCTACGACATTTACCTATATCAGTGGATGGTTAGGTAAGGAGCATTAAACAGCGGTGTAATTCTTCATAACCATAAGTATAGTTTTCAACCTACGACACACAGTGAAAGAGTTGTTAGACTCAGCGGACTTATACAGAGTATTGTATGTTGTCCAGTGTCCATTAGGACAGAGGGGTTGGTCCTCATACTATATTCTGTTTACTTTTAACTTCTCTAGTTCTTAGACATGTGCTTCGTGGAAACACAGGGTCTAAGTTTTGAGGAGTTATAGGTATTTGAATAGAGTAGAGAACCAGGTATAGCAAGTATCGGGATTCTTCAAAGTGATCGAAGATGTAGATACTTGTGCATGGTATTCAGTTGATAGTAATGATAAAGAGAAATTGCTTCTCTTTCAGGTTACTCATAATTGGAAGCATTCCTAAGTTAAGTAACGCTGATTAGCCTCTCTCCATTTTGTTGACATGCACTGGAGACAGCTGCATGATTTGAATCTGGTTCAATTAAATCAGTGCCTCTGGTTCTATATTGGATGTAGAACAGTTCATATCTTAACGATGTTAAGGTACGGGGAGTTGTCCGGTTTATGATTAAAACCAGACACTGGATAACTAAAGGCACGTTTCTGTAATGGCTGTTTGTGGGTTGACCCAGGCTATGACGCGGGTTGATTTTCTACCATAAGAAAGATCAATAGTGATATTGTTCTTGACTCGCCACAGTTTTAAAAGGAAATGGTTATTTTTCAGAAAACAGTAGTGGGAGTATGGTAGAACTGGAAGCGATTCCAGAACCGCAAACGATTACTGGAGATTTGATAAGGAACCTAAAGATTCAATCTGATTTGACATTCCATTGGCCACTCCGCAGATAAGGTGGGTAACTTCAGGCACCCGAGAGGTGCTCCGGTAGCCTCAAGGACGGTGACAGGGAAGTTCTTGTTTACCCACACTTGCCATTGTTGTTGTTCCAGGCTGCGAGACCCGGCAGGAGGATGAGTATAGCGTCGTTCTAAACTAGCTTTAGAAGTGCACGTCTATATGACTCTGCCAGAGGGTTGTCGTAGTCAGTGGGAGCAGCGGAAGCATTGGTGGACATCAGGCTTATGTCTGTTTATAGACTAAAGCAGATATAGCGGAGATAGATCATCTAATTCTGATGTGACAGTCATGGGTTTGACGTCATCAGAATAGGGGATGGATCTGTTGAGAAGGTAGTAGGGTGTGATATCCGGGTTTTGGATGACATACACAAAGTAGGAAAAGAAACTCCTATACTACAATCGGTTATTCTTTGGTCGTCACACAGTGGTTTCTCCACAAAGGACATGGATTTTATATCAGACATACTGGTTACTAGATCTATGGTTTTAGATCTAGATTTGGGTGGTTTCCCAATCAGGGTACTTGACAGCATTCTAAGAGTATTTAGGATGGACGACTCCTGGCACGGTAGTGTACCTGCAGGTAATGGAGTCACCCTCTCTAAAGGTGTCTTACAGACTAAAGGGGAGAGGGACGTGCATGATTGGTAGATCACTTGCTTAGGCAATTGAGTCAATCATGAGATGTCAAGTACCACACCAGATGTTGTTCTTGCACTAGATGCAATGAGTTGACATTAATCCAATCCTGGAGAAACAGTCGGAAGCAGTTTTAGAACATAAGTGGATGTTCTAGGAGATGATAACGACAGCCTCATTCAGGAGACAGTTATCATTCCAGGCTTCCAAGGTGACATGGACGACAAGGAGGTTGTCAGAGTTATAGTTTTCCTTCTGATGAGAGGCAGTATTTTGGACAGGTGGTCCAAGGCAATACTGAGGGAGGCATGGCGCGCAGGATACTGATTAAATTCAGTTGACGATACAGTCTAAGAAGTTTGGATTTGGAGTTCATTTATGAGCTATGTCCCATCAGACATCCAGACACATTCTAAGACAGGTATTGCTCATTTCGGGAGATGGGTTTCTCCGCGAACTTGAGATATAGAGAGACATGGAAAGAAACAACAAAGCGGATCCACTCACTGAGGCTATTCCTCGAACGCAATAGTTTCGCAAACGAGCTTTGTGAGACTGACTAGTAGAGGAGTTGGGTGTTCGGTATCACACGGGCTGTGAGTATGCGACATCACAATAATTAGCCTTGAGTGCAAGTGGGAGATTGTTGGAGATAGTGCCCTCAGAGTCAATTATTAGGTCACAGGTACGTGATTGTAATGATTGAGGGAGGACCTATCCCGGTAGGACAGTCTTACTCGAGATGATAGTATGCTATCTGGTTTACCTTTATCATCGTGTACTGTTTTAGGTGACCAGACACGTCGCTATTACACGTTGATAGAGCCCCTGGGATTCTTGCTTGACCACCAGCAGTATGAGGGCGATCATATAAGTGGGAGCTGGGGGTCTACAAGCGTATCCTTAAAAGGTCCCTAGTCGTGGGAGTTTCGAGACCGGGCATCGATACTCCATTAGTAGACTAGTGTATACAGTCGAGACCCCGACGAGGGGCGGTGGCCGGTCTCACAAGCCACTGGTGTCAGTTGGATCACCTAAGATGTATACAGGTGCTCATTGGGTTATGAGTACACCGGACAGGACTCGCCGGGAACATGCTAGTTGGTCATATACCAGACGTCAGATGGCAGTTCCCTGGTGACATGTGTGCAGGTTAGTTCATCGACCTGGGGATCGTCATTTGTCTCGTGTGAGTTCCCACTGTACTTTGATTACTACCCTACCACGGCTCAAAGGAGTCGTGCAAACAGGTTTTAGTTGGGTACAGTCCCGAGCCACATGGAGGCAGTGAGCGTATCTTCAGGGGTTCGTCTCTCCCGGTATTGGGGGTGAGGTCGTGCTGTGTCTAGGAGAGCCATTACACAAAGTCCTTGGCCAAGGCAAGGAGATTTACTGGTAGGTATTCCAGTAGTATCTCAGGGTGTTCTGGGCTACACTCCGACACGACTTGTACCGCTTTTGGGGGTCTGACTTTTACCAACCCCCTAGGCCCGCCATGCGATACTCATAGACGAACGGACCGGACTGCACGGATATTGTCACTGACAGGCTCAGTAGGGTGTCAGGATGAGTTCGCTCATCGACGTCCCTTTTAGTCAATAGCTGGTGGCCCGTTACGTATTGGCTTATACCTCTGACGTGCTAGTGGTTAAATCCACAGCCATAGTATTGACGAGTCTTTAGAGTCTACCACACTTTCAGTTACTCAGGTTTCGGGCGAAACGCTGTAGAGGCCGTATGGAGATATGGCAGGGTCCGATCAGATACGTGCGGTATTGCACAGATCAGGATCGGACGGTTTGTACTAGTAGCCGTATAGGTATATGGCAGGGTTCGATCAGATACGTGCGGTATTGCACGGATCAGGATCGAACGGATTTTACTAGCCGGCTTTGGTTTAAGCCGGTCCTAGTTTAGTACAGTGTAGATTTTGTCTCCTTGCATTTGTATCCGGACGGAATACAGATGCGGGTGTGTATGCACAGTGTCGGGGTTTTCCTGTAATTTATTACGGGACCAGTTTTCTGAAGTTGCCAGTTTGCATTCCGTTCCGGCCGGTTTTCCTTTGTTCTTTCCCGGCCGGACTTTTCCGATGGAGGGGGTAATTTGCAGTTTTGCAAATTACTTTTGTGGAGGGGTTTTCTTGCATAATGGTTTGATTATGATAGGATTTGATTCTTTCATCCATGCTTGCTTTTATTGGTGATGAGAAAGGGTATGGGTTCAAATAGTGTATAAGCATGGTTGTTGTCTTTTGGTGTGGTCACCACTTGTTATCCTACACTTACCTCCCTCTTGTAATTTGTTCCACTCCACCACCATTTTCCTACATGAATTGGCCGGCCACATTTGGGTGGAGGTGTGGAAAATTGGTTCATTTTTGTATGAGGAAATTTGATGATCTCATTTTTGCCTTGTACACAAAAACCTTCTCACCTCTCCAAAGTTCTTCTTGATTCCTCCATCTATGGCAACCAACCCCAAAGTGAGACATACACTCTACACTATATTCCTACAGCAAATCTTGGACGCGTCGATTCGCCAGCTTCGCGCCCGAGTTGCCTCGGTATTGAGGTGGGAGCCCGTAAAAGCTACAGGCGATGTGGTGCCCTTTCCGACGAGGAGGAGACGGACGGAGATCCCGCGAGGAGATCGGAGTGGAGATGAAGACCGGAGGACTCGGATCACTCGGTACATCTCTTTACTTTTGTTAGTTTAGCAATAATGGCAGATCCGGGTTAAAGTATACGATAGCGCCAAGTTAAAAAGTTTTATTCCGCAATTGGCGTCTGTAGACTGCCGGGGCGCTAACGTAGACTTACAGTACTCTCAAAACCCTAGCTTTATCAACTTGTGATGATGTGTTGTTTTTGAAACCCTAAAATTCTAGTGATGATTCTATGTTTGTTCACTTAGCACCTTAAAAATTTGATTTTGACACATGTGATGCTTCCAAACTCTTCATGAGGTGCTAGGTAAACCTTACAAGTTATAGTTTTCCCTCTGACGAGGGACAGTATTATGGACAAGTGGTCCAAGAGGATACTGTGGGAGGCATGGTGCGGGATACTGATTAGGTTCAGTTATCGATACAGTCTAAGAAGTTTGGATTTGGAGTTCATTTATGAACTAGGTCCCATCAGATATCCAGACATATTTTAAGATAGGTATTACTCGATTCGGGAGATGGCTTACTCCGCGAACTTGAAATTAAGAGAGACATAGAAAGAAACATCAGGACGGATCCACTCACTGAGGCTATTTCTCGAACACAAGAGTTTTACAAACCAGCTTTGTGAAACTGATTAGTAGAGGAGTTGGATGTTCGGTATCACACGGGCTGTGAGTATGCGACATCACAATAATTAGCCTTAAGTGCAAGTGGGAGATTGTTAGAGATAGTGCCCTCAAAGTCAATTATTGGATCGCAGGTACGTGATTGCAATGATTGAGGCAGGACCTATACCGATATTATAGTCTTGCTCAAGATGATAGTATGCTATCTGGTTTGTCTTTGTCCTCGTATACATGCTTTAGTTCACTATTGCATGATGATAGAGCCCATAGGATTCTTGCTTGACTGCCAGCAGTATGATGGCGATCATATACGTTGGAGTTGGGGTCTGTAAGCACATCCTTAAAGTGTCCCTAGTCGTGGGAGTTTCGAGACAGGGCATCGATACTCCAGAGTAGACTAGTGTATACAGTCGAGACCCCGACGAGGGGCGGTGGCCGGGTCTCACAAGCCATTGGTGTTAGTTGGTTCACCTAAGATGTATACAGGTGCTTATTGGGTTATGAGTACACCGGACAGGACTCGCCGGGAATATGCTAGTTGGTATTATACATATCGTCAGACAGCAGTTCCCTGGTGACATGTGTACAGGTTAGTTCATCGACCTGAGATCGTCATTTGTCTCGTGTGAGTTCCTACTGTGCTTAGATTACTACCCTACCACGCTCAAAGGAGTTGTGCAAACAGGTTTTAGTTGGGTACAGCCCAGAGCTACATGGAGGCAAGTGAGCGGATCGGCAGGGGATTCGTCTCTCCCGGTATTGGGGGTGAGATCGCGCTGTGTCTAGGAGAGCTATTACACAAAGCCCTTGGCCGTGGCAGGAGATTTACTGAGTAAGTACTCCAGTAGTATCTCAGAGTGTTCAGGGCTACTCTCTGACACGACTTATACTGCTATTGGGGCTCTGACGTTACCAGCCCCTAGGCCGATATGCGATACTCATAGTTGAACGGACCGGACTGTATGTATATTGTCACTGTTAGGCTCAGTAGGGTTTCTGGATGAGTTCGCTCGTCAGCTTCCCTTCCAATCAATACATAGGCAACCGTTACGTACAGCTTGTACCTCTGACGTGCTAGAGGTTATACTCAGTGCCAGTGTGTTGATGAGTCATTAGAGTTCCCCACAGACTGTTTCCCAAGTTCGGACGAAACGTTGTAGAGGCCGTATGGTTTTATGGCAAGGTTCGGAAAATTCACGTGCGTTTTTGCACGTGTCATTTTTCGGGCAGATAATACTGGTCGGCTTTGGTTTAAGCCGGATCCGAATATTATACTGTGTAGATATAGTATCTTTGTCTCAGTTGCATTTGTATTCGGTCGTAATAGAAATGCGGGTATGTTTATACTGATACGGGGTTATCCTGAAATTCGTTTCAGGATCACTTTTGGAAGTTGCCAGTTTCCAGTTTTCTATCGCCCGTCTTTTAACATTCGGTTAAAGACGGATTTATCTTTTCTTGAGATGAGTGTGGAAGCTTCTAGATAATGACTAGGATGGTGACTAGGATGGTGAGGTGGCTTAGTGCATTAATGGAGCATTTATGTGTTGATGACTATATGTTATGAATCATTGTTTCTTTAAATGAGTTCATACTAGGTGTATCATGACTCATTGTTTCATTCATGGTAATGGTCACCCCCCTCTCCTACACTCACCTCCCTCATCTTCTATATATGGCCGGCCACTTCCTTGGGTGAGGAGGATGGTTGTTGATTTGGAAAAAGTAAATGAAATTTGGCTCATGGAAATTTCATAAGTTCATTCTCTCATTTTCATTCGATCCAAAAGGCAACTTCATTAACCGTTCGTCCATGGCTTTGGACGTAACGAGACAAAGTGTTCTACTCATTCTCTACATCATCTTGGTCGTCGCTTTTAGCAAACTTGACGATCGAGTTGCCTCGGTTCAGAGGCGGGAGCCCGTTTAAACATCCGTCGACGTAGTGCCACCTGGACGAGAAGACTGGAGATTCAGGAGATCGGAGCAGCCGCAACAAAGTGTGGGATGATGGTTGAAGACCGAAGGACTCAGATCATTCGGTATAACATTTCTACCCACTTTGTAGTTTGTTAGTTTAGCTTTAATGGAAGATCCGGGTTATAGTACGCGATAGCGCCAGTTGTAAAAAGTTTTTGTTCCGCATTTGGCGTCTATTAGACTGCCGGGGCGCTACCGTGGACTTACACATGTCACCTGGGAATTGCTATCTGACGAAAGGTTTTAATAACCAGCTAGCATATTCCCGGCGAGTCCTGTCCGGTGTACTCATAACCCAATGAGCACCTGTATACATCTTAGGTGAACCAACTGACACCAATGGCTTGTGAGACCGGCCACCGCCCCTCGTCGGGGTCTCGACTGTATACACTAGTCTACTCCGGAGTATCGATGCCCTATCTTGAAACTACCGCTACTAGGGATCACTTTTAAGGATGTGCTTATAGGCTACCCAACTCTCACGTATATGTTCGCCATCATACTGTTGGTAGTCAAGCAAGAATCCTATGGGCTCTATCAACATGCAATAGTGATATATCATGTCACCTAAAGCAGTACACGTTTTATAAAAATAAACCAGATAGCATACTATCATCTCGAGTAAGACTGTCCTACCGGTATAGGTCCTCCCTCAATCATTGCAATCACGCGCCTGCGATCCAATAATTGGTTTTGAGGGCACTATGTCCAACAATCTCCCACTTGCACTTAAGGTTAATTATTGCGATATCGCATACTCACTGCCCGTGTGATACCGAACACCGAACTTCTCTACTAATCAGTGTCATAAAGCTAGTTTGTAAAACTATTGTGTTCGAGAAAGAGCCACAGTGAGTGGATCCGCTCTGATATTTCTTTCTATGTCTCTCTATATCTCAAGTTCGCGGAGAAACCCATCTCCCGAAATGCGCAATACCTGTCTTAGAATATGTCTGGATATCTGATGGGACCCAGTTCACGAATGAACTCCAAATCCAAACTTCTTAGACTGTATCGTCAACTGAACTTAATCAGTATCCTGCGCGACACCTCCCTCATTATCCGCTTGGACCACCTGTCCAAACTACTGCCCCTCGTCAGAGGGAAAACTATAACTCTGACAGTCACCCTGTCATCCATGTCACCTTGGAAGCTTGGAATGATAACTATCTCCCAAGGAGGCTACCGTTATCAAATTCCTAGAACATCCACTTATGTTCTAAAACTGCCTCCGAACGTTTCTCCAGGATTGGATCAAAATCATCTTATAGCTTCTAGCGCAAAAAAAAAATTTGGTGTGGTACTTGACATCTCATGATCAACTCAATTGCCTAAGCAAGTGATCTGCCAATCATGCACATCCCTCTCCCCTTTAGTCTGTAAGACACCTTAAGACAGGGTGACTCCATCACCTGCTGGTACTCTACCATGCCAGGAGTCGTCCATTCTAAATACCTTTAGAATGCTGTCTAAGTACCCAGATTAGGAAACTACCCAAATCTAGATCTAAAACCATAGATCTAGTAATCAGAATGTCTGATATAATATCCACATCCTACGTGGAGAAAACACTGTGTGACAACCACGGTATAACCGATCGTAGTATAGGAATTTTACTTCCTACTCTGTGTATGTTATCAAATACCAGGACATCACACCCTACTACTTTCTTAAGAGATCCATCCCTTATTTTGATGAAGTCAAAGCCCTTGACTTTCACATCAAAAATAGATGATCTATCTCCGCTATATCTGCTTTAGTCTATAAATAGACACAAGTTTCTTGTCCACTATGCTTCCGATGCTCCCACTGACCACAACAACCCTCTGGCAGAATAATATATACGTGCACTTCTAAAGCTAGTTTAGAACGACGCTATACTTAGCCTCCTGCCGGGTCTCATAACTAGAACATCAGTAATGGCAAGTCTGGGTAAACAAGAACCTCCCTATCACCGTCGTTGAGGCTACCGGAGTACCTCTTGGGTGCTTGAGATTACCCACTATATCTCCAGAGTGGCTAATGGAATATCAAACCTAATTGAATCTTTAGGTCCTATTAAATTTTCCGTAATCGTTTGCGGTTCTGGAATCTCTTCCAGTTCTACCATACTCCCACTACTGTTTTCTGAAAAAATCCATTTTACTAAAACTGTGGCGAGTCAAGAACAATATCACTATTGATCTTCCAGATGGTAGAAAGTCAACCCTCGTCAAAACCCGGGTCAACCTACAAACTGCCATTACAGAAACGTGCCTTGATTTATCCAGAGTCTGGTTTTAAGCATAAGCCGGACAACTCCATATACCTTAACATCGTAAAGATATGATCCATTCTATATACAATATAGAAACAGAGGCACTGATTTAATTGGAACCAGATTAAAATCATGCATCTGTCTCCAGTGCATGCCAACTAAATGGAGAGAGGCCGATCAGTATTACTCAACTTAGGAGTACATCCAATTATGATTAACCTGAAAGAGAAGCAAGTTCTCTAAACCATTACTATCAACTGAATACCATACACAAGTATCTACATCTTCGATCACCTTGAAGAATCCTGATACTTGCTACACCTGGTTCTCTACTTTATTCTTGTACCTATAACTTCTCAAAACTTAGACCTTGTATTTCTACGAAACACATGTCTAAAACTAGAGAAGTCACAAGTAAACAGAATATAGTGCGAGGACCAACCCTTTTGTCCTAATGGACACTGGACAACATATAATACTTTGTATAAGTCCCCTGAGTTTAATAACTCAAACCCTGTGCGTCGTAGGTTGAAAACTAAACCCAGGCGATTTCCTCAAATAGCAATAATTACAACGAATTCCGATATAATGAGGATGATCACCTAATTCCCAATAACTTACTCCCACTCATCATCTATAAAACCATACAGATGTGAGAATTATACCTGGTAAATACATATCCTGGAGCAAGGACTAATTGGGAAATCAGTTTTCTTTTAACAATACACAGTGAAACTGAAACATGAATATGTTTCGAAGGGGTATCCGGGTATTCCTAGTAATGCCTCTTCCATTATCCAGATTCATGACTGTAACCGTATATTTCCTTTGCTATCTCTCCAAATCCCTTTATTTATCTTTAGTTATTACCTTCTGTACACCATCGTTAGGATTAATGGTTTTCTTCCTTCTATACCGTTCGACACCAGCCTATGGTTTGGAAGAAGACTATCCAATAAGCATAATAGGTGTACTCTCCTAATCCTAGGAGTACTCGCAATCTGAGAGAAGGTGATGATAAAAGACAAATGAATAAACCTTATTCTATTTCTCCCGAACCAGAATCCATCCCCGAACTAGAACAAGTTCCATCGAGTTCGTATATAACCATACGATGGATTATCCAAATAACTGTGGATTTTCGTAGTAATACAGGGTGTTCTAGAGAAATACAAAGGTGAAATAGGAGTGACGATGAAATATTTGGTTTGGTCATGAATAGTAGTCGCAATTTACTTTGCCCTCTTTCTAATGGCTTCATATGTCGTTACTCATTACCTTCTTTACACCACAGTTAGGCTAATTGGTTTTCTTCATTCCCTACCTTTTGGCACCTGCCTATGGTTTGGAAGAAGACTATCCAATAAGCGTAATAGGTGTACTGTCCCCTAATCCTAGGAGCTCTCATAACCTGCGAGAAGGTAAAAGGAAAAGACAACTGAATAGTCCTATTCTATCTCTCCAGAACCAGAATCCATCCTCGAATGTGGAACATGTTCCTTCGAGTTCGTATATAACCATACGATGGATTTATCTAATGGATGTGGATGTCCGTAGTGATATGGGGTGTTCTGAAGAAATGCAACGGGTAAAAGAAGGAGTGGCAATGATGTATGCAACTCAGACAATCCAAAAGCCAGTGTTTTAAGAAAGTTCGGTTAACTTGGTTACTGAGTCATAGTCTAGGGTCGGGTCATGGTCGCTGCCAAAGAAAGAGAGAGAAAAGAAACACTCTGCGTGCACTCTAACCTAGATCAGAATGGTTATCACTTTATTAATCAGGAAACCTCCCACTGTATCCTCAAATTCTCCTCCAAACCTGAAAGAAGAATTAGTCGGGATCACCCGAGGAGTAAAACCAATTCATCAGTGGGAATCGGGATCCAACTATCATCTCATGATAACCTGATGGAATCCACTCACATTATCACACTCCAGAAGGTATGCGCATACCTGGCAAGTTTCAGTTTCTTTAGAAACCCCCGATGTGATTTTTACCCCATGCTTTTATGACCTTGATGAAGGCCAACATATCATAAGTCACATGTCAAGTTCTACCCGTCATTATCCAGGTTAATTTGAACTCACCCGTACATACCCTTGACGAAGGTCAAAATGGTAGTACGACTGTCCCAAAAACAACGCATTTATCTATGCAACAGAAAAGTAACAAATAGCTACCATATACTATGCCTTGACGAAGGCCAACACATATAGCATGAATACTAAGTGCTACCCGTCTGAAATGACGGAGCGCTACGAACGGTTTTTGGCGAAAAACCTTTAACGTAATGAACTTGATATCGTTGAAGGAACCGGATAGCTTTTACAAATATATAGTGGCGAAAACCTTTGCTAAAGAGGTCACTCGCGGTGATGGGATCTCGGCTCTTTCCCCATAGAATGAGATGCAGGATATTCCAAACTGAATACCACGATGCAAAGCAAAAAGTAATCGACTATAGTGAAGTTATTAGCCTGACGCAAGCCTCTATCCAAGGGGTCACTCCCGATGAAGGGATCTCGGCCCTTGCCTCGTCGAATGAGGTGCTGGATATTCATAACCGAAAACCACTGTGCAAAACAAATGAAAGCGTCCTTGCAACAACAGCTTTTTGAAAATGTTCCAACAACATCTGTATAGGTCTGTTTTCTTTTGCACTGATCTGAGTCAATGCAACCCCATCAATTAATCACACCAATAAAGAACGAAAATATGATGTACGTATATACCATCCGCATTCGCGACTAGGTCCCGTCGTCACCCATTAAGTTACTTAACTAACAACAGAGCGGGGACAGGACTAGCGCGGGTGTAAAACATATACAACATCTACTGGTATATATATATATATATATATCAATATACAATAATCGCTCCAGGCGTGATAAATGCAACATCACAGAAAAGTAATAAGCATCACAGAACAATACAGATAATCTGGGATCCCCGGGTTTCATAGAGCCACAAATGAAACCTGACGTTCCCCTGGTCATGTGGATAGCCTGTGCAATGAAAACCTAGAACCCTACGAGTGCGGCAAGTTACCCGCCAAAACCAGAAGTGAGGCAGCCTCCTTCAACATCGTGAATGGACCACCAAGCACTTCACGGAATCCGGTAACTTGAGCACCCATCCTTGGGTCAAGCTATACCCCCTACGAGTGCGGCGAATAGCCTGCCAGTCCTAGAGTGAGGTCCCCTCCCTCTCAAAGCCATGAGATGCGGACCCGTTGCCCTACAGAACCCGGCTATCCGTGCACTCCACCGCGGGGAAATCCCAGTACAGAAAAGAAAATATGTACAACGGGTACATCGACCTCAATCCGGTCATGCCCCAAAAAAAATAATATACAAACAGTCAGTGACGGCAGTCCACATGTCGGACGCTCGTCCCGCAATAACAAATGTACAAATATATCCAAACTGCACTACCATTGCACGCAAGCTATCCACCACGACAAATCCGCAACATCACAGCACAACACAGAATATCAACATGAATGTCACGTTCGCAAACCCGTCTAAAAGAGCTATAACAATTAGACAAGATTTACCAATCGAATGATATTCACGGTCACAGATAGTAATGTAATGCACTGCACTGCAAAACTTTAAACAATGTTAAAAATATCGACTTCGAAATAACCACCGAATAGCCCAAGCAACTTGATAAAATCCATATCATAACTGGGCTAAACTAGCAATACCACTGAACCAATATTCCAGAGAATAAATGCTATTGGGGTGAAGAAAATATGTGCACTTGAATTTTGGCTTGGAAAAAAAATTTTGCTTGCTGTGGAAATGTGCTCGGCCATATAGGAAAAAGGTTCTCTGTGTTTTCTTCAAGTAGTGAGGTGTGTGGAAATGGGTGATTACAACACAAGAATTAAAACTCTTACAAAAAATTTGCCAGCACACTCTATTCCCTCACATTTCTAAGGCCCGCTCAAAAGCTCACAGAGCCCACGAAATTTCCACAACAAGAAATACTTAGCCAAAAAAAATCAGCCACTAATTTTCCCACATCAGCAAAAATATCATTAGTATTGTTACGGGTTGTTTCCGTTTCGATATTTTAACACTGTCTAAACAACTAGTATGCGGTTAATGGGTTAGCTTTGATACCATGTAAGTCTACGGTAGCGCCCCGGCCGTCTTCCCGAGGCCAAATGCGGAACAAAAACATTTTACGGAACTGGCGCTAACGCAAACTTAAAAGCCGGATCGTTCAATTAACCGTAAACCAGTATACTGTAATAACGGGGTTAGAGATTATACCGATCGATCCGTATCCTTCGGTCTTTAAGCTCTGTCCCTAGCATGTTGCGGATGCACCGACGAAGCTCGCCCTCTGATCTCGCTCGATCTACGATCTCCTCCTCGCCAAAAACTGCACCACGTCAACGAATCTTTATACGGGCTCCCGCCTCTAAACTGAGGCAACTCGGACACGAAGTTTGCTAGCCGACGTGTCCAAGGTTGTTGTAGAATAAGTGTAGAACACTTTGTCTCAAGAAACCCAAGCGATTGGGTGAGGGTTAATCGAAGTTTCCAAATAGGAATGGAGATGGAAAAAGAGCTTAAGGAATTTTTGTAGAAAAAATGAATCAAAAATCCTTCTCAAAAATCATGGGGGGCTGCCCTAGCAAGTGCTCGGCCAAGTGGGAATGGTGGGTGGGTGCAAGGAAGAAAGAAAAATGGTAACCATAAGCTAAAAGAACTCAACATAATATCCTTTGCATTCCAAAAACAATAAATGCACAAATAGTGCACACAAAGAAGTCAAGCTTTTCAGAAGCAATCCAAAGACATATCCAAATGCACCCCATGTCAATTCGGCCAAGGCACAAGAAGAATGGAAATGATGGCCAAAAATGAAAGCACACATGAAACATTGAAGACAATGTTTAAACGGGCGGAGAAAAACTGGCAACTTCAAAAAGCAATCCTGCAATAAATTACAGGATAACCCCGCAACTGTATATACATACCTGCATTTGTATTCCGACCGAATACAAATGCAACGAGACAAAAAATATCCCTACAAGATATAATACTAGGATCCGGCTTAAACCAAAATCCACTAGTATTATCCGTTCGAACCATGATACGTGCACAAGTGCACGCGTATGTTCGAACCCCGCCTTAAAACCATACGGCCTCTACAATGTTTCGCCCGAACTGGGAAACTTTCTGTGGGGGACTCTAAAGACTCGTCAATACTCTGGCAGTGGGTTTAACCACAAGCTGTCAGCGGTACTAGCTGTACATAACGGCTACCCATATACTGAACGAAAGGGAGTCCGATGAGCGAACTCATCCTGGAACCCTACTGAGCTTATGTGTGACAATATTCGTACAGTCCGGTCTGTTCGTCTATGATTATCGCATATCGGGCCTAGAGAGCTGGTAAACGTCAGACACCCAAAAGCGGTATAAGTCGTGTCGGAGTGTAGCCCAGAACACCCTGAGATACTACTGGAATACCTACCAGTAAATCTCACTTGCCATGGCCATGGACTTCGTGTAATGGCACTCCTAGACACAGCGCGATCTCACCCCCAACGTTGGGAGAGACGAATCCCCAACCGATCTGCTCACTGCCTCCATGTGGCTTGGGATTGTACCTAAGTAAAACCTGTTTGCACGACTCCTTTGAGCCGTGGTAGGGTAATAATCAAAGCACAGTGGGAACTCATAAGAGAAAAATGACGATCTCAGGTCGATAGACTAACCTGTACACATGTCACCTGGGAATTGCTATCTAACGACAGGTTTTAATAACCAGCTAGCATATTCCCGGCGAGTCCTATCCGGTGTACTCATAACCCAATGAGCACCGGTATACATCTTAGGTGAACCAACTGACACCAATGGCTTATGAGACCAGCCACCGTCCCTCGTCAGGGTCTTGACTGTATACATTAGTCTACTCCGGAGTATCGATGCCCTATCTCGAAACTCCCGCAACTAGGGACCACTTTTAAGGATGTGCTTATAGACTACCCAACTCTCACGTATATGATCGCCATCATACTGTCGGTAGTCAAGCAAGAATCCTATGTGCTCTATCAACGGGCAATAGTGATATATCATGTCACCTAAAGCAGTACACGTTTGATAAAGATAATCCAGATAGCATACTATCATCTCGAATAAGACTGTCCTACCGGAATAAGTCATCCCTCAATCATTGCAATCACGTGCCTGCGATCCAATGATTGACTTTGAGGGCACTATGTCCAACAAAATCATAAGCACTAGTCAAGTTCTACCCGCCATTTCGTGATTGATTTAGACCCACCCGCATGACCCTTAACTATGGTCAACAAAGTCATACAATTGTCCTAATCGATCGCATCAAATGCTTTATAGGAAGACATCACTTAGCTACCGCACACCACGTCTTAACTATAGTCAACAAACGTGGCATGAATACTAAGTACTCTGCTTCCTAAAATGGCGGAGGGCAACAGATGGTTTTTATGAAAACCCTTAACGTTTTGAACTTGATATCGTTGTAGAATCTAGTGAAAGAAGTGGTTTAAGCTCCAGTTTAAAAATCGAATGGTTTTGTAGTATCTTTCTAATTTTGCTAAAGAGGTCACTCCCGGTTAAAGGATCTTGGCTCTTTCCTTATCCAATAAGGTGCTGGATATTCATGAATATCACGATGCAAAGCAAAAATTAGATCAACTATAAAAAAAATCGAGTTCTTTGTAACATTTGCTAGTTTCGTTAAAGGGGTCACTCCCGGTAAAGGGATTTCGACCCTTTCCTCATCGAATTAGGTGTTGGATATTATTCCTCACGGAATATCACTATGCAATGTAAAAACTAGAGTTACCCATTTTAAATTTTTTTTGATTCTACAACATCTTTAGGTTTCTTTTTCTTAACATTAATCACATTAATGTTGTCCCATCATTTACATTTCCTATACATCACAGAAAAGAAACGAAAATAGAACGTACGCTTATGCCATCCGCATTTGCCACGGGGCCCCGTCATGCACCGTTAGGTTACTTAACTAACGACAGAGCGGGGGTTGGACTAGCACGGGTGCGAAACATAAGCAACGTTTATTATATATCTCATATATAAATAGCCATTCGTCACACGTATTTATAAACATTCCAGATCACAGATGAATATGTTGGATATATTAGAAATTCCGTATTTCATTTAATCTTTTAATGAAAGACGGGTTCCACGGTCGTGATGAATAGCCAAACCCCACCCTAGACCCCTACGGGTGCGGCAAACTACCCGCCAAATTCCTGAAGTGAAGCAACCTCCCTCAACAAAGTGAGTAGGCCACTCGGTACTTCGAGAACCCGGTAGTTTGTGCATCCTACCTTGGGTCCATCCTAGGATCTAAAACAGTAAAAAGAAATTATACAACGGTGGCTACAACCTCAACTCGGATGTGCCCCTCAAAATAATATTACATCGCTTTTTACAAATTACATGAATGAAAGAAAAGAAAAGCACTCTTCTCACATCCCCCGGCTATTCATCCACGACGATCCAACATATTCATATACACATACCATCACATGATATGCATATGTGCAACCCCCACTAATCGTCGTATAGCAATTAGTGGACATTTCAAACACATAACAAACTGAAAAAAGGATAAACGACATTAAAAGTTTGATTTCGAAACACTCCGACTTCCCCTAACACTTAGGTTACATCACAAGTAATCTGGAAATAATTAAAAAATACCAAAAAGCCAAAAATCCAAAGCACAGATAACCCTAAAAAATCCAAGCCTAAACTCAATTAAAGATCCGGCGATGCCGGGAAATTTCAAGATCTCTCCGGTAAAAAACCGGTGCTTTAGGCTCGTTTTTCTAAGGTTGTCTAGTTATCTCATAACAAGTATTCAGCACATGCTTAAAAAAAATCTTAGAACATCTTTTAAAAATTTCCAGAGAGTGGTTCTTGGGTTTGTGGTTTAGGAGTTGTTTCGTGTTCGAAGCTTTAAACGTCGTCTAAATAACTAGTTATAGTTTAGTTAGGCTCTGATACCATGTTAGTACATGTTGCACACCCTTACAACACTTGTGAGGAGGCGGAAGTGGCAAAAAATAATTTTCTTGCATGCAACACCTACTTTAAACCTAGATCTTGTGCTAAACTATAACTAGAATCCCTATCTAGAGATCTTATCTACTATGATAGGGGGTTATACCTTGAGAATCGGTCCTTCGGGTCTTCGTTTGGATGCAACTCCTAGGCTCCTTGGATGCTTGCAATGTCCTCGATCTCCGGTCACCTCAAGTCATAGATGATCCACCCGAGAGTTATAGAACAAGCTTCAAACTCTTCTCAAGAGTTAACTAAGAAATCAAGTGTGCTAGAAATGATCACTTAGATGATATAGAGATCAAATAGTGGATTACTTTTAGTCCTTAGCTTTTCATTCACAACACATGTGAAGGGTAAAGCTAGGAGGAGGAAGAAGGAGATAATGAGGAGAGAGAAGATGAGCGTGATCAATGAAAAAATCAAGCATGGAAAAATGATATGGCTAAAATAAAATAATTGAAGCATGCATTATTTTTCTCCAAAATAATGCACCATGATTCAATAGTAACCCCAAATGAATATAAAATGATATAAGCCATTCCTTCATCCATGCTTTGACTCTCTCCAAATTCCACCTCATTTACTTATTTTCACAAAATAAATATCCAATTATGAGGTGTCTCCTTCTCGAAGGTGTTCTTGTACAATTACAAGAATACCCCTCCACCATATACCGTATAAGTATACCCGTATCCGAATTCCGAAAAATACAAATACAAATAATCCAATAATATAATACCAGTATCTGTTGGATATAGTGCCCACAAAGTCAATTATTGGATCGCATGCATGTGATTGCAATGATTGAGGGAGGACCTATACCGCTAGGACAGTCTTACTCGAGATGATACTAAGCTATCTGATTTATCTTTATCATCGTGTACTGATTTAGGTGACATGATATGTATCACTATTACACGTTGATATAGCCCATAGGATTCTTGCTTGACTGCCAGCAGTATGATGGCGATCATATATGTGAGAGTTGGGTTGTCTATAAGCACATCCTTAAATGTGGTCCTTAGTCGCGGGAGTTTCGAGATAGGGCATCGATACTCCGAAGTAGACTAGTGTATACAGTCGAGACCCCGACGAGGGGCGATGGCCAGTCTCACAAGCCATTGGTATCAATTGGTTCACCTAAGTTGTATATAGGTTCTTATTGGGTTATGAGTACATCGGACAGGACTCGCCGGGAATATGCTAGCTGGTTTTTGAAACCTGTCGTCAGATAGCAATTCCCGGGTGACATGTGTACAGGTTAGTCTATCGACCTAAGATCGTCATTTTTCTCGTGTGAGTTCCCACTGTGCTTTGATTATTACCCTACCACGGCTCAAAGGAAGCGTGCAAACAGGTTTTAGTTGGGTGCAGTCCCGATCAACATGGAGGCAGTGAGCGGATCGGAAGGGGATTCGTCTCTCCCAACGTTGGGAGTGAGATCGTGCTGTGTCTGGAGAGCCATTACACAAAATCCATGGCCATGGTAAGCGAGATTTACTGGTAGGCATTCCAGTAGTATCTCAGGTGTTTTAGGCTACACTCCGACACGACTTATACCGCTTTTGGGGGTCTGACGTTTACCAACTCCCTAAGCCCGATATGCGATACTCATAGACGAACGGACCGGACTGTACGGATATTGTCACACATAGGCTCAGTAGGGTTCCAGGATGAGTTCACTCATCATACTCCCTTTCACTCAGTATATGGGCAGCCATTACGTACAGCTAGTATCACTGACGGCTTGTGGTTAAAACCACTGTAAGAGTATTGAAGAGTCTTTAGAGTCCCCCATAGAAAATTTCCCAGTTCGGGTGAAACGTTGTAGAGGCCGTATGGTTTTATGGCAGGGTTCAAACGTACACATGCACTTGTGCACGTGTCACGGATTGGACGAATAATACCAGTGAGCTTTGGTTTAAGCCGGATCCTAGTATTATACTGTGTAGATTTTGTCCTATTGCATTTGTATTCGGTCAGAATACAAATGCGGGTATGTATATACAGTTGCGGAGTAATCACGTAATTTGTTACGGGTTCATTTTTTGAAGTTGCCAGTTTGCATTCTTTTTAGCCATGCCTTCTATCCTTTCTCCATGGCTGAATTCTTGTGTTGACGGGGGTCTTTGCAAATTTTGAAATTAGTAAAGGAGGGGGTTTTCCACGGTCACAGGGGCTCCAGGGATTTCCAGCACTCTCTTGAGTGTTCTTGATTGAGCTTGACACTTTTGCACATCATTGCTAGCATTTAATGTTTCTTGGAAACCTAAGGTTTTTTTGAGATAGATCTTTTCCTGTGGTCACTCTCCTTCACTAGTTCTCACCTCCCTCCTCTCTCCATTATTGTGGCCGTCCAATATTAGAGACAGCCCCCTCATTTTTGGTGATGATGATTTGATTCATTTCCTTATGCATAAAATTCGTTAGCCATTCCAAAAAGCCCATTTCTTCTTCTCCTCACTACAAATGGCAACTTTGATTAACCTTCATCCATTAGCTTGGGTGACTCGAGACAAACTGTTCTACACTTATTCTACAGCAAACTTGGACATGTTGGCTAGCAAACTTCATGTCCGAGTTACTTCGGTTCAGAGGCAGGAGCCCGTATAAAGATTCGTTGATGTGGCGTAGTTTTCGGCGAGGAGGAGATCGTAGATCGAGCGAGATCGGAGAGCGAGCTTCGTCGATGCATTTGCAACATGCTAGGGGCAGAGGTTAAAGACCGAAGGGCACGGATCGATCGGTATAATCTCTAATACCCCGTTTACAGTTTTCTAGTTTGCATTTAATGGAACGATTCGGGATTCGGATGCGGTTAGCGCCAGTTCGTAAAAAGTTTTTGTTCCGCATTTGGCCTCGGAAAGACGGCCGGGGCGCCGCTGCAACCCAACATGGTATTAGAGCCAAACTATTAACCGTCTACTAGTTGATTTAGACAATGTTAAAGTATCGAAACCATAACAAACCCAAACAATGCCACTGGATTTCTGTTCTCTGTTGTTTTTGAAATGGTCCAGAAATATCTTTTAAACATGTGCATAAGACTACTCAGGAGGACACAAGAACACACCCCTAACACGGACCCCTGGGCTCGGATTTTGGCCGATCCCTAGCCTGGGATTTCCGACGTCGCCGGCCCTGTGTAGGCCAATAGTGTTGGTGTTTTGGGTGTTGCTCCGGTCTCTGGGATGTTGGTTTAGTGGTGTTGTTTATTTAGCCTAATTTGGATAATGTTTTATCAGTATGTTTGGGCTATTTCGGGGTTATTTCGGAGTCGATATTTTCTAACATTGTTTAAGTTTTGCAGTGCTTTACATTACTTTCTATGACCGTGAATGTCATTCGAGCGGTAAATCTTGTCTAATTGCTATAGTCCTTTTAGACGGGTTTGCGAACGTGACATTCACGTTGATGTTCTGTATTGTGCTGTGATGTTGCGGATTTGTCATGGTGGATAGCTTGTGTGCAATGATAGTGCAGTTTGGATTTATTTGTACATTTGATATCGCGGGCGAGCGTCCGACATGTCGACCGCCGTCACTGCCTGTTTGTATATTATTCTTTTGGGGCACGACTGGGTTGAGGTCGATGTACCTGTTGTACATATTTTCTTTTCTGTACTAGGATTATCCCGCGGTGGAGTGCACGGATAGCCGGGTTCTGTAGGGCAACGGGTCCACATCTCATGGCTTTGAGAGGGAGGGGATGTCACTGTAGGATTGGCGGGCTATTTTCTGTACTCATAGGCGGTATAGGTTGACCTAAGGAGGGGTGGTCAAGTTACCGGATTCCGTGAAGTGCTGGGTGGTCCATTCACGATGCTGAAGGGGGCTGCCTCGCTTCTGGTTTTGGTGGGTAACTTGATGCACTCGTAGGGGTCTAGGTTTTCATTGCACAGGCTATCCACACGACCAGGGGAACGTTGGGTTTCATTTGTGGCTCTATGAAACCCGGGGATCCCAGATTATCTGTATTGTTCTGTGATGCTTATTACTTTTTTATAATGTTGCATTTTATCACGCCTGGAGCGATTATTGTATATTTCTATATATATATACTAGTAGATGTTGTATATGTTTTACACCCTCGCTAGTCTAGTCCCCGCTCTGTCGTTAGTTAGGTAACCTAACGAGTGATGACGGGACCCAGTGGAGAATGTGGATGACATATATATACATTTTATTTTCGTTCTTTTCTGGTGTGATTAATTGATGAGACTGCGTTGATTCGAATCAACGCAAGGAAAACAAACCTATTGGATGTTGTTGGAACATTTTTCAAAAAGCTATTATTACGAGGATGTTCTCTTTTGTTTTGCATAGTGGTATTCGGTTATGAATATCCAGCACCTCATTCGACGAGGCAAGGGCCGAGATCCCTTCACCGGGAGTGACCCATTGGACAGAGGTTTGCGTCAGGGTAATAACTTCACTATTGTCGATTAGTTTTTTCTTTGCATCGTGGTATTCAGTTTGGAATATCCTGCACCTCATTCTATGGGGAAAGAACCAAGATCCCTTCACTGGGAGTGACTTCTTTAGCAAAGGTTTTCGCCACTATACATTTGTAAAAAGTTATCCGGTTCCTTCAACGATATCAAGTTCATTACGATAAAGGTTTTTCGCCAAAAACCAGCCGTAGCCCTCCGTCATTTCAGATTAGTATTGCTTAGTATTCGTGCTACGTTTGTTGTTGCTATTCGCCAAGACGTAGTGTGCGGTAGCTCTGTTGTGTTTTTTTGTCGCATGGATATGTGGATTGGTTAGGACGATCATACGACTTTGTTGATTATTCGTCAAGGGTCGTGCGGATGGGTTTAACGCAATCAAGATAATGACGGGTTGAACTTAACTAAGTCCTTTTGATTTGTTGATTATTCGTCAAGGTCACTTGGGTCCTAGGGGTAAAAATCACATCGGGAGTTTCTAAAGAAACTGAAACTTGCCAGGCATGCGCATACCCTCTGGAGTGTAGTAACTTGAGTGGATTCCATCAAGTTATCATGCGATGGTAGTTGGATCCCGATTCCCACTGATGAGTTGGTTTACTCCTCGGGTGATCCCGACTAATTCTTCTTTCAGGTTTGGAGGAGAATTTGAGGATACAGTGGGAGACATCCTAGTTAGATAAAGTGATTAACCATTCTGATCTAGGTTAGAGTGCACGTAGAGTGTTTCTTTTCTTTCTCTCTTTGACAGCGACCATGACCTGACCCTGGACTATAACTCAGTAACCAAGTTAACCGAACTTTCTTAAAACACTGGCTTTTGGATTGTCTGAGTTTGCATACAACATTAACACTCCTTCTTTTACCCTTTGCATTTCTCCAGAACACCCTGTATTACTACGAACATCCACTTCCATCGGATAAATCCATCGTATAGTTATATACGAACTCGGAGGAACATGTTCCAGATTCCAGGATTGATTCTGGTTCTGGAGAGATTGAATATGACTATTCAGTTGTCTTTTCCTTTTTTACCTTCTCTCAGGTTACGAGGGCTCCTAGGATTAGGGGCCAGTACACCTATTACGCTTATTGGATAGTCTTCTTCCAAACCATAGGCAGGTGCCGAAAGGTAGGGAATGAAGAAAACTAATTAGCCTAACTGTAGTGTACAGAAGGTAATGAGTAAAGACATATGAAGGGATTAGAAAGAGGGCAAAGTAAATTGCGACTGCTATTCACGACCAAACCAAGTATTTCATCGCCACTCCTATTTCACCTATGTATTTCTCTAGAACACCTCGTATCACTACGAAGATCCACAGTTATTTGGATAATCCATCGTATGGTTATATACGAATTCGATGGAACATGTTCTAGTTCGGGGATGGATTCTGGTTCAGGAGAAATAGAATAAGATTTATTCAGTTGTCTTTTATCATAACCTTCTCTCAGGTTGCGAGTACTCCTAGGATTAGGAGAGTACACCTATTATGCTTATTGGATAGTCTTCTTCCAAACCATAGGCTGGTGCCGAACGGTATGGAAGGAAGAAAACCATTAAGCCTAACGATGGTGTACAGAAGGTAATGACTAAAGACAAATAAAGGGATTTTGAGAGATGGCAAGGAAATATACGGCTATAGCCATGAATCTGGATAATGGAAGAGGTATTACTATGAATACCCGTATACCCCTTCGAAAGATATTCATGTTTCAGTTTCACTGTGTATTGTTAATAGAAAACTGATTTCCCAATTAGTCCTTGCTCCAGGGTATGTATTTACCAGGTATGATTCTCACATCTGTATGGTTTTACAGATGATGAGTGGGAGTAAGTTATTGGGAATTAGGTGATTATCCTCATTATATCGGAATTCGTTGTAATTGGTGATATTTGAGAAAATCGCCTGGGTACAGTTTTCAACCTACGACGCACAGGGTTTGAGTTATTCAACTCAGGGGACTCATACAGAGTATTGTATGTTATCCAGTGTCCATTAGGACAAAGGGGGTTGATCCTCGTACTATATTCTGTTTACTTGTGACTTCTCTAGTTTTAGACACGTGTTTCGTTGAAATACAAGGTCCAAGTTTAAGAAGTTATAGGTATATGAATAAAGTAGGGAACCAGGTATAGCAAGTATCAAGATTCTTCAAGGCGATCAAAGATGTAGATACTTGTGGTTTGTATTCAGTTGATAGTAACGGTTTAGAGAAATTGCTTCTCTTTCAGGTTACTCAAAATTGGATGAACTCCTAAGTTGAGTAATGCTGATCTGCCTCCCTCCATTTAGTTGACATGCACTAGAGACAGCTGCATGATTTGAATCTGGTTCTAATTAAATCAGTGCCTCTGTTTCTATATTGTATATAGAATGGATCATATCTTAACGATGTTAAGGTATATGGAGTTGTCCGGCTTATGCTTAAAACCAGACTCTGGATAACTCAAGGCACGTTTCTGTAATGGCAGTTTGTAGGCTGACCCTGGCTTAGACGAGGGTTGATTTTCTACCATCTGGAATATCAATAGTGATATTGTTCTTGACATGCCACAGTTTTAGTAAAATGGATTTTTTTTCAGAAAACGGTAGTGGGAGTATGGTAGAACTGGAAGAGATTCCAGAACCGCAAATGATTACAGAAAATTTAATAGGACCTAAAGATTCAATCAGGTTTGACATTCTATTAGCCACTCCGCAAATATGGTGGGTAACCTCAGACATCTTAGAGGTACTCCGGTAGCCTCAAGGATGGTGACAGGGAGGCTCTTGTTTACCCAGACTTGCCATTACTGCTGTTCCAGACTGTGAGACCTGGCAGGAGGATAAGTATAGCGTCGTTCTAAACTAGTTTTATAAGTGCACGCGTATATTATTCTGCCAAGGGGTTGTCATAATCAGTGAGAGCAACAGAAGCATAGTGGACAAGAAGCTTGTGTCTATTTATAGATTAAAGCAGATATAGCGGAGATAGACCATCTGTTTTTGATGTGACAGTCATGGGCTTTGAGTTCATAAGAATAGGGGATGGATCTGTTAAGAAAATAGTAGGGTGTGATGTCCTCGTATTTGGATGACATACACAGAGTAAGAAGTAAAATTTCTACACTACGATCGGTTTTACTGTGGTTGTCACACAGTGTTTTCTCCACATAGGATATGGATATAATATCAGACATTCTGGTTACTAGATCTATGGTTTTAGATCTAGATTTGGGTAGTTTCCTAATCTGGGTACTTAGACAGCATTCTAAAGGTATTTAGAATGGACGACTCCTGACATGGTGGTGTATCAGCAGGTGATGGAGTTAGCCTCTCTAAAGGTGTCTTACAGACTAAAGGGGAGAGGAATGTGCATGATTGGCAGATCACTTGCTTAGGCAATTGAGTTGACCTTGAGATGTCAAGTACCACGCCAGATGTTGTTTTTGCACTAGATGCAAAAAGTTGATATTGGGCCAATCCTGGAGAAACGTTCGGAAGCAGTTTTAGAACATAAGTTGATGTTCTATGGATTTGATAATGATAGCCTCCTTCGGGAGACAGTTATCATTCTAGGCTTCTAAGGTGACTTGGATGACAGAGTGACTGTCAGAGTTATAGTTTTCCCTCCGACGAGGAGCAGTAGTTTGGACAGATGGTCTAAACGGAAACTGAGGGAGGCATGGCGCAGGATACTGATTAAGTTCAGTTAACGATACAATCTAAGATGTTTGGATTTGGAGTTCATTCGTGAACTAGGTTCCATCAGATATTCAGACATATTCTAAGACAGGTATTGCTCTTTTCGGGAGATGGCTTTCTCCGCGAACTTGAGATTAAGAGAGACATAGAAAGAAACATCAGAGCGGATCCACTCACTGAGGCTATTTCTCGAACACAATAGTTTTACAAACAACCTTTGTGAGACTGATCAGTAGAGGAGTTGGGTGTTCGGTATCACACGGGCTGTGAGTATGTGACATCGCAATAATTAGCCTTATGTGCATATGGGAGATTGTTGGATATAGTGCCCCCAAAGTCAATAATTGGATCGCAGGCACGTGATTGCAATGATTGAGGGAGGACCTATACCGGTAGGACAGTCTTACTCGAGATGATAGTAAGCTATCTGGTTTATCTTTATCATCATGTACAGATTTAGGTGACATGATATGTATCACTATTACACGTTGATAGAGCCCATAGGATTCTTGCTTGACTGCCAGCAGTATGATGGCGATCATATACGTGAGAGTTGGGTAGTCTATAAGCACATCCTTAAATGTGGTCCCTAGTTGCGGGAGTTTCGAGATAGGGCATCGATACTCCGGAGTAGACCAGTGTATACAATCGAGACCCCGACGAGGGGCGATGGCCGGACTCACAAGCCATTGGTGTCAGTTGGTTCACCTAAGATGTATACAGGTGCTCATTGGGTTATGAGTACACCGGACAGGACTCATCGGGAATATGCTAGCTGGTTTTTGAAACCTGTTGTCAGATAGCAATTCCCAGGTGACATGTGTACAGGTTAGTATATCGACCTGAGATTGTCATATGTCTCGTGTGAGTTCCCACCGTGCTTTGATTATTACTCTACCACGGCTCAAAGGAGTCATGCAAACAGGTTTTAGTTGGCTAAAGTCCCGAGCCACATGGAGGCAGTGAGTGGATCGGCAGAGGATTCCTCTCTCCCAATGTTGGAAGTGAGATCGTGCTGTGTCTAGAGAGCCATTACACAAAATCCATGGCCTTGGTAACCGAGATTTACTGGTAGGAATTCCAGTACTATCTCAGGTGTTTTGGGCTACACTCCGACACGACTTATACCGCTTTTGGGGGTCTGACGTTTACCAGCTCCCTAGGCCCGATATGCGATACTTATAGACGAACGGACCGGACTTTACGGATATTATCACACATAGGCTCAGTAGGGTTCCAGGATGAGTTCACTCATCGGACTCCCTTTCATTCAGTACATGGGCAGCTGTTATGTACAGCTAGTACCACTGACGGCTTGTGGTTAAACCCACTGCCAGAATATTGACGAGTTTTTAGAGTCCCCCATAGAAAGTTTCCCAGTTCGGGCGAAACGTTGTAGAGGCCGTATGGTTTTATTGCAGGGTTCGAACGTACACGTGCACTTGTGCACGTGTCACGGTTTGGACGGATAATACCAGTGGGCTTTGGTTTAAGCCGGATCCTAGTATTATACTGTATAGATTTTGTCTCATTGCATTTGTATTCGGTCGGAATACAAATGCGGGTATGTATATACAGTTGCGGAGTATTCCCGTAATTTGTTACGGGATTGTTTTTTGAAGTTGCCAGTTTGCATTCTTTTTGGCCATGCCTTCTGTCCTTTCTCCATGACTGAATTCTTGTGCTAAGGGGGGTCTTTGCAAACTTCGAAATTAGTAAAGGCGGGGGTTTTCTGTGGTCACAGGGGCTCCAGGGATATCCAGCACTCTCTTGAGTGTTCTTGATTGAGCTTGACACTTTTGTACATCATTGCTAGCATTTAATGTTTCTTGGAAACCTATGGTTTTTTTGAGATAGATCTTTTCTTGTGGTCACTCTCCTTCACTAGTTCTCACCTCCCTCCTCTCTCTATTATTGTGGCCGGCCACTATTAGAGACAGCCCCCTCATTTTTGGTGAGGATGATTTGATTCATTTCCTTATGCACAAAATTCCTTAGCCATTCCAAAAAGCTCACTTCTTCTTCTCCTCACTACAAATGGTAACTTCGATTAACCCTCATCCATTAGCTTGGGTGACTCGAGACAAATTGTTCTACACTTATTCTACAGCAACCTTGGACATATCGGCTAGCAAACTTCATGTCCGAGTTAACTCAGTTCTGAGGTGGGAGCCCGTATAAAGATTCGTTGATGTGGCGCAGTTTTCGGCGAGGAGGAGATCGTAGATCGAGTGAGATCGGAGAGCGAGCTTCGTCGATGCATTCGCAACATGCTAGGGGTAGAGGTTAAAGAACGAAGGACACGGATCGATCGGTATAATCTCTAAAACCCTGTTTACAGTTTTGTAGTTTATGGTTAACGGAACGATCCGGGATTCGGATGCAGTTAGCGCCAGTTCTTAAAAAGTTTTTGTTCCGCATTTGGCCTCGGAAAGATGGCCGGGGTGCTATCGCAGCCCAACAGTATCCGGCTTAAACCAAATCCTACCAGTATTATCCTTTCGATCATTATTCCTGTAACCATTACAGGTTCATGATCGAAACCCTGCCGTAACAACTTACGGCCTCTACATCTTTTGCCTGAACCAGGGAACCCTCTGTGTGGGACTATAAAGACTCGATAGTACGTGGGTTTAACCCCAAGCACATCAGCGGCACTAGCTGTGTGTAATGACTACTCAGGTACATGACGAAAAGGTGGCCGACGAGCGAACTCATCACAACCCTAACTAGCCTGTAAGCAACACTTACCGTACAGCCTGGTCTCTTCGTTTGATACGCCGCATATGAAGTATAAGGGTGGTAAATGTCAGACCCCAGTAACTTTATAAGTCATGCTAATTTACAGCCCATAACTGTTCGAGAAACTACCGATAACTCTTATCAGTAAATCTCGATAACCCTGGACATGGATTTGCTGTTATGGCCGATCAAGCATAGCGCGACATCAACTCCCTATACCGAGAGAGACGAAACCCTCCTATCGCTCACTGCCTCTATTTGATTCAGGACTGTACCCAAAATCCACTTGTTTGCACGACTTAGTAAAGCCGTGGTAGGGAGGAAATCAAAGCACAGTGGGTATCACACAAGACACCATAACAATCTCGGGTCTACAGACTAACCTATACAAGTTTCACCAGGGAACTGCTATCTGACAATAAGTATATATAGCATCTAGGAGTTCTCGGCAAGTCCTGTTCGTTGTACCCATTCTCCAATGAGCACCTGTGTACAATCTTTGATGTCGAACACCAATGGCTGTGAGATCAATCATCGACCGCAGGGTCAAGAAACCTACACACTAGTCTACTCTGGTAATATCGATGCCTTGTCTCGATATACCCTCGACTAGGAACTATTAAAGGATATGCTTATAGACTGCCCATGCCCCATTAGTATGATCTACATCATAATCTCGGCAGTCAAGCATAATCTTAAGGGCTTTATCAACATGTATACAAAGATATGAAATACAATATATCACACGTTAATATGAAGATAAACCAGATAGCATACTATCATTTCGAGCAAAGATTATTTCTGTACATATACATGCCTAGCATCCTATACAATACAGGCCTC
Source organism: Agapanthus africanus (assembly GCA_030015575.1). Lineage (NCBI taxonomy): Eukaryota > Viridiplantae > Streptophyta > Magnoliopsida > Asparagales > Amaryllidaceae > Agapanthus > Agapanthus africanus. The sequence continues at coordinate 184,755,869 of CM057346.1, read as the reverse complement.
TAGGGCATACATATCTAACAGGAAGTACAAGCAATTATATATCTTAAGGTCACTTAGGCGGAGTACCGTATCGTAAGTATGCCGCGGAATATACACACGCTACGTCAGTTTACTTAAGTGACCTACTACATCTACCAAGGGTCATCCTACACTCAGAAAGGTAAAACCTATCGCTCTGGTACCAACTTTGTCATGACCCGAATATGTGGAACGTGACCAGCACTTAAATTACGCAACGTATAGAGGCGTAATGTAATCTAAGTATGCCAAAGCCCAGAAATCTAAACCGTTTAAAGAAATAGAGTGAAAGAAAAATTGTTTAAAAGTTAAGTTAAACATAGAAAAATTACTTTGAAAGTCTTTATAATAAGCTCAAGTTTTATATAAAAATTTCGGCAGATTTTCCTTTGTAAAAACTAACCCCAAACGGGTACAAAACATGAATATACATTAGCAATGAATAAAGGCATCCCCAAGCGGGAGCTAGCTCTTCGCCGAACGGCGGAACACAACCACATGCATGATATATCATCATAATATGAAATCAACATTTAAAAGCAAGAAAACAGAAACCAAGTATAAAGTCGGCTCACACGAGCTCGACACCAGAATCGGAATATAAATATATACACAAGTCTCTCGAGCTCACAGTCTAAGTCCAAAATACAAATGGTGGAAATATTAGATAGGGTAGATGGAGTGTACTAGATGCAAAAGTAAATACACAAAGTGGGAACAAAAGAGTATCCTTAGAAACCCACCTACAAGAAAGCCGCAAGTCAATGCAAAGGGAGAAGAAGAGGAAGTACGCTCGCCGCTACTATGCTGACGGGTCGGACTTGCAAGATACTGTGGCACAACGGGGGTGAGTTGCCAACTTGTGAGTAGTAAGTAACATCTAATAAGGTTGTCGTAAGCTTGCACGCAATTGCGTCACAAATTACATATACAATTAAGATGCGATACACTAGTATGAATGCGACATGAATGAATAATCAAACACGAAATTTGGATATATCTGGTATGAGAAAATCTGTGTTCTTATCTTAGTAGAACTTTTGTATAATAAAACTGGAGTATCATCAGTGAAATCGACAGAAAATCCGTGTTAAGCATCGACACAATGTCCTTAATATCCCGGGCTCTGTTAATCCGGATCGGCCCATATAATCAATCTCATGACTATGGTCGGTATTCTCCGGATATCCTCCGCGTCAAATATCACCGGTAGGTAGTCCTCCCCTGCCAGGCTCATTGTCTACAACTCGAGCTTCTTGCCCCTGGGTACCTTTCCGGGACCACCATGTACCCGAGACGGTTCATCCTACTCCTCGAATCGGGTCTCGAAAACCAACTCAATCAGGAAAACTCATGGTGAACGTCATATACATCATATCACGAGAAAACCGTACCTTGCATTTTTAAAATGATAATAGGTTTATAAAATTGTTGCGGTTTTCCCCAAAATCCATAAATCTCATAAGTACTGAAATCACCAAGAAGAATCACAATATATGAAAATGTCGGTAATGATGATTGTCTATGTTATCAATAATATGCAATGCGATGTATGACTAGAATAACTATGTATGGATGATGATGAAATGAGGTATATATGACTAGCAGTCCTACGTATCCATCTTGATGAAATGAGTATAGAACTACAAGTTTACATATCATATATGATGCAAATGCTCAGATACTGATTAAAACAAGTTCTATAGTGTTCGTGACATAGCAATTACCAATGGGGTGTGTGTTCGCATAAATAGTGCACGTGCGATATGAACCAATGGTAATGGTGCAAGTGTCCTAAGTAATAATATCTTATGTAAGAAGATGCAATGCCATGATATGAATGATTTGAGACTACGCATATAGATGCAAAAACTACTAATAATCCTAACTATCGAGCGTCTTGCGCCATCCAGACGATCCCCCCATAGATGTGTACATCTACTCACCGGGACGCCTCGGCTAATCTGATCCAATCACAGCCTTTCCTTTCCGTGCCGCATCCGACGTCTCCGCAACTGACCCTAGAATCGCACAAGTATCAATATATAGAAAGCTAAACATTCGATAATACGTGAATACAAGATGATATGAAAGAATTGACGTCACGAGTAAAAATACGTGTGCACTTGGTGCACAAGATGTGCGCAACATCGCTCAAAACCAACCCGATCTGGATATAATTACAGACACGCCAGACCACGACTCGAATCATACGTATTGTTAGTTATATGTATGACTTAGAGGCCATTACTGTATATGAGATGTGTATTGTAGTGGATGCTGGGACATATATAGGTAGGACTTTCTTGCTCGACATGATAGTGCGCTATCTGGTTGCTCTTTTTCTTAACATGTATACTTACTGCCTCTCTGTTACATATTGATAAAGCCCTTAGGATGTGTACTCGACTTGCAGGACTATGATGCAGATCATACTAGTGGGGCCTGGGTAGTCCATGAGTACATCCTTCAATGTTCCTAATCGTGGGAATATCGAGACGGGGCATCGATATTCCAGAGTAGACTAGCGTATATCTTCTCGACCCATGTGATGGGCGATGGATGATCCCATATCCATTGGTGTTTGACATCAGATATGGTATGCGGGTGCTTAGTGGAGACTGGGTACACTGAACGGACTCACCGAGAACTCCCGGATGGTATTATACCTCACGTCAGATGGCAGTTCTCTGGTGACACTGGTATAGCTTAGTCTGTTGACCCGAGATCGTCATAGAGTCTTGTGTGTCTCCCACTGTGCTTTGATTTCCACCCTACCACGGCTCTACTGAGTCGTGCAAACAGGTGGTTTTTGGGTACAGTCCCGATTCACATGGAGGCAATGAGCGATAGGAGGGGATTCGTCTTTCCCGGTATTGGGGGTTGATGTTGCGGTATGCTCGACTGGCCATAACTGGAAATCCCTGGCCAGGGTTGCACTGATTTACTGGTAAGTGTTATCAGTAGTTTCATGCTTGTTATGGACCTTACATCGGCATGACTTATCAAGCTACTGGGGTCTGACGTCTACCACCCCTAGGCGAGATATGCGACATATCAGACAAACAGACCGGACTGTGCGGTAAGTGTTACTGGTTGGATTCGCAGGAGTGTGAGCAGGTTTGCTCGTTGATCTTCTGATCGCTCAATACCCGGGTGGCCATTACGTTTAGCAGACCTCTTGTGCCTTGTGGGTGATTGATATGATCACCACCTACTGCCGGTGTATTGACGAGTCTTTAGAGACCTGCACAGAGGTTTCCTGGCTCAAGCGAAATGAAATAGGAGCGCATGTGAGATATGTGCCGGACCGAGAATAATACCAGTATGTGATACTGAATTCTATTCTCGCGATTTATATCATCGGACGGTTATATGAGAAATAGCCGGGTTACCGAATCAAATGTTGATTCGATATATTGATACACTAGATATTAGTCGGTTATATGTGATATGACCGAATCATTAAATCAAGTATTGATTTAATGATTTAATGTATAATTATATATTTGATATATTACTTTACATTAACTAGTATTTGTTCACTTAAGATTGATTTTCTCACTTGATGTGCACAAGTTGTATATATGATATATGTTTGTGCACTAGTTTGTATCATGATTGATGATACATGCAAATTTGGGTGTGTGTATGACTTACACCATATTTAAGATAATGGTTTAGGTTTTGAATTATTTTGGTAAAACAAAATGGTGGCTTTCTTTGTCTTTGCTTGAAGCTTCATGAAGCTTTCAAGCATCTTTGACAAAGTCCACTAATTTTGTTTTGCATAAGATTTTCATTAACCTAACCATTACCTCTAACTATGGTTTAGTCTCTACAAAGGTTAACTCACCCATGGCTGCATCATGATAGACTTCACTTGATTATTCCTTTTAATAAATTCATATTCTTTTCTTTTCTTCTTCTTCTTCTTCAAGAAGAAGAAAAGCTTGCTAGAAAAATTTTGAAGTGAAGAAAAAGAGTGAGAAATCCAAATCTAAAGTGAACCCGCTTCCTATTTCATCATTCTCTTCTACTTGCCATTTAGTTTAGGGTGTTCTCTTCACAAAGTTCTTGACCTAGTAAAGATGGAGCTTGAGTTTGAGTCTCCTCGATATAGATCATCTTCGGCCTCGAAGTCAACGACCTAGCCCGTTCATTTCTCCGAGGAAACCGTCACAAGAGTCCGGGATCATGATGATCACAGCGAAGGGACGTCAACACGGAGCTTTAGAAGTGAATGACCGGATCTACAAAGGTTGTAATCCCTTTCACTTAGTAGTAAAGTAGTTTACTTGCTAGTTTTCGTCTTATCTCTAGTAAACGATCTAGATTAGGGTTGTTCGGCACGTCTAATTTTTTAAATCGGGCATGGTTGATGCCTTGTAGAATCTTGTTACAGTGCCTAGGAACCCTACAGTGGTATCAAAGCCTAGCTAGAGCTTTAGGGGAAGTGTAGACGAAGTTTGAAATCCGATCGAACCCTGAAACCCTAATCTATACCCTTCTCTGTACATTTTTTAAAACTGTGGATTTTTCCTAATTAAAAATGCTCAACAAAAATCAGCAGGGTTTTCTAGGAATTACTGTGTAGCACGTACCCCCAATTCAATCAAGGCGCCGCGGAACCGCGGCCGTATCCTAGGTTGAGCGGCGGTTCCGCGGCCATACTGTAGTCTCTTACTTCACTGTTTGCACAGTAATGTCCTTATGTAATTCCTGTGTTTTCTGGGTATTTTTAATTTATACTCAAGAGTTGAGTTTTCTGGGTTGTATTGGGAGTTCGTTGATTAGATCAGGAAGTTTAACTTCTTCTATGTGTTTTTCCGGGTAATTTAGAACGTGTTAAAAAGTTCGACCGGATATCAATATCTCACTTTTTCCCCTGCCGGAAAACTTCCAAGTATTGGATTTTTCCGTAGTTTAAGAACGTTCTAAGTCGTGCAAGTAACGCGATGGACCCTCTAGAAAACAACAAACCTTAACTCGATTATGTAACCGTCTTGAACTGCCTTTTGAACCTTAGGGTTTGGGGCAGTACGGCGTGCCACATGTGAGGCGTTGGCTTGACCTTTCTACGGCTGGACCATTGGTACTGTGGCATGAAATGGATGTTTTTAAACTCCCCTCAAGTGTTGAGATATTTGCGAAAACTTGGGTGTTTGATTATTCGATCAGAAAGTTTAACATTGTCTATTTATTTGGATTGTGATACAATATTTGGAATCCACAAGTAGTTATGAGAAAACTAATTTGAATGTTATAAATCTAGCACTTTAGTCTCATTTGATCGGTTGCTACGGGATTTTGATTTGATCAAAAGTCCATTGCAATCACGTAGCGTACGCGGATACTCGCCGGGTAAACTTAATAGATAGCCACGCCCCAAAGCCCCGACCAAGTGACTGTAGGAGAACCCCGTAGCCAAAAGCATCCATTTGGGTGCTCGCGGCAGCGGTGTTCCGCCTTAGTGCACTTCGTCGACGGCATCGGGGGTGCGGCCTTCTACTAAAGTTTGCGACGAGCATTCGATCAGGATGTTGGGAATCTTGTTGAATTGCCCGACTTGATATTGAAAAGAGTTTTCGATAATGAGACTAAAATGCGGGGTTTATAGTTGTTAGGCATGCGATGTCTAAGGAATTCATTTGGTTAGGTATGTGATGTCTATGAAGGTTGCGGATTCCAACTGTTGTAGTTTTACACTTTCTTTTCTGCGACCGTAAGTGTAATATGTGATATCGCCGGTTTCGTTGCTATATGTCAACGACAATTGGGATGGGCATATTTACTTACGTTGATGACATGTGATGTTATGTGTTGCTGGATATGTTATATTGGATCGTCGTGTTTGAATAGCCGGGGGTTTTTATGTGAGATGAGTGTTTTTTCTTTTTCATTCATGTAAAAACTTGTATGTAATATTCTTTTATTGGGGCACTTACGGGCTGAGGATGATGTCACCATTGTATATTATTTACTTTTCCGCATTAGGATAGACCCAAGGCGGGGAGCACAAGTAACCAGGTTCTAGGATCCAGTGGGAGACCATCTCGAGGAGTCGAGTCCGGGTCTCCTAACTCTAGAATTGGTAGGGTTGCTTGCCGCTCTCGTAGGGGTCTAGGGTGTGGGATTGGCTATTCATCACGACCGTGGAATCCATATTTTATACAGGCTCAAAATAAAACACGGATGTCCTAGTATATCCAATATGTCATATGATGTTTTCTGCTGCGTTATCTGTGATGTGATCATGTGATATGTTCAGATAGATATTGTATATAGTATATATGATATATTATATAGACGTTGCTTATGTTTTACACCCGCGCTAGCCCTGCCCCGCTCTGCCGTTAGTTACCTAACCTAACGGTGCAGACGGGACATCGAAGCAAATGCGGATGGCATAAGTGTACGTTGTATTTATCTGTGATGTTTAGGTGGACTTAAATGATGGGACATTCATTAATGAGATTAATGAAAGTAAATAAACCTAAAAGATGTTGTGGAATCGAATTTCAAAAATTAGGTAGCTCTAGATGTTGCTTTGCATAGCGGTGTTCCTTGTAGAACATCCAGCACCTTATTCGATAAGGAAAGAGCCGAGATCCCTTCACCGGGAGTGACCTCTTTAGCAATAATTAGGAGATGCTACAACCTTCGGTTTGTCTTTTGATTGATTTTATAGTTCTTGCTTTGCATAGTGGTATTGTGAATATCCTGCACCTCATTCGATGAGGAAACAGCCGAGATCCCTTCACCGGGAGAGACCTCTTTAGCGAAACTAGCAAAAGCCTCAAAAGCACTCCATTTTAAAACCATTTGATTCTACAACGAGATCAAGTTCAAAGCGTCGTTTTTCTTAAAAACCATCAACAACCCTCCGTCATTTTAGGAAGTAGAGTACTTAGTATTCGTGCTGTGTTTGTTGACCATAGTCAAGGCACAGTGTACGGTAGCTAAGTGATGTTTTCCTACACCGCATATGATGCGATTAGTTAGGACAGTCGCGTGATTTTGTTGACCTTAGTTAAGGGTCATGTGGGTGGGTCTAATTAATCACGAAATGACGGGTAGAGCTTGACTAGTGCTTATGATTTGTTGACCATAGTTAAGGTCATAAGTGCGAGGGGTAAAAACCTTTATCGGGAGTTTCAAGTGTTGAAATTTGCAATGAAATTGCATACCTTCTATGAGATAGTTGGATCCCGATACCCACTGCGAGTAATTGTTACACCTGGGAGAGTTTTGCACTTTGCAATTAGCCGATCAAGTAGGTGTCTAGAAAGGTGTCAACGGGGTTACGCCCCTGGGAAAACGAGGTTTATTTTAATTAGGTCCGTGCGAAAGCACGGGGAACCTCCCTCAAAGTACCGGCACTGGCCTGGCTGAAAGATTGGCGAACTTGTGGAGTGTAATTAATCCCGGCTAGTCTTTCCTTTTAAAGTTTGAAGAAAGATTTGATAAAAACAGTGGGAGCCATCCTGATTAGATAAAATATATAACCAATCTAATCTTGCAAGAGCACACGCAGAGTGTTTTCTTCTCTCTCTCTCCAGGTAGCGACCATATCACACCTTAATCAAGATGATAATATGGATGTATTGACCGAACCCGCTTGTTATACTGAGCTGGGGAACGTTGGTCCCGCTCCAACTTATAATTGTTATAAGACCGAGAAGGAAATAGGGGAATACCAGGATTCCCATGCGGCCCAAACGAAGAAAGTGCATGATGATGCATCTTCTTCGGGTGTGTTCATTACAAAGAACTGTTTCTCTATATCCTCTACGTCCTGGGTATTAGACACTGGATCAGGATCCCGCATATGTAATCAGTTACATGGGCTACAGATAGGTAGAGAACTGAGAACGGGTGATAAGTTTCATGAGACAGAAAACGGTGCAAGTGTTGCAGCCAAGTCTGTTGGTCACTATCACCCTGTATTACCAGAATACATTGATTCTGAACGAATGTTATTAGATACCGAACCTGATATACAACATCATATCAGTCTCTTTATTAGTAAAGAAAGGATATAATTTTGTATTGTTGGATAATGTTTTGAACATTTCCTATATCAAGAGTTGATCGGTTCAGGCACGTTATCTGAAAGCATTGACGTTCTAAATCAAATTACAGTTCTTAGTATACAGAACACACATGAGAGGAAGAGTACAGAAATGAACGAATCCTTGTTGAGGCATTGTAGACTAGTTCATATCAATGCGACCCGACTAGCTAAGTTACATTTAGATGCATATTTAAATCTGTTTGAATTTACATCTTGTGAAACTTGCCGGTCATGTCACAAAGACAAGATTACCATAGCTCTGTTTATTGGAAACAGAGAAAGAGTTAGTGAACTCTTGAGATTGATACATGCTGATGTATGAAAATCCCTAGTCTACATATGCCAGGACTGGTTCTTTGTACTTCCTTACATTGACTGATGATCTCTCAAGATTCGGAAACATGTTCCTGTTGAAACACATGTCTGAAGGTTTTGAGAAATTCAAAGAATATAAGTAAGAAGTAGAGAACCAAAACTGGTAGAAGTATTATGTCCTATGATGAGATCAGAGAGGATAATACTTGTGCATGGAATTCTTAGATTATTCTAAAGGAGAATGAGATTCTCTCTCAGCATTACTCCGCCGTATACACCACAGCACAACGGTGTATCGGGATGGAGCAATTGCACACTATATGATATGGTGCGCTCTATGATGAGTACTACTGAGTTACCTATTTCCTTTTGGGGGTTGTGCACTTGAGAAGCTGCATACCTATTGAATAGGTTTCCAATCAAATCAGTTGCCTACCACTTCATATGTGATATGGAATGGAAAGAGCCCATATCTTAAGTATGTTAAGATTTGGGGATTGTACAGCCTATGTCTGAAAGCAAAATCCGGACAAGATCGAGGCAAGGTCAGTTCTGTAGAACTGGAAAGAGTTCCAGCTATACAAAACTGCAGCTGATGATTTGGTAGAACCAAAAGATTCAATAGTTTCCAACGAACCTCAGCCTCTCCGCTGATCTAGTAGGGTTCCTCACCCACCTGAGAGATACATCGGTTTCTCTATGACAGTGGGAGCGAGGATTACATCATGAGATGATGACCCAACTAGTTTCGAGCAGTCCATCGAGAGTGAGGACTCTGTAAGAATGGCTGGATGCTTAGCGATCTGAGATGGAATCCATGTACACCAACAAAGTATGGACTTTGGATGTTATATCTGAAGGGTTAAATCCCCATCAGGAGCAAGTATATCTTAGGAAGATTACTTGGTGTAGATGGAAAGATTGAGACTTTCAAAGCTAGACTTGTTAAAGGTTCTCGTCATCGACCAGGCATAGATAATGATGAAACCTTTTCCAGTGGCTATGCTTAAGTCCATCCGGATCCTACTTGCCATTGTTGCATACCATGACCGTGATATCTGGTGGTTGGGTGTCATGACTGCTTTTCTAAATATTAATTTAGAAGAGAGCGTCTATAAGAACACATCCAGATGGCTTCGTAAACAGTGGGAGCAGTGGAAAGGTGTGCAAGATACTTTGTGTGATAAAGCAGGCATCGCGGAGTTGGAACATCTGTTTTGATGTGGTAGTCAAAGAGTTTGACTTCATCAAAGTGGTAGATGAACCTTGTATGTACAAAAAGATAGTAGAGAGTAAGGTGGTGATCCTCGTAGAGTACGTGGATGACATACTCTTGATAAGAAAGGAGTTTCCTATGCTACGCTCGGTCAATCTCCATTTATCACAATGATTCTCCATAAAGGATTAAAGTGATACCTCCTAAATCTTGGGTTTGGATCTATGAGATAGATCTAATTGGATATTAGGATTCTCACTAGGTGTAGTGAGATGGTATCAGTTGATCCTGGGGAGAATCACTGGAAAAGTTCTAGGGTGATAAGGACGACTGAATGTCAGTCGCAGGCATTGTCTTTACCCTTAGTGGAGGGACGGTATGTTGGAAGAGTTCCAAGCTAGATGCCGTGGCCAACTAGATGATAAAGGCTGGTGACATCGCTATTAATGATACTACCAACGAGGCAGTTTGGGTGTATATTAGTTCATGAGATGAACTAGGTTCCGACCATTGTATGACAATGGAGGTGAGGCTTTAGCCCAGGAACCACGGTCCCATCAGTGACCCAGACATATTCCAAGGCAGTATCACCTGATCATCGAGATAGTTGATCTCCAGGGTGATCGAGGTTAGGAGAGTAGACTCAGAGGACAACACGGCGGATCCACTCACAAAGGCTTTTTCCCAAAGAAAGACTTATATGGGATGGTTGAGTATGAGATACTGCAACCACTGCTATAGATGGCCCTAGTGCAAGTGGGAGATTGTTAGTTATATGTATGGCCTAGAGGCCATTACTGTACATGAGATGTGTATTGTAGTGGATGCAGGGACATATATAGGTAAGACTTTCTTGCTCGACATGATAGTGCGCTATCTGGTTACTCTTTATCTTAACATGTATACTTACTGTCTCTCTGTTACATGTTGATAAAGCCCTTAGGATGTGTACTCGACTTGCAGGACTATGATGCAGATCATACTAGTGGGGCTGGGTAGTCCATGAGTACATCCTTCAATGTTCCTAGTCGTCGGAATATCGAGACGGGGCATTGATATTCCAGAGTAGACTAGCGTATATCTTCTCGACCCATGTGATGGGCGATGGATGATCCCATATCCATTGGTGTTTGACATTAGAGATGGTATACGGGTGCTCAGTGGAGACTGGGTATACTGAATGGACTCGACGAGAACTCCCAGATGGTATTATACCTCACGTCAAATGGCAGTTCTCTAGTGACACTGGTACAGCTTAGTCTGTTGACCCGAGATCGTCATAGAGTCTTGTGTGTCTCCTACTGTGCTTTGATTTCCACCCTATCACGACTCTACTGAGTCGTGCAAACAGGTGGTTTTTGGGTACAGTCCCGATTCACATGGAGTCAATGAGCGATAGGAGGGGATTCGTCTCTCCCGGTATTGGGGGTTGATGTTGCGCTATGCTCGACTGGCCATAACTGGAAATCTCTGGCCAGGGTTGCACTGATTTACTAGTAAGTGTTATCAGTAGTTTCATGCTTGTTATGGACCTTACATCGGCATGACTTATCAAGCTACTGGGGTCTGACGTCTACCACCCCTAGGCGAGATATGCGACATATCAGACGAACAGACCGGACTGTGTGGTAAGTGTTACTGGATGGATTCGCAGGAGTGTGAGCAGGCTTGCTCGTTGATCTTCTGATCGCTCAATACCCGGGTGGCAGTTAAGTTTAGCAGACCGCTTGCGGCTTGTGGGTGATTGATATGATCACCACCTACTGTCGGCGTATTGACAAGTCTTCAGAGTCCTACACAGAGGTTTCTGGCTCAAGCGAAACGAAATAGGAGCGCATATAAGATATGTGCGGGCCGAGAATAATACCATTATGTGATACTGAATTCTATTCTCACGATTTGTAACATCGGACGGTTATATGAGATATAGCCGGGTTACCGAATCAAATGTTGATTCGATATATTGATACACTAGATATTAGTCGGTTATATGTGATATGACCGGATCATTAAATCAAGTATTGATTTAATGATTTAATGTATAATTATATATTTGATATATTACTTTACATTAACTAGTATTTGTTCACTTAAGATTGATTTTCTCACTTGATGTGTACAAGTTGTATATATGATATATGTTTGTGCACTAGTTTGTATCATGATTGATGATACATGCAAACTTGGGTGTGTGTATGACTTACACTATATTTAAGATAATGGTTTAGGTTTTGAATTATTTTGGTAAAACAAAATGGTGGGTTTCTTGGTCTTTGCTTGAAGCTTCATGAAGCTTTCAAGCATCTTTGACAAAGTCCACTAATTTTGTTTTGCATAAGATTTTCATTAACCTAACCATTACCTCTAACTATGGTTTAGTCTCTACAAAGGTTAACTCACCCATGGTTGCATCATGATAGACTTCACTTGATTATTCCTTTTAAAAAATTCATATTCTTTTCTTTTCTTCTTCTTCTTCTTCAAGAAGAAGAAAAACTTGCTAGAAAAATTTTCAAGTGAAGAAAAAGAGTGAGAAATCCAAATCTAAAGTGAACCCGCTTCCTATTTCATCATCATCTACTAATTGCCATTTAGTTTAAGGTGTTCTCTTCACAAAGTTCTTGACCTAGTGAAGATGGAGCTTGAGTTTGAGTCTCCTCGACGTAGATCATCTTCGGCCTCGAAGTCAACGACCTAGCCCGTTCATTTCTCCGAGGAAACCGTCACAAGAGTCCGGGATCACGATGATCGCAGTGAAGGGACATCAACACGGAGCTTTAGAAGTGAAGGACCCGATCTTCAAAGGTTGTAATCCCTTTCACTTAGTAGTAAAGTAGTTTACTTGCTAGTTTTCGCCTTATCTCTAGTAAACGATCTAGATTAAGGTTGTTCGGCACGTCTATTTTTTTTGAATCGGGCATGGTTGATGTCTTGTAGAATCTTGTTAAAGTGCCTAGGAACCCTACACGTATCGTGCAAGACACAATACTAAAAAAAATATAGGTAAATGGTCCCATATTTTATCCGGAGCAGAAACAAAAAAAACAAGCAATACTATACACCATAAAATACCTACAGACAACTACCTGCAAAACCAAAACATTTAACTCAAGAAAGGGACCAGCCATATTGGAAATTTTGGCATTTTCGCCGGGTCAAGTCAGGCGAAAGGGGTCTGGGTTTCTACGCTACAGTCATAACACAATTTATATCCTACTGTATATGTTTGTTTGATTTAAAAACTACCTCAGTGATAGCAGATTCTCAGTGTCATAAAACTAGATCAAAACCCATATTAAAATACTAATTAGTGACATTAAGGTATTTTAGTGCAAACTTGTAGAATGAATTTGATTATTAGACACTAACTATTCTTAATTACCCTAATTAAACCATAAAACCCTAACTTAAACTAATCTTCTCTTTATATCTCAAAATTAGCACTAATTACCACTTAAACACTAAATTAATCTCAACAAACCAAAAGTTTAGCAAAGAAGTAATTAAGTTAGGCTTTATACCTCAAGAGGAGAGGGAAATGATTCAAACCTGAAAATCTTGCCTCCCAATTTGAAAACTTGCCTCAAGAACCATGAAAATGGTTGATTTTTGGTGTTTAGATTTAATTTTGTGAAGGTTTGAGGGATTTGTGTGTGAGGTAGAGACGTTACAATTTCTTTAGCAAGAGAGAAAAGAAAAGAAGGAGAGGGGGCTGCCTTATTGAGGGAGAGAGAGATGGAGAGAGTTTTAGAGAGTGAGAGAGAGAAAAGAGAGCCATGTGATGCATTAATTGCACCGTATCATCTCATTTTAAATTTTTTTCCATTTTCTTATAAAGAAAAATCTAGAAACTTAGAGAGGAGAGAAGAAAGAGCATGTTACATTCTTATTTTGAAAAATATTAAGTTGCCATGGTGCAACGTAACTTGTATCAACATATTAAGACTTATGATTAACATTAATTATATGTGCATGTTCTAAATAAATAGTTTAGTAATTAATAAATAAGTAAAATAATTAAGTAAACAATAATTTAAATATTAACTAATAAAACACAATTATATATATATATATACATAATTTCATAATTAAAATAGATTTATTCATGTCTATATGGAAAATAGTTATTAATTAGGTTTAATAGAAAAACACATGTTCAAACTTTAATTAACATATAATTAACCTAAACGATTTTCTAATGCGTTACACGTATATACATTCATATGACAGAGATGACTTGGTACAAAATGTGGACACATGCACGATATTATTATTATTACACTTATGTATACACGATCACCCTAGATACCACACGGTATGATATTATTATATTACAGTATGACCTTGGAGATCATTATACATTCGATTTCTACCTGCTGATATCTTCTACTCACGAGTTGGCAATTCACCCCTATTGTGCCATAGTTTTCTTGCAGGATCGACCGCTCGGATCAGTAGCGGCTTGCTGGCACATCTTTTCTTCTGGGTGAATTGCATTGGTAGGTGGGTTACTTCTGTTGGGTTACGGCAGCGCCCCGGCCATCAATCCGTAGCCAAATACGGAACAAAAACTTTTAAAACCCGGTGCTAACGGAACTTTAATCGATAGATCGTACCATTAACCCTATACTAGTATATGAAAAGAGTTTAGAGAGGTTATACCGATCGATCCATGTCTTTCGGTCTTCAACTTCTGTCCCAAGCTCCTCGCGGCTTCCTCGATCAAGTTTGATCTTCGGTCTTCCCACATCGAAGACGATCCGCGTCGAGGGTTAGTAATATGGGCTCCCGCCTCAAAACCGAAGCAACTCGGGTATCTAGTTTGCTAACCTAGATAGCCAAGATGAAGTAGAAAGTGTGTGTGAATATTTTGTCTCAATACACCCAAGGATTCTCAACTCATGAGTGGGTTTGGGTGGAGGTTGAAGAAGAAGCCATAAGGTGAGGAAAATATGAGCTCAAGAAAAAAGACTAAGTGAATAAGTGGCTTGAGTTTTGCAACTCAAGAAAGCCTCTCCCATAAAAGATCTGCCTTCTCACCACAAAATATCTCACCCAAAAATAAAACCCCCATGTCACCATGAATCACTTCATGACTCATATTCATGAGTCACCAAGTGCACATGCAAAATGAAATGAGTCACAATTTCCACACACCAAATAAACATTAACCTAAATGTTTAATCCACAAAAAGAAATGGCAACTCTAAATTAATCTCGTAACGAATTACAAGAATACCCCTCATCCGTATATACATGCCTGCATCTGTATTCCGACTGAATACGAATACAACGAGACGAAAATAATCCAACAATATAATACTAGGATCCGGCTTAAACCAAATCCCACTAGTATTATCCGTCCGATCATGATCCGTGCACAAGTGCACGTATATGATCGAACCCTGCCATAAAACCATACAGCTTCTACAACGTTTAGCCCGAAGCAGTGAAACCCTCTGTGTGGGACTCTAAAGACTCGTCAATACACTGGCAGTGGGTATAACCACAAACATGTCAGTGGCACTAGCTATACGTAACGGCTAGCGAGGTATTGAGCGAAAGGGTGGCCGACGAGCAAACTCATCCTGAAACTATACTGAATCTGACAGTGACAATATCCGTAGAGTCCGGTCTGTTCGTCTATGAGTAACGCATATCGAGTCTAGGGGGTGGATAAAATCAGACCCCTAATAACGCGACATTTAGTATCGGTATAAACCTATCACTGCAGGGTTCCCTAGGGTCGTCGATGGGTTTCGGGAGGCATCGACCATGCCGTTTTCAAAAAATTGGTGTGCTAAAGAACCCTAACCTAGAATCTTAACTAGAGAATTATACGAAACAAGAATGTAAACAACTTTACATCTAAGTGAATAAGGAATACAACCTTTGTAGACCTGTCCTTCACTTCAATAGCTCCGTGTAGTAGTCCCTTCACTCCAAGTAGTGTACTCTAGGACTTTAGAAAGGCTCCATAAGATGAAAAGAATAAGCTTGCTTGAAGTCTTCAAGGCCAAATATGATCTACGTCGAGGAGACACCAACTCAAGCTACCTCTTCATTTAGAAATATTTTTCTCACTCATTTTCTTCACCTCCCAAATTGCAAGAGAGCTAGAGGAAGGAGATGAAGAAAAGCAACCATGGAAAAAGTCAAGTGTAGAATGGGAACCATAGGTGAGTTAATATCATATACTAACTCATGTAGAGACTAAACCATGGCTAATCTTAATGGTTAGGTTAATAAATATCTTAAGTAAAACAAAATTGGTGGACTTAGTCAATGATTCTACAAGCTTCCACTAAGCATCAACCAAGACTAATTTCCACTCAATTTTGAATTACTTTAAATAATAAAACCCTTCATTAAGTTAAGCATGGTATGAGTCTCATACACCCATGTCTCATGTATCATCTAGCATGACACAAAAGATGTACATTAATATATATCACATATATACTAAGTGTACTCAAGTGAGAAAAAGAAATCTTAAGTGAGCTAATATTAGTTAATGTAAGATAATATATCAAATATATAATTATACATTAAATTATTAAATCAACACTTGATTCACTAATCCGGCTACATCATATACAACCGACTAATATCAAGTGTATCAACTTATCGAATCAACACTTGATTTAACAGCCCGGCTATATCACATATAACCGTCCGATACCACATATCATGAGAATAGATTACGGTATCACATATTCATATTAATCTTGGTCCCGCACATATCGCATATGTGCTCCTACTTCGTTTCTCCTTGTTAGTTATGTATATGCCCTAGAGGCCATTGTTGTACATATGATGTATATTATAATGGATGCTTGGATATATATAGAAATGACTTTCTTGCTCGTCATGATAGTATGCTATTTGGTTTCACTTTATCTTAACATGTAGACTTGTATTGGTTTACTGTTTTACTCTCACATGTTGATAAAGCCCTTAGGACTTGTAC
Organism: Agapanthus africanus; assembly: GCA_030015575.1. Taxonomy (NCBI): domain Eukaryota; kingdom Viridiplantae; phylum Streptophyta; class Magnoliopsida; order Asparagales; family Amaryllidaceae; genus Agapanthus; species Agapanthus africanus. The sequence continues at coordinate 184,739,273 of CM057346.1, read as the reverse complement.
TCGACTACTGGGACTATGATGAGATCATACTAGTGGGGCCGCGGTAGTCGATGAGTACATCCTATAACTGTTCCTAGTCGAGGGTATATCGAGACAGGGCATCGATACACCAGAGTAGACTAGCGTATACGCATCTTGACTCATATGATGGGCGATGGATGATCCCATATCCATCGGTGTTAGACATCAGAGATGGTGTACGGGTGCTCAGTGGAGACTGGGTACACTGGACGGACTCGCCAAGAACTCCCAGATGGTGTTATACCACACGTCAGATGGCAGTTCTCCGGTGACACAGGTACAGGGTAGTCTGTAGACTCGAGATCGTCATGGAGTCTTGTGTGATTCCCACTGTGCTTTGATTTCCACCTTACCACATCCAAGAGGGCGTGCAAAACGGTGGCTTTTGGGTACAGTCCCGAATCACATGGAGGCAATGAGCGATAGGAGGGGATTCGTCTCTCCCGGTATAGGGAGTTGATGTTGTGCTGTGTTCGATTGGCTATAACTGGAAGTCCCTGGCCAGGGCTGATATGGAGATTTACTGGTAAGTGTTACTAGTAGTTTCTCGACCCGTTATGAGCCATACATCGACACGACTTATCGGTTACTGGGGTCTGACGTATACCACCACTAGACTTGATATGCGACATATCAGACGAACAGACCGGACTGTACGGGAGTGTTACTGATTGGATTCACAGGAGAACGCACAGGCTAGCTTGTTGATCTTCTGATCGCTCAATACCTGGGTGGCTGTTACGTTTAGCTGACCGCTTGCAGCTTGTGGGTGTTTGATATGATCATCACCTGCTACCGGCGTATTGACGATTCTTTAGAGTCCTACACAGAGGTTTCTTGGCTCAGGCGAAACGGAGTAGTGGCGCATATGTGATATGCGCAGGAGCGTGAATAATGCGATATGGGATACCGTATTATATTCTCGCGATATATGAATATGAACCGGGTCATCGGATCAAGTGTTGATTCGATGAATCGGTACATGATATATTAGTCGGTAATATTCGATATAGCCGGATCATCGATTCAAGTGTTGATTCGATGATTTAATGTATAATAATATATATGATATATTGTATTACATTATCTAATATTGGCTCGCTTTATTATTTCATTTTCTCAGTGGATGATACATTGATATATATGCGATATATGTTAATTGTATTATTTTCTTTTGTTGCAAATATATAATATATATGTGATATATATTATTGTGACATGATATGATTAATTGTTAAACATGTTTAAGGATGATTAATTGAGGTTAGGGTTTGATTAGGGTTAGATGATTCATGCACCTTCTAGAAGATTTTTTCTTTTGTCATTCTTAGGATATTTTGTGATGACACATTTCTAAACCTAACCAAACCCTAACTCTAGTTTATTCTCTACTCATTTTTAGCCACTCATCCTTGACCATGGTTAATAATTCAATCATATACTTTGGTTTCTATTCATCACAAAAGGATTAAGATGATTATCATTTTCCATTATCTTCTTCTTCTTCTCTCTTGAAGAAGCTCTCTTGAAAATCCTTAAGTGATGATAAAATATAAGAAAATGATATAAAAAGAAAGCAAAAATACTACTCCCTCATCCCCATCTCATCTAGCCCATGGGATTAGTGTGTTCACTTCTTTAAGAGTGAGAAAGCTCGAGTCGTAGCAACTTCAAGGTAGATCATCGGAGATTTGGAATACTTCGAGCTAGCATGGATCGTTCGAGTCGTGGAGCCTCTCATGAGTCCGGGAGATCGTGGATCGCGGCAAAGGGACTTCTACTCGGAGCTTGTGAAGTGAAGGAGCGGACTACAAAGGTTGTAATCCCTCACACTTAGATAAAAGTTATCTTCTTGCATGTTAAACCCTAATAATCTAGCAAAGATCCCGGCTTTGGGTTGTTCGGCACGTCTAAAATTTTATCCGGGCATGTTTGATGCCTTTAGAACCTTCACAAGAGTGCCTAGGAACCCTACAGTGGTATCAGAGCCTAGCTAGAGCATTAGACGATGTGTTTACGAAGTTAAAACTCCGATCGAACCCGAAACGACGAAACTTGACCCCTCTCTGGAAATTTTTTAAATTTTGGGATTTTTCAGAATTAAAAATATGTAAAAAAATCAGCAGGGAATTCTAAGAATTACCATGAAACACGTGCCCACAATTCCACCAACGGAGCGCGGAACCGCGGCAAGAACATGGTTCTCGCGGCGGTTCCACGGCCTAACTGTAGGATTGGGACACGTGGCTTCATGGTATTGACCGTTGGTACTTGCTGACTATTCTGGGAATTTTTAATCTGTTCCAGGTGTTTAAAATTCTGGGGTTTGTTTTGTAATAGTAGACTCGATCGGAAATTTTAAATTCGTATTTCTTTCCGGATATTTAGAAACTGTTAAAATATTTGAACGGATATCATTAACTTACTGTTTCCCGGTACGACAAACTTTCAAGCGTTGAATTTTTATCGGGTTTAAATCTTTCGGAAAAGTTGTACAAGTTAAGCGGTGGACCTTCTAGAAGACATAAACATTAACTCGATTATGTGACTGTCTTGAACTGCCTTTTGAACCTTCAGGTTTGGGGCAGTACGGCGTGCCACATGTGAGGCGTTGGCTTGACCCTTCTACGGCTGGATCACCGGTACTGTGACATATTCTGGGATTATTTGAACTCCGCTCAAGAGTTGAGCACTTTGGGAAATTTTGGGTGTTTGATTATCTGTTCGGAAAGTTTAATACTGTCTATTTATCTGGAATGTGATACAATATGTGGAATTCATAGAGTTAGGCATGAAATGCGGAGTAAGTGATATTTCGGATTTACGATGTCTAAAGTGATTGTGGATTCCAAATGTTGTAGTTTTACACTTTCTTTTCTGTGACCGTAAGTGTAATATGTGATATCGCCGGTTTCATTGCTATATGATTCAACGACAATTGGGATGCGCATATTTACTTACGTTGATGATATGTGATATTATGTGTTGCTGTGATATGTTATATTGGATCGTCGCGTTCTGAATAGCCGGGGGTTTTATGTGAGATGAGGGTTTTTATTTTCATTCATGTAAAATTCATTTGTAAATGTAATATTCTCTTATTTGGGGCACTTCCAGGTTGCGGTTGATGTCACCAGTGTATATTATTTACTTTTCCGCATTAGGTAGACCCAAGGAGGGGAGCACAAGTAACCGGGTTCTAGGGTCCAGTGGGAGGCCATCTCGAGGAGTCGAGACCGGGTCTCCTAACCCTAGAATTGGCAGTGTTACTTGCCGCTTTCGTAGGGGTCTTGGGATGTGGGTTTGGCTATTCGTCGCGACCGTGGAATCCGTGTTTTATACAGGCTCGTATTGAAAACACGGACGTCCTAGTATATCCAATATTTCATATATGTTCTTCTGCTGCAATGTTCTGTGATGAGATCATATTACTGCCTGAGACGAATGCTTATACTATATATATATGCTGATATATAAATATTACTGCTTTCGTTTCTTCTGTGATGCTTAGGAAGCATAAGCTGATGGGATTTTTATTAATGAGATTAATAAAAGAAAAGAAACCTAAAGATGTTGTAGAATCAAAACTTTATAAAAGGGGTAGCTACAGTTTTGCTTTGCACAGTGATATATACGATATATCCTGCACCTTATTCGATGAGGAAAGGACCGAGATCCCTTCACCGGGAGTGACTCCTTTAGAAAAACTGGCAGATGCTACAAAACGCGGTTTGTCTTTTGATTGCTTTTAGAGTTTTTCTTTGCACAGTGGTATATATGATATATCCTGCACCTTATTCGATGTGGAAAGGGCCGACGATCCCTTCACCGGGAGTGACCCCTTTAGCGAAACTAAGAAAAGCCTCAAAAACACTCCTTTTCAAAACTTCACTCGATTCTACGACGATATCAAGTTCATTACGCTCAGGGTTTTCTGAAAAACCTGCGTAGCCCTCCGTCATTTCAGATAGATATTATTTAGTATTCGTGCTACGCTTGTTGGCCTGCGTCAAGGCGTAGTGTGCGGTAGCTAACTAGTATATATCCTTTTATGCATATGATGCAGATTCGATTAGGGTAGTCGTGCGACTTTGTTGGCCTGCGTCAAGGGTCGTGCGGGTGGGTTTAATTGAATCAAGAAATGACGGGTTGAACTTGACTAGCGCACTATGGTTTGTTGGCCTGCGTCAAGGTCATAGGATGCTAGGGGTAAAAACATTATCAGGAATTTCAAGTGTTGAAATTTGCAATGAGATTGCATACCTCCTATGAGATAGTTGGATCCCGATACCCACTGCGAGTAAGTGTTACTCCTGGGAGAGTTTTACACAGGACAATTAGTCATTCAAGTAGGTGTCTAGAAAAGTGTTAACGAGGTTACGCCTCTGGGAAAACGAGGTTTACATTAATTAGGTCCGTGCGAGAGCACGGGGAACCTCCCTCAAAGTACCGACACTGATCTGGCTGAAAGATTGATGAAATTGTAGGGTGTAATTAATCCCGGCTAATCTTACCTTTTAGGGTTTGAAGACAGATTTGATAAAAACAGTGGAGACATCCTGATTAGATAAGATAATAACCAATATAATCTTGCAAGAGCATACGCTAAAGTGTTTTCTTCTCTCTCTCTCCAGGTAGCGACCATTTCAGGCCTTAATCAAGATAATAATATTGATGTATTGACTGAACCCGCTTATTATACTGAGCAGGGGAACGTTGGACCCGTTCTTTCTTGTAAGAGTTATAAGACTGAACAGGAAACAGGAGAATATCTAGATTCTCACGCCGCCCAAAAGAACATGCATGTTGATGCATCTTCTTCGGGTGTGTTAGTTATTGAAAACTGTTTCTCAGTTCACCCTACGTCCTGGGTATTAGATACCGGATCAGGATCCCACATATGTAAACAGTTACATGGGCTACGTAAAGGTAGAGAACTGGGAAAAGGTGATCATTCCGTTCAAGTAGGGAACAGTGCAAGTATTGTAGCCAAAGCAGTTGGCGAATATCACCTTATATTGCCAAGTTGTAATACACTGATTCTAAATGAGTGCTATTATATACCGAACATGATGTGCAACATTATATCAGTTTCTTTATTGAGTAAAGAGGGATATAATTTTGTAGTACAGGATAATGTTATGAACATATTCCTAGATCAAAAGTTGATTGCATCAGGCTCGTTACATAATGGCATATTCATTCTAAATCAGAATACAGTCCTAAATATCCAAAACACACACAAGAGGAAAAGTTCAGACATGAACGAATCCTACTTATGGCATTGTAGACTTGGTCATATCAATGCGACACGACTGGCTAAGTTACATAAAGATGGTTATTTGAATCCGTTCGAATTATCATCTTATGATACTTGCCATTCATGTCTCAAAAGAAAAATGACCAAAGCTCCGTTTAGTGGACACGGAGAAAGAGTTTCCGAACTCTTAGGACTGGTACATAGTGATGTATGCGGTCCCATGTCTACGCATGCCAGGAACGGTTCTTCCTACTTCATTACATTCACTGACGATCTCTCAAGATTCGGATATGTGTTCCTGATGAAACACAAGTCTGAAGCTTTTGAGAAATTCAGAGAATATAAGCACGAAGTAGAGAATCAAACGGGCAAGAGTATTAAGATTCTTCGATCTGATCGAGGAGGTGAATACTTAAGCAGTGAGTTCCTAGATTATCTAAAAGAGAATGGGATTCTCTCTCAGCTTACTCCTCCTTATACACCACAGCACAACGGTGTATCGGAACGAAGGAATCGCACCCTATTAGATATAGTGCGCTCTATGATGAGTACAGCTGAGTTACCTATTTCCTTCTGGGGGTATGCACTGGAGACAGCTGCAGACCTATTGAATATGGTTCCCACCAAATCTGTGCCAACCACTCCATATGAGATATGGAAACGAAAGAGACCATATCTTAATTATGTTAGGATATGGGGTTGTCCGGCATATGTGAAAACACAAAATCCGGACAAACTCGGCGCAAGGTCTATTCTGTGCAAGTTTATTGGATATCCCAAACATTCGCGCGGGTATATCTTCTACCACACCGAAGAACAAAAGGTGTTTGTTTCTCGGCACGCCACCTTTTTAGAAAAGGAATTTCTTGCAAAAGAGATTAGTGGCTTTGAGGTAGAACTGGAAGAAGTTCCAGCAGAACAAACTACAACAGATGATTTAGTGGAACCAGAGGATTCAGTAATACCCGACGAACCCCAGCCTCTCCGCCGATCTAGCAGGGTTTCTCGTCCACCTGAGAGATACTACGGTTTTCTCATTGATGGTGGAAGCGAGGATTGCATCATGGATGATGATGAACCGACTAGTTTCGAGCAGGCCATCACGAGTGGTGACTCTGTGAAATGGCTGGATGCAATGCGATCTGAGATGGAATCCATGTACACCAACAATGTATGGACTTTGGAAAATGCTCCTGAAGGGGTAAAACCCATTGGGAGCAAGTGGATCTTTAAAAAGAAATTTGGTGTAGATGGAAAAGTTGAGACTTTCAAAGCTAGACTTGTAGCAAAAGGTTTTCGTCAACGACCAGGTGTGGATTATGACGAAACCTTTTCTCCAGTAGCTATGCTTAAGTCCATCCGGATCTTACTTGCCATTGCTGCATACCATGACTACGAAATCTGGCAAATGGATGTTAAGACCGCCTTTCTAAACGGTGATTTAGAAGAGAGCGTGTACATGATTCAGCCAGAGGGCTTCGTAGATAGTGGGAGCAGCGGAAAGGTGTGCAAGCTGCTTAAATCCATTTATGGGTTAAAGCAAGCATCGCGGAGTTGGAACATCTGTTTTGATGTTGTAGTCAATGAGTTTGACTTCATCAAAAATATAGATGAACCTTGTATCTATAAGAAGGTAGCAGAGGGTAAGGTTGTCTTCCTCGTATTGTACGTGGATGACATACTCTTGATAGGAAATGATATTCCTATGCTGCAATAAGTAAAGCTCTTCTTATCACAGAGATTCTCAATGAAAGATCTAGGTGATGCCTCCTGCATATTGGGAATCATGATCTATAGAGATAGATCTAAACGGATACTGGGATTGTCCCAATCCAGGTACATTGACACCATACTAAAGAGGTTTAGTATGGAAGAATCCAAGCGTGGGAATCAGCCCACGATCTCTGGACTCACTCTCTCCAAAGAGATGTCTCCCAAGACTGATTTGGAGAGAGCTCGCATACAAGGGATACCCTATGCTTCGGCAGTAGGCTCTATCATGTATGCGATGCTATGTACCAGACCCGATGTAGCATACTCACTAAGTGTAGTGAGTCGGTATCAAGCAGATCCTGGAGAGAGTCATTGGACAGCTGTGAAGAACATTCTCAAGTACTTGCGAAGGACTAAGGAGATGTTCTTGGTGTATGGTAACGGAGAACTCCAGGTGGAGTCCTTTACCGATTCCAGCTTCCAAAGTGATAAGGACAACTCTAAGTCGCATTCGGGTTTTGTCTTTACCCTCAATGGAGGGGCGGTATGTTGGAAGAGTTCCAAACAGGATACCGTTGCAGACTCGACGATGGAGGCTGAATACATCGCTGCCAACGATGCTGCCAAAGAGGCTGTCTGGATAAAGAAGTTCATTAGTGAACTTGGTGTGGTTCCATCCATTGAGCATCCAATACCTCTGTATTGCGATAACAACGGAGCTATGGCTTTGGCCAAGGAACCCAGGTCCCATCAGAAGTCCAGACATATTCTGAGGCGGTATCACCTGATCAGGGAGATAGTTGATCGCCGGGAGATCGAGGTCAGGAGAGTAGATACGAAGGACAACACTGCGGATCCATTCACGAAGGCTATTCCCCAGATACAGTTTGAGAGATTATTCGGGATGCTAGGTATGAGATACTACAGCAGCTGGCCTTAGTGCAAGTGGGAGATTGTTAGTTATGTATATGCCCTAGAGGCCATTGTTGTACATATGATGTATATTATAATGGATGCTTGGATATATATAGAGATGACTTTCTTGCTCGTCATGATAGTATGCTATTTGGTTTCACTTTATCTTAACATGTTGACTTGTATTGGTTTACTGTTTTACTCTCACATGTTGATAAAGCCCTTAGGACTTGTACTCGACTACTGGGACTATGATGAGATCATACTAGTGGGGCCACGGTAGTCGATGAGTACATCCTATAACTGTTCCTAGTCGAGGGTATATCGAGACAGGGCATCGATACACCAGAGTAGACTAGCGTATACGCATCTTGACTCATATGATGGGCGATGGATGATCCCATATCCATCAGTGTTAGACATCAGAGATGGTGTACGGGTGCTTAGTGGAGACTGGGTACACTGGACGGACTCGCCGAGAACTCCCAGATGGTGTTATACCACACGTCAGATGGCAGTTCTCCGGTGACACAGGTACAGGGTAGTCTGTAGACCCGAGATCGTCATGGAGTCTTGTGTGATTCCCACTGTGCTTTGATTTCCACCTTACCACGTCCAAGAGGGCGTGCAAAACGGTGGCTTTTGGGTACAGTCCCGAATCACATGGAGGCAATGAGCGATAGGAGGGGATTCGTCTCTCCCGGTATAGGGAGTTGATGTTGTGCTGTGTTCGATTGGCTATAACTGGAAGTCCCTGGCCAGGGCTGATATGGAGATTTACTGGTAAGTGTTACTAGTAGTTTCTCGACCCGTTATGAGCCATACATCGACACGACTTATCGGTTACTGGGGTCTGACGTATACCACCCCTAGACTTGATATGCGACATATCAGACGAACAGACCGGACTGTACAGGAGTGTTACTGATTGGATTCACAGGAGAACGCACAGGCTAGCTTGTTGATCTTCTGATCGCTCAATACCTGGGTGGCTGTTACGTTTAGCTGACCGCTTGCAGCTTGTTGGTGTTTGATATGATCATCACCTGCTACCGGCGTATTGACGATTCTTTAGAGTCCTACACAGAGGTTTCTTGGCTCAGGCGAAACGGAGTAGTGGCGCATATGTGATATGCGCAGGAGCGTGAATAATGCGATATGGGATACCGTATTATATTCTCGCGATATATGAATATGAACCGGGTCATCGGATCAAGTGTTGATTCGATGAATCGGTACATGATATATTAGTCGGTAATATTCGATATAGCCGGATCATCGATTCAAGTGTTGATTCGATAATTTAATGTATAATAATATATATGATATATTGTATTACATTATCTAATATTGGCTCGCTTTATTATTTCATTTTCTCAGTGGATGATACATTGATATATATGCGATATATGTTAATTGTATTATTTTCTTTTGTTGCAAATATATAATATATATGTGATATATATTATTGTGACATGATATGATTAATTGTTAAACATGTTTAAGGATGATTAATTGAGGTTAGGGTTTGATTAGGGTTAGATGATTCATGCACCTTCTAGAAGATTTTTTCTTTTGTCATTCTTAGGATATTTTGTGATGACACATTTCTAAACCTAACCAAACCCTAACTCTAGTTTATTCTCTACTCATTTTTAGCCACTCATCCTTGACCATGGTTAATAATTCAATCATATACTTTGGTTTCTATTCATCACAAAAGGATTAAGATGATTATCATTTTCCATTATCTTCTTCTTCTTCTCTCTTGAAGAAGCTCTCTTGAAAATCCTTAAGTGATGATAAAATATGAGAAAATGATATAAAAAGAAAGCAAAAATACTACTCCCTCATCCTCATCTCATCTAGCCCATGGGATTAGTGTGTTCACTTATTTAAGAGTGAGAAAGCTCGAGTCGTAGCAACTTCAAGGTAGATCATCGGAGATTTAGAATACTTCGAGCTAGCATGGATCGTTCGAGTCGTGGAGCCTCTCATGAGTCCGGGAGATCGTGGATCGCGGCAAAGGGACTTCTACTCGGAGCTTGTGAAGTGAAGGAGCGGACTACAAAGGTTGTAATCCCTCACACTTAGATAAAAGTTATCTTCTTGCATGTTAAACCCTAATAATCTAGCAAAAATCCCGGCTTTGGGTTGTTCGGCACGTCTAAAATTTTATCCGGGCATGTTTGATGCCTTTAGAACCTTCACAAGAGTGCCTAGGAACCCTACACTCCTGAGCCAGGAAACCTCTGTGTAGGACTCTAAGACTCGTCAATACGCCGGCAGTAAGTGGTGATCATATCAGTCACCCACAAGCCGCAAGCGGTCTGCTAAACGTAACGGCCATCCGGGTATTGAGCGATCAGAAGATCAACTGTTGGAGATAGTGCCCTCAGAGTCAATTATTGGATCACAGGCACGTGATTGCAATGATTGAGGGAGGACCTATCCCGGTACGACAGTCTTACTCGAGATGATAGTATGCTATCTGGTTTATCTTTATCATCGTGTACTGCTTTAGGTGACCTGACAGGTCACTATTACACGTTGATAGATCTCCTAGGATTCTTGCTTGACTGCCAGCAGTATGAGGGCGATCATATAAGTGAGAGCTGGAGTCTATAAGCACATCCTTAAAAGGTCCCTAGTCGTGGGAGTTTCGAGACAGGGCATCGATTCTCCAGAGTAGACTAGTGTATACAGTCGAGACCCCGACGAGGGGCGGTGGCCGGTCTCACAAGCCACTGGTGTCAGTTGGTTCACCTAAGATGTATACAGGTGCTCATTGGGTTATGAGTACACCGGACAGGACTCGCCGGGAACATGCTAGTTGGTCTTATACCTGACGTCAGATAGCAGTTCCCAGGTGACATGTGTATAGGTTAGTTCATCGACCTGGGGATCGTCATTTGTCTCGTGTGAGTTCCCACTGTACTTTGATTACTACCCTACCACGGCTCAAAGGAGTCGTGCAAACGGGTTTTAGTTGGGTACGGTCCCGAGCCACATGGAGGCAGTGAGCGGATCTTCGGGGGTTCGTCTCTCCCGGTATTGGGGGTGAGGTCGCGCTGTGTCTAGGAGAGCCATTACACGAAGTCCTTGGCCAAGGCAGGAGATTTACTGGTAGGTATTCCAGTAGTATCTCAGGGTGTTCTGGGCTACACTCCGACACGACTTGTACCGCTTTTGGGGGTCTGACTTTTACCCACCCCCTAGGCCCGACATGCGATGCTCATAGACGAACGGACCGGACTGTACGGATATTGTCACTGACAGGCTCAGTAGGGTGTCAGGATGAGTTCGCTCATCGACGTCCCTTTTGGTCAATAGCTGGTGGCCCGTTACGTATTGGCTTATACCTCTGACGTGCTAGTGGTTAAATCCACAGCCATAGTATTGACGAGTCTTTAGAGTCCACCACACTTTCAGTTACTCAAGCTTTCGGGCGAAAAGCTGTAGAGGCCGTATGGAGATATGGCAGGGTCCGATCAGATACGTGCGGTATTGCACGGATCAGGATCGGACGGTTTGTACTAGAGGCCGTATAGATATATGGCGGGGTTCGATCAGATACGTGCGGTATTGCACGGATCAGGATCGAACGGATATTACTAACCGGCTTTGGTTTAAGCCGGATCCTAGTTTAGTACAGTGTAGATTTTGTCTCTTTGCATTTGTATCCGGTCGGAATACAGATGCGGGTGTGTATGCACAGTATCGGGGTTTTCCTGTGATTTATTACGGGACCAGATTTCTGGAGTTGCCAGTTTGCATTCCGTTCCGGCCGGTTTTCCTTTGTTCTTTCCCGGCCGGACTTTTCCGATCGAGGGTGTTATTTGCAAGTTTGCAAATAACACATTGTGGAGGTTTTTCTTGCATATATATTTATTATGAAAGCATCTTTTGATACCATTCTCATCACTTGCTTTTTGTTGATTAGAAGTGATTAAAGTTTGATGTGAGATGGTTATGATGATGTTTTGGATGTGGTCACCACTTGTGCTCCTACCATCACCTCCCTTCATGCTTCATATTCTTTCCTCCACCATTTTCTAAGATGATAAGTTTTTCATACTTGAGAGAAGAAGAAGAGAGGATCATTTTTCAAGAGGGAAAATTTGTTCATCTCATTTCATGCTAGAAAAATGCAAGCACCATTTTTCTTATCTTGATTCCTCCATCATCTTCAAAGACAACAAACCCCAAATGAGACATAAGCTCTACACTACACATTCTACAGCAAATCTTGGGCACGTCGACTTGCCAGCTTCGTGCCCGAGTTGCCTCGGTATTGAGGTGGGAGCCCGTAAAAGATGCAGGCGATGTGGTGCCCTTCCGGCAAGGAGGCGAGGACCGGAGTTTCCGCAGGAGATCGGGACGACGATGAGAAGACCGGAGGACTCGGATCACTCGGTATATCTCTAACCCGTCTTGTTGTTTGCTAGATCTAGTTTAATGGCCCGATCCGGGGTTTAGTGCGCGGTGGTGCCGGTTTGCTAAGTTCGCAAAATTAAAGTTTATCACCGTTTCCGCATTTGGCCGTCGGTTTGACGACCGGGGCGCCGCCGTGCACTTACATCAACAAGCAAGCCTGCTCATACTCCTGCGAATCCAATCAGTAACACTACCGTACAGTCCGGTCTCTTCGTCAGATATGTCGCATACCGCAGCCTGGGGGTGGTAAATGTCAGACCCCAATAGCCTGATAAGTCATGCCGATGTGAGGCTCATAACGGTTCGAGAAACTACTGATAACACTTACCAGTAGATCTCTGCAACCCTGGCCAGGGATTTCCTGTTATGGCCAATCAAGCATAGCGCAACATCAACCCCCAATATCGGAAGAGATGAAATCCCCTCCTATCGCTCATTGCCTCCATGTGACTCGGGACTGTATCCAAAAACCACCGTTTTGCACAATCTCGTGAACGTGGTAAGGTGGAAATCAAAGCACAGTGGGAATCATACAAGACTCTATAACGATCTCAGGTCGACAAACTAACCTGTAACAGTGTCACCAGAGAACTGCTATCTAACGATAGGTATAATACCATCTAACGATAGGTATAATACCATCTAGGAGTTCTCGGCGAGTCCGTTCAGTGTACCCAGTCTCCACTGAGCACACCCATATACCATCTCTGATGTCAAACACCAATGGATATAGGATCATCCATCGCCCATCATATCGGTTGAGAAGCGTATACGTTAGTTTACTCTGGAATATCGTTCCCTCGTCTCGATAGTTCTACGACTAGGAACAATTGAAGAATGTACTTACCGACTACCCTTGCCCCACTAGTATGATCTGCATCATAATTCTTGTAGTCAAGTACTCATCCTAAGGGCTTTACCAACATGTAATAGAGAAACAATAAGTGTACATGTTAAGATAAAGAGCAACCAGATAGCATACTATCATGTCGAGCAAGAAATTCCTCCTTATATATGTCTAAGCATCTACTATAATATACATCACATGTATAATAATAGCCTCTAGGGCATACATGTAACTAACAATCTGCCACTTGCACTAAGGCCATTTGTTGTATTATCTCATACCCAACGTCCCATAAAAGTCTCTCACGGGAAAGGCCTCTGTGAGTTGATCTGTCGTGTTATCCTTCGCGTCAACTCTCCTTACCTCGATCCCTTGGAGATTAACCATCTCCCTGATCAGGTGATACTGTCCTCAGAATATGTCTGGATCGCTGATGGGACCGGTATTCCAAGGCCAAAGCCAAAAATCCATTGTTGTCACAATAACAGTTATTGGACGCTCAATGGTAGGAACCATGTTCATCTCATGAACAAGAATTATCCAGACATCCACTTTGGTAGCATCGTTTGTAGCGATGTATTCAGCCGTTATCGTCTAGTTTGCCACGGTATCTAGCTTGGAACTCTTCCAACATACCTGTTGGATATATGTATGCCCTAGAGCCCATTATATGATAATGGATGTATTTATACATGTATATTTTCAGTGTACATTCTTGCTCGACATGATAGTATGCTATCTGGTTCTTCTTTATCTGACATGTTGATTTGATCATGCTTTTATTCATTCACACATGTTGATAAAGCCCTGAGGATATTGGTATGACTACAGTGATTATGACAGAGATCATACTAGTGGGACATCTGTAGTTTATAAGCATATCCTGGAATGTCCCTAGTCGTAGGTGTATCGAGACAGGGCATCGATATACCAGAGTAGACTAGCGTATATGATACTAGACCCATATGATGGGCGATGGATGTTCCCACATTCATCGATGTTTGACATCGAGATCGTATACGGGTGCTCAGTGGTGACTGGGTACACTGGACGGACTCGCCGAGAACTCCTATATGGAATTATATCTATCGTCGGATAGCAGTTCTCAGGTGACACTGGTGCAGGTTAGTCTGTAGACCCGAGATCGTCATAGAGTCTTGTGTGTTCTCCCACTGTACTTTGATTACCACCCTACCACGGCTCTACTAAGTCGTGCAAACAGGTGGCCGTTGGGTACAGTCCCGAGACACACGAAGGCGATGAGTGATAAGAGGGGTTTCGTCTCTCCCGGTATTAGGAGTTGATGCTGTGCTGTGCCCGACTGGCTATATCAGTAAGGCCCTGGCCAGAGCCTTACTGAGATTTACTGATAAGTGTTATCAGTAGTTTCTCGATCTGTTATAAACCATTCATCGGCACGACTTATTGAGTTATTGGGGTCGACGTTACCATCCCTAGACTTGATATGCAGCATATCTGACGAAGAGACCGGACTGTACGGTAGTGTTGCCGGTTGGCTCGACGGGAGTTGTAGCAGGTTCGCTTGTTTTCTTCTGATCGCTCAATACCCGGGTGGCCGTTACGTTTAGCTGACCGCTTGCGGCTTGGGGGTGCTTGATATGATCATCACCCACTGCCGGCGTATTGACGAGTCTTAGAGTCCAACAAAGGAGTTACCTAGTCCAGGCAAAATGTTGTGGTGCACATATGCGATATGCGCAAAGACCCGGTTAAAATGCGCGTATGAGATACCGTATATTAATCGGGCGGCTTGCTTTTGGTCCGGTCATATGTGATATGACCGGGTTGCTAAATCAAGTGTTGATTTATCATTCAACCATTAGTTTCTTACTTGAAATCCTTTCTTATCTTTATGTTATATGCATGCATGTATGCACTCATTCTCATTCATGCACATAGGATGTGCATGCACACATACATGCATACATAAAGATTATCATGGTTGTTGATATAGTAGATGGTGGCAATATAAGACTCACACCTTATATTAAATATGGATATTATTTATTTGGAAAAAGGAAAATGGAAATTGAAATTGTTTCATGGTTTAATTCTTTGTTCTTGCACTAACCCTTTGACTAACCATGATTCAATTTCTATGGTCATTTCTTTTCCAAACAAAAATATCTAGATATTTTATAACCCTAGTTAAGAATGAGAGAGTGAAAATATATATATTTTCATTTTCTCATTTTCTTTTTCAAGCTTATCATTATCTTGAGCTTAGAAAGCCATCATCTTCTTCCCCCTTTCTCTCTTACTCTCTAGTTCTTTCAAGTAAGCAAAAGATTAACCAAGTTAGGATTTTGAAGTGAGAAAACCAACCACAACACCATTCTACACTAGTCTTGCCCACTTGTGAAGAATGTTAGCTTCCATTTTCTTCTCTTGATCTTGTGAAGTTGCAAGCTTGGACAAAGCGGACTCCGGGTGGATCATCGTGGACCTAGAGGAGTTCAAGCGGACCTTTTACAACCCTCAAGTAGCCAAGGAGCCTAGCATAGGGAGCTACAAAGGTTGTACTCTCAAAACCCTAACCTTTTCTACTTGTGTTGTTGTGTTTGTTTAAGAAACCCTAATTTTCTAGTGACGATTCTTTGTATGTTCACTTAGCACCTTAAAAAAATTTGATTTTGAGACATGTGATGCTTCAAAACCCTTCATAAGGTGCTAGGTAAACCTAACATTGGTATCAGAGCCGACCTAGAGCCTTAGGCGACACTTTAACGAAGTTAAAATTCCGATCGAACCGAAAAATACGGATTTTGAACACTCTCTGGACATTTTTTGAAACTGTGTTATTTTCAGAATTAAAAATACTTAAAAAATACAGCAGACAAATCTAAGCAACACTGTGAAATACGAAGCCATGAGCCGTACAAGCCACCGCGGTACCGCGGCTATACTTTGCTTGGGCCGCGTCTCCGCGGCCGTACAAAGGCTTCATAGCTTCTTATTTACACAGTAATGCCTATACCTGCTTGTATATTGTTTTAGGTATGTTTAATCTGATCATGTGTTGAATATTCTGGGGATGGTTTTGACTCGGTGATTCGATCGGAATTTTAATTTCGTGCTTTTTTCGGGTAATTTAGAAAGTATTGAATTGTTCGAACGAGTATCATTTACTCACTTTCTCACGGGGTTTAAATCTTTCGAAAATACGTGCAAGTTTTGTGGTGGACCCTTTAGAAGACAACAAACTTTAACTCGATTATGTGACCGTCTTGAATTGCCTTTTGAACCTTAGGGTTTGAGGCAGTACAGCGTGCCACATGTGAGGCGTTGGCTTGACCCTTCTACGGCTGGACCGCTACTACTGTGACACATTCCGGGTTTTTTGAACTCCGCTCAAGTGTTGAGCTTTAGGAAATTTTGGGTATTTGATTATTCGATCGAAATGTTTAATACTGTCTATTTATCTGGAATGTGATAAAATATTTGGAATTCATATAGTTAGGCATGAAATGCGAGGTATGTGATATCTCGGATTTACGATGTCTAAAGAGAATGTGGATTCCAAATATTGTAGTTTTACACTTTCTTTTCTGTGACCGTAAGTGTAGTATGTCGGATATCGCGGGTTTCGTTGCTATACATCAACGACAATCGGGGTACGCATACTTACTTACGTTGATGATATATGATATTATGTGATGCTGAGATATCAAGTGCAGGATTGTCGCGATTGAATAGCCGGGGGGTTTTATGTGAGATGAGAGTTTTATTTTTCATTCATGTAAAATTCAAATGTAATGTAATATTCTTTTATTTGGGGCACTTCCGATTGAGGTTGATGCCACCAGTGTTGTATATTATTTACTTTTCCGCATTAGGATAGACCCAAGGAGGGGAGCGCAAGTGACCGGGTTCTGGGGTTCAGTGGGAGGCCATCTCGAGGAGTCGAGACCGGGTCTCCTAAACTCTAGGATTGGTAGGGTCGCTTGCCGCTCTCGTAGGGGTCTAGGGGTGTGGGCTTGGCTATTCAACACGACTGTGGAATCCGTATTTTCTATTATTGGCTAAATACTAAATACGGACGTCCTAGAATATCCCACATTATATCTATGTTTCTGCTGTCTGTATTCTGTGATGTGATATCTGAGACGAATGATATATTATATATGAGATATATAGTAGATGTTGCTTATGTTTTACACCCGCGCTAGTCCCGTCCCGGTATGCCGTTAGTTAAGTATCCTAACGGTGCATAACGGAACATTGCGGCGAGTGCGGATGGCATAATCGTACGTGTTATTTTCGTTTCTTTTTTGTGATTGGCTTAAGGACTTAAATGATGGGAGTACATTAATATGATTAACGTAAAGAAAATAAACCTAAAAAGGATGTTGTAGAATCAGATTTAAAAACCACTCGGCTCTTTATGAAAAAAGAGCTATATTTCAAAACCGCGGAGCTCAAGCCACTCCTTTTGAAAACCATTTGATTCTACAACGATATCAAGTTCAAAGAGTTAAATATTTTCTTAAAAATCATCCGCAACCCTCCGTCATTTTAGCAAGTAGAGTACTTAGTATTCGTGCTAGGTTTTTTGACTTTAGTTAAGGCATAGTGTACGGTAGCTAAGTGATGTCTTCCTACATTGCATATGATGCAGATTAATTAGGACATTCATACGACTTTGTTGACCATAGTTAAGGGTCATATGGGTGCGTCTAATTGATCAAGAATATTAGACCAAGAAATGACGGGTAGAACTTGACTGGTACTTATGATTTGTTGACCATAGTTAAGGTCATAGGTACTAGGGGTAAAAATCATATCGGGAATTTCAAGTGTTGAGATTTGCAATGAGATTGCATACCTTCTATATGATGGTTGGATCTCGATCCCACTGTGGGCAATAGTTGCTCCCAGGAGAGTTTTGCAGTTTACAATTAGCTAACTCATTAGGTGTCTAGAAAGGTGTTAACGGGGCTACGCCTCTGGGAAAACGAGGTTTACTTTAATTAGGTCCGTGCGAAAGCACGGGGAACCTCTCTCAAGTACCGATACTGGCCTGGCTGAACGGTTAGCGAAGTTGTAGACTGTAATTAATCCTGGCTAGTTTTCTTTTGAAGGTTTGAAAGAAAAACTTGATTAAAGCAGTAGGAGACATCGATTAGACAAGATAATAACCAATCTGATCTTTGCAAGAGCTTTCGCTGAGTGTATTCTTTTCTCTCTCTTAATGGAAGATACCAATGACTGGACTCAAGCTTCTACTAGATAAAAACAAACTGAATGGGACCAATTATAAAGACTGGCTGAGGAATCTGAAAATAGTCTTGTCTTATGATAAAGTATCATATGTCCTCACGGCTTCAGCCCCGCCTACCCCAGGTCCAAAATCCTCAGTTGCGGATATTGAAGTCCGCAAGACATGGGACACTGACTGTGCCACGGCCAAATGCCTCGCGCTTGCATCGATGGACAATACACATCAAAAGCAGCACGAGAATATGGACATTCAAACCATATTCCTCCATACAAAGGAGTTGTATGGAGAGCAATCCCGCGTATTACGATACGAAGTATCAAAGAAATTGTTTCAGATGCGAATGGCCTCTGGCACACCAGTAAGAGACCATGTTCTGAAGATGATAGCTCTCATAGAAGAGCTTGAGGACCTTGGATGGACGATGGACAATGAACAATATACGGATATTATTATGCAGTCCCTCCTCTCCAGCTTTGCTCAATTCATAGTTAACTTCAACATGCACAACATGGAGAGGGAACTACCTGAACTCCTTAATATGTTAAGGAGTGCAGAGAGCACACTAAAATCAGTGAAAATTCCCGTTATGACTGTTGGAAAATCTTCCTCTTCTCGCCCAAAGGCTAAGGCCCTGGGAAAGAAAAAGAAGAAGCCCACCAATCCTAACGGTGGAGTTACAAAGGTTAAGGGGAAGGAAAATTCCAAAGCTGGAGAATTGGGGAAACGTGAATGTTTTCATTGCCACAAAACAGGACATTGGAAGCGCAACTGTACGGAGTACTTGAATCTCAAGAAGAAGCATGGGGATGCTTCCGCTTCAGGTGTATTTGTGACAGAAAACTGTTTTTCAATAAACTCTGCTTCCTGGGTATTAGATACCGGTTCAGGTTCTCATATTTGCAATTCTATGCAGGGGCTGAGAAATAGCAAGGTTTTGAAGACAGGTGACCATACTCTCCGCGTTGGAAATGGTTCCAATGTACATACAGTCGCAGTGGGAGAGTATCACTTGGGGTTGCCATCTGGGTGTATATTGGTTTTGAACCCATGTTATTTTGTACCAAGTATGCTTTGTAATATAATATCTGTTTCTTTGTTAGACAATGAAGGATATAATTTTGTATTGCAGAACAATGTTATGAACATTCACCTGAATCAAATGTTGGTTGGGTATGGTACACTTAATAACGGGATATACGTCCTAAATCAACACACAGTTTTCAGCATACAACACACTAATAAAAGAAAACTTTCAGAAATAAATGAAGCTTTTCTTAAGCACTGTAGACTTGGTTATATTAACGAAACAAGACTAAAGAAGTTACACAAAGATGGATATTTAAACTCCTTTGAATATAAATCTTATGCGACTTGCAAGTCTTGTATCTAGGGTAAAATGACCAAAACTCCGTTTACCGGACACGGAGAAAGAGCTACCGAGCTCGTAGGACTCATACATAGTGATGTATGTGGGCCAATGTCTACACAGGCTAGAGGCGGTTTTTCTTACTTCATTACTTTCGCTGACGATTTATCTAGGTTCGGTCATGTGTTTTTATTAAAGCACAAATCCGAAGCTTTCGAGAAATTCACTGAATATAAACAAGAAGTAGAAAAACAAACCGGCTTGAGTATCAAGATGCTTCGATCAGATCGAGGTGGGGAGTACCTCAGTACAGAATTTGCAAACTTCCTAAAAGAGAATGGGATTCTCTCTCAGCTCACTCCTCCTTATACACCACAGCACAACGGTGTGTCTGAACGACGGAATAGGACCCTATTAGATATGGTCCATTCCATGAAGAGTGATGTTGAGTTACCTGTCTCATTTTGGGGGCATGCATTGGAGACTACAGTATTTCTACTGTAAAGGGTTCCAACCAAAACCGTGTCTACCATGCCATATGAGATATGGCATGCGAAGAGACCATCTCTTAAGAGAATTAAGATTTGGGGTTGTCCGGCCTATGTTAAAAAGCAGAATCCGGACAAACTCGAGACACGGTCGGTCATGTGTAACTTTGTGGGATATCCAAGGAACTCTTATGGATATCTATTCTACCACAAGGAGGAACAAAAGGTGTTTGTTTCTCAGTATGCCACATTCTTAGAAAAAGTGTTTTTCACAGATAAAGATGATGGCAATGTGGTGGATCTAGAAGAGGTTCTAGAGACACAAACTACAAATGACGACTTGGTTGAACCGGCTGTTGCAATAGAAACTGAGGAACCTCGGCCACTCCGAAGGTCTGGTAGGACTTCTCTCCCACCGGAGAGGTACTACGGTTTCCTCATTGATGGTGACAGAGAAGACTGCATCATGGAGGATGATAATCCTACCAGTTTTGTAAGTCCATATTGCGACCCCCGGTGCTTACGGGGAGGCGGAAACGGTATAAAAAAAACGAATTTTTATCGCAAGAGGCAACATGGACTAAACTTGGTCGGGATCGTTGTCTAAACTGAAACTAGCAATCTAGCTAAAGAGAGTTAGCTACTATGGAAGATGGTTATACCTAAACTTGAACTCCTTCTTCTTCAAACCTTGTAGAGGTTGATGGTTCTCTTTACGTCGCCTTCTCCCGTCGAAGATGGATCCACCTCGAAGGTTCGACTTTGGGCTTTTCCTCGATCTTTGAGTGAACTAGGGTTTCCGGCTTGCTAAACCTTCATCCTAGAATGAGTAGAGAGAGATTAGGGTTTGCTTTTCTTTCTAAAGAGAATGATTCTCAACACATGAGAAGGTTTCTCTTTTCAAGAGGAAGAAGAAGATGAAATGAGGAGAGAGAGAGGTTATGATAGAATGAGCTCAATTATTTCTTTCTTGCAACCATATTGCAAAAGAAATGAATTATCTAAATGATAATAATTGAAATAAGAATAGTTGATGGTAAATTTGGAATGACCACTATCATGCTTCTTTAAATGAAGTGTAAGCATGAATCAAGGAAGACTTTCAAGGCATGAAAGTGGTCAATGGTCAACAAGTCAACCAAGGTCAACAAGTCAACAAAAAACAACCATAACATAATTCTTATTTAATTACTATTATTAATAGATAATATATAAATCCATTAGGGTTTGGAAAATGAAGACTGTCAACTGTGCATACGCACCCGATCCGAAACCCTAATGAAAAACCTCATTCTCCGCCTCAAGCAACTGTGCATACACACCTGCATTCTCGTTCCGAGGAACAAGAATACCAAGATATAAAAGCAACCCCCAAAACATATACCAGTATCTGGCTCAAACCAGAGCCTGCCAGTATAATCCGTCCGGACTCCAAACGTGCACCAGTGCGCGGATGAGAACGAACCCTGTCGCAAAACCATGCGACCTCTACTCTGTTTTGCCCAGAGGCGAATACCCTCTGTGTGGGACTCTAAAGACTCGACACTACGCTGGCAGTGGGTTTAACCACAGACCGCAAGCGGCACTAGCTGTGCGTAACGGTCCCCAGGTAGATGCCGACAAGAAGGCTGACGAGGTGAAACCCCATCTGAACTCCTACTGAGTCTGAATGTGACATTCTCCGTACAGTCCGGTCTGTTCGTCTGATACATCGCATGGCGGGCCTAGGGGGCGGTAAAACGTCAGTCCCCCAATAGCGGTACAAGTCGTGTCGGAGTGAAGCCTAAAACACCCTGAGATAACACTGGAAACCTACCAGTATATCTCGCTTGCCCTGGCCAGGGACTACTCGTGTAATGGCTCTCCTAGACACAGCGCGATGTCAACCCCCAATACCGGGAGAGACGAATCCTGTCTAACCGTCACTGCCTCCAAGTGCTTCGGGACTGCACCCAACCACCACCTGTTTGCACGACTCCTTTGAGCCGTGGTAGGGTAGTGATCAAAGTGCAGTGGGAACACACTCGAGGCGAAGTGTCAGTGTCAAGTCAGCGGACTAAGTTGTACTCATGTCACCTGGGAACTGATAACTGACGATAGGTATAATACCAACCTGTCAGTTCCCGACGAGTCCTGTCCAGTGTACTCGTAACCCAACGAGCACCCGTATACTATCTCCAGTACGACGTACTGATGGCTGTGGGACAGACCATCTCCCACACTGGGATGAGAAGCGCATACGCTAGTCTACTCCGGAGTATCGATGCCCTGTCTCGATAGTCCTACGACTAGGGACCTGTATAAGGATGTGCCTATAGATTACCCAGCCCCCACTAGTGTGACTGCCATCACAACGCTGGTAATCAAGCAAAGATCCTAAGGGCTCCACTAATGTGTATAAGTGATATACTGAAATAAACACAAGTACACATTGAAGTAGAAACAAACCAAGTAGCATACTACTATGTTGAGCAAGATTGTTTATACAAGGTGAATATCCCAAGCTTCCATCAAGTAATATACAAACTAGTATGATACAGTAATGGCCTCTAGGGCATATACACTAACAATCTCCCACTTGCACTAAGGCCATGTACTGGCGTATCGAAGACCTATCATCTCGATCAGCCGCTCGAACTGAGTCTGGGGTAGGGCCTTGGTGAATGGATCTGCAGTGTTCTCTTCTGAAGCAACCCTCCGAACCTCGATCTCCTTGCGATCCACGATCTCCCTGATCAGGTGATACCGCCTCAAGATGTGCCTGGATCTCTGATGGGACCTGGGTTCCTTTGCTAAAGCTATAGCCCCGTTGTTGTCGCAATACAGAGGTACTGGGTCAACAATGGACGGAACCACCTGAAGTTCTTTTAAGAACTTCCTTATCCAGACAGCTTCTTTTGCGGCATCAGATGCAGCGATGTATTCCGCTTCCATAGTCGAGTCTGCAACGGTTTCCTGTTTGGAACTCTTCCAACACACCGCCCCTCCGTTGAGGGTAAAGACAAAACCCGACATGGACTTGGAATCATCCTTGTCACTCTGGAAGCTGGAGTCAGCAAAGGCCTCAATCTGGAGGTCTTTTCCGCCATACACCAAGAACATCTCCTTAGTCCTCCTCAGGTACTTGAGAATGTTCTTTACCGCTATCCAATGTTTCTCCCCAGGGTTTGACTGATACCGGCTTACTACACTCAGTGCATAAGCTACATCCGGTCTGGTACACAACATCGCATACATTATAGAGCCTACCGCAGAAGCGTAGGGTATAATAGACATGCGATCCCTCTCCAAATCAGTCTTAGGAGACATCTCTTTAGAGAGGGTGATCCCGTGACAAGCCGGTAGGTTACCGCGCTTGGAATCTTCCATACTGAATCTTTTCAGTACGGTGTCGATGTACCTGGACTGTGAAAGTCCTAATATCCTCTTGGATCTATCACGATGGATCCGGATCCCCAGGATGTAAGAGGCATCACCCAGGTCTTTCATGGAGAACCTGTGTGACAAGAAACCCTTGACAGATTGTAGCATAGGAATGTCATTTCCTATTAAGAGAATGTCATCCACGTATAAAACAAGGAATACTACAGTTCTCGCTACAAATCTACTATAGATGCACGGTTCATCTGGATTTTTGATAAAGTCAAATTCCTTGACCGTCTCATCAAAACAGATGTTCCAACTCCGCGATGCCTGCTTTAGTCCATAGATGGACTTAAGCAACTTGCACACCTTTCCGCTGCTCCCACTCTGAATGAAACCCTCTGGCTGATCCATATAGACACACTCCTCTAAATTTCCATTTAGAAAAGCGGTTTTTACGTCCATCTGCCAAATCTCATAATCGTGGAAGGCAGCAATGGCAAGAAGGATCCGAATGGATTTCAGCATAGCCACTGGAGAAAAGGTTTCGTCGTAGTCCAAGCCAGGTCTTTGACGGAAACCCTTTGCTACAAGTCTAGCTTTATAGGTCTCAACCTGTCCATCTACACCAATCTTCCTTTTGAAGATCCACTTGCATCCTACGGGTTTTACCCCGTCTGGAGCAATGTCCAACGTCCATACTTTGTTGGTGTACATGGACTCCATTTCGGTCCGCATTGCATCCAGCCATTTTACCGAGTCAATGCTCTGAACGGCCTGCTGGAAGCTAGTAGGCTCATCATAGTCTATGATGCAATCCTCTCTATCCCCGTCTATGAGAAAACCGTAGTATCTCTCGGGCGGATGAGACTGCCTACTACTTCTACGGAGCGGCATAGGAATGTCCTGTTCATTTGAACCCTCTGGTTCCACTAAGCTTTCAGTAATAGTCCGTGGTTCTGGAATTTCTTCCAGTTCTACTGTGCTCCCACTTATCTGGTTTTCCAAAAACTCAGTTTCCAAGAAGTAGGCATGACGAGAAACAAGGACTTTTTGTTCCTCTTCACAGTAGAAGAAATATCCCTTGGAGTTCTTTGGATATCCCACGAACTTGCACTGTACTGAGCGTGCCTCGAGCTTGTCCGCATGCTGCTTTTTAACAAAAGCTGGACATCCCCAAGTCTTGATGTGACTGAGATGGGGTCTCTTCCCACACCACATCTCATATGGTGTAGTAGGCACAGTCTTAGTAGGAACTCGGTTCAAAAGGTACGCAGCTGATTCTAGTGCATACCCCCAGAATGATCGCGGTAACTCAGCGTTACTCATCATGGACCGTACCATATCCAATAGGGTTCGGTTCCGTCTCTCCGATACACCGTTGTGTTGCGGAGTGTATGGAGGAGTAAGCTGAGAGAGAATCCCATTCTCTTTTAAGTAATTCAGGAACTCGGCACTTAAGTATTCTCCACCTCGATCCGATCTTAGAATCTTGATACTTTTGCCGGTCTGTTTTTCTACTTCATTCTTAAATTCCTGGAACTTTTCAAAAGATTCTGACTTATGTTTCATTAAGAAGACATAACCGTATCTTGAAAAATCATCCGTAAAAGTAATGAAGTAAGAATAACCGCTTCGTGCATGTGTAGACATTGGACCGCACACGTCGCTGTGTACGAGTCCCAAGAGCTCGCTCGCTCTTACTCCGTGTCCAGTGAACGGAGTCTTTGTCATCTTTCCTTTGAGACAGGATTGACAAGTGGCATATGATTGATATTCGAACGGATCCAAATATCCTTCTGTATGTAACTTAGTCAACCTTCTCTCATTGATGTGACCCAGTCTACAATGCCATAAGAAAGTCTGATTAATATCTGGTGACTTTCTTTTGTGTGTATTCTGGACATTGAAAATCTGTGGTTGGTTTAATACGTATATACCATTGCTCAATGTACCTGACCCAATCAGAACTTGATTAAGGTGAATGTTAACAACATTACTTACAAACGCAAATTCATAACCTTCTTTAGAAACCAAAGATACAGAAATGATATTACAAGTTGCGTTGGGTACAAAAAAGCAATTACGCAAAACCAAAACATGTCCATCTGACATTCCTAGGTGATAGTCCCCCACGGCTTTAGCATCCATGCTAGCTCCGTTCGCAACTCTGAGGGTCATGTCACCTTCCTTCAAAAACCTACGGTTTCTCAACGCCTGCAAAGAATTACAGATATGAGATCCTGATCCGGTATCCAATACCCAGGAAGTAGAGTTTATAGAAAGACAGTTTTCAATAACATACACACCTGAAGCTGAAGCTGCAACCTGCTTCAGTTCCTGTGTCCTGGCTTTCCAAGCCCTGCAATCTTTCTTCCAGTGTCCACTCTTGTGACAATAGAAGCATTCCTCTTTACCAACAAGCTTCCCCGCTATCTTTGTTGCCTTTTCCTTTCCCTTCGCACCCACTTTACTAACACCGCCCCTTGGTTTGGCGGGGGCTTTCCTCTTCTTTCCCTTGGCTTTCGCCTTGGACCTAGAAGAAGAAGATCCTCCTACAAACAAAGTGGATGTATCCCTACCCTTCTGTAGGGTGCCCTCTGCGCTCCTCAGCAGGTTGAGGAGTTCTGAAAGTTCAACTTCCTTTTCTTGCAAGTTGAAATTCAGTATGAACTGGGCGTAAGTGGATGGAAGGGACTGGAGAATTATATCTGTGTAGAGTTCACTATCCAACGTGGTCCCAAGTTCCGTGAGCTCCTCAGTGTAGCCAATCATCTTAAGCACGTGGTCCGCTACCGATGATCCGACGGCCAACTTAGTCGAAAATAACTTCTTCGACACTTCGTATCTTGCGATACGAGACTGCTCTCCATACAGTTCTTTTGTATGAAGAAATATGGATTCCAAATCCATATTCTCGTGCCTCCTCTGATGGTCATTGTCCATCGAGGCAAGTACGAGGCATCTGGCCTTCGCGCTGTCAATCTCCCAAGTCTTACGGATTTCCTTATCCGCGACGCTGGAGGTGGGACCTGGGACGGGGGGAGCTTTGGTGGTAAGAAGATACCCCAGCTTGTCGTAAGAGATTGCCAATTTGACATTCCTGAGCCAATCTTTGTAGTTTGGCCCTGTCAGTATGTTTTTATCTAGAAGTAACTTAAGTCCAGTCATTTCGATTTGGTCGCTGCAGGGGGAGAGAAGAAACACTTAGCACGATGCTCTTGCAAGTTTAGAATGGTTTTTAATTTGTCTAAACAGGATGGCTCCCACTGTCTCTCGAATCCCTCCTCAAACCACAAAGGAAGAATTAGCCGGGATCAATCCCACCGTACAATACTTGCTTAACCGTTCAGCCAGGCCAGTGTCGGTACTTCGAGGGAGGTTTTCCAACGCTTTCGCGAAGTTCCTTAATTTAAGAACCTCTTTTCCCTGGGGGCGTAGCCCCGCTAACACCTTTCTAGGCACCTACTAGGTTTATAGCATTGATCGTTTAGTGAGAAATTTCCCGAGGAGTAGCATATACTCACAGTAGGATCGGGATCCAAATATCATCGCGTGACGAAAATGAAGGAATCCTACCATAATCATCACACTCCAAATGGTATGCAAATCTAGCAAGTTTCAGTCATTATGAAACTCCCGATGTGGATTTTTGCCCCATGCTCTTATGACCTTGACTTTGGCCAACAAATCATAAGTCACATGTCAAGTTCTTCCCGTCGTTATCCAGGTTAATTTGAATCCACCCGTACATACCCTTGACTTTGGCCAACAAGGCAGTACGACTGTTCCAAATCAACGCATCTATCTATGCTGCACATGAATATCCAATAGCTACCAATCACTATGCCTTGACTTTGGCCAACAAACACAGCTTGAATACTATTGACTATTTATGTGAAACGACGGAGGGCTACGAATGGTTTTGGCGAAACCGTGAACGTAGTGAACTTGATATAATCGATGGAACGAGATAGCTTTTAGAAGGAGTGGCTCAAGCTCCGCATTTAAAAGTTAGTTTTGAAAAGAACCGAGTGGTTTTTCGAAAGTGTTCCATCGACTTAAACTTGGTTTATTATCTTGCATTAGTTCTTTTAATGCGTGATATTCTTGCATTAGTTCTTTTAATGCGTCCCATCATTAAATTCCTACCATTGCAGAAAACAACCAAAATATGACGTACGCTTATGCCATTCGCATTCGCCACGGGGTCCCGTCATCACTCGTTAGGTTACTTAACTAACGACAGAGCGGGGGCTGGGCTAGCGCGGCTGTAAAACATAAGCAACGCCTAAATAGAAAGCAATGATAGACATTACAGATCACAGATGAATACATTGGATATACTAGCAATCCGCATTTCTTTCGAGCCTGAAACGAAAAGCGGATAACACGGTCACGGTGAATAGCAAATACCCCACCCAAGACCCCTACGGGTGCGGCAAACTACACGCCAAGTTCCCGGTAGTTTGTGCACCCCACCATGGGTCTATCCTAGGAGCAAAAACAGTAAAAAGAATTATACAATGACGGCTACAACCCCGACCCGGTTGTGCGGCCAAACAAATAATATAATTACATCAATTTACATTTACAATGAATGAAAGAAAAACAAAAGCTCATCTCACATCCACCCCGGCTATTCACCCGCGACAGTCCAACACATTCATATACACATTCCAGCACATTACAGATCATGTATAACCCCGACTAATCGACTTATAGCGATTAGCCGACGTTCAATACATGCAAACATCACAGATATAACCAACATAGCCAAAGTGCAATGAAGTTCGGAAAAAAATACGGAATTATAGGACCCCAAAAGTGAATTTCAGTTCTGGAAAATCTGGGTACATATAATATATCTGAAAAATCCCAAAACCAACACAGAAGAACACTGCACGAAAAACGATGCAAAGATGACTACAACCTGCGGCGGTTCCGCGGCCAGATGAGTAGGTGAGGCCGCGGAAGGGCGGCGGCTTGGAGGAAACATGCTATCGTTTTTCTTGTGTGTTCTTAGAAAACCCTGAGACGAATTTACAAGTATAAAGTTTTTCATTTTGAGCAGAAAAAATTTCAACAGAAAGTTAGGGTTTTGAATTTCCGGTTTTGTGATTTTTCGTTTCCGAACTTCGTTACACTTCACTACCAAGCTAGTTTAAGTTTAGTTAGGCTCTGATACCACTGTAAGTCCATATTGCGACCCCCGGTGCTTACGGGGAGGCGGAAACGGTATAAAAAAACGAATTTTTATCGCAAGAGGCAACATGGACTAAACTTGGTCGGGATCGTTGTCTAAACTGAAACTAGCAATCTAGCTAAAGAGAGTTAGCTACTATGGAAGATGGTTATACCTAAACTTGAACTCCTTCTTCTTCAAACCTTGTAGAGGTTGATGGTTCTCTTTACGTCGCCTTCTCCCGTCGAAGATGGATCCACCTCGAAGGTTCGACTTTGGGCTCTTCCTCGATCTTTGAGTGAACTAGGGTTTCCGGCTTGCTAAACCTTCATCCTAGAATGAGTAGAGAGAGATTAGGGTTTGCTTTTCTTTCTAAAGAGAATGATTCTCAACACATGAGAAGGTTTCTCTTTTCAAGAGGAAGAAGAAGATGAAATGAGGAGAGAGAGAGGTTATGATAGAATGAGCTCAATTATTTCTTTCTTGCAACCATATTGCAAAAGAAATGAATTATCTAAATGATAATAATTGAAATAAGAATAGTTGATGGTAAATTTGGAATGACCACTATCATGCTTCTTTAAATGAAGTGTAAGCATGAATCAAGGAAGACTTTCAAGGCATGAAAGTGGTCAATGGTCAACAAGTCAACCAAGGTCAACAAGTCAACAAAAAACAACCATAACATAATTCTTATTTAATTACTATTATTAATAGATAATATATAAATCCATTAGGGTTTGGAAAATGAAGACTGTCAACTGTGCATACGCACCCGATCCGAAACCCTAATGAAAAACCTCATTCTCCGCCTCAAGCAACTGTGCATACACACCTGCATTCTCGTTCCGAGGAACAAGAATACCAAGATATAAAAGCAACCCCCAAAACATATACCAGTATCTGGCTCAAACCAGAGCCTGCCAGTATAATCCGTCCGGACTCCAAACGTGCACCAGTGCGCGGATGAGAACGAACCCTGTCGCAAAACCATGCGACCTCTACTCTGTTTTGCCCAGAGGCGAATACCCTCTGTGTGGGACTCTAAAGACTCGACACTACGCTGGCAGTGGGTTTAACCACAGACCGCAAGCGGCACTAGCTGTGCGTAACGGTCCCCAGGTAGATGCCGACAAGAAGGCTGACGAGGTGAAACCCCATCTGAACTCCTACTGAGTCTGAATGTGACATTCTCCGTACAGTCCGGTCTGTTCGTCTGATACATCGCATGGCGGGCCTAGGGGGCGGTAAAACGTCAGTCCCCCAATAGCGGTACAAGTCGTGTCGGAGTGAAGCCCAAAACACCCTGAGATAACACTGGAAACCTACCAGTATATCTCGCTTGCCCTGGCCAGGGACTACTCGTGTAATGGCTCTCCTAGACACAGCGCGATGTCAACCCCCAATACCGGGAGAGACGAATCCTGTCTAACCGTCACTGCCTCCAAGTGCTTCGGGACTGCACCCAACCACCACCTGTTTGCACGACTCCTTTGAGCCGTGGTAGGGTAGTGATCAAAGTGCAGTGGGAACACACTCGAGGCGAAGTGTCAGTGTCAAGTCAGCGGACTAAGCTGTACTCATGTCACCTGGGAACTGATAACTGACGATAGGTATAATACCAACCTGTCAGTTCCCGACGAGTCCTGTCCAGTGTACTCGTAACCCAACGAGCACCCGTATACTATCTCCAGTACGACGTACTGATGGCTGTGGGACAGACCATCTCCCACACTGGGATGAGAAGCGCATACGCTAGTCTACTCCGGAGTATCGATGCCCTGTCTCGATAGTCCTACGACTAGGGACCTGTATAAGGATGTGCCTATAGATTACCCAGCCCCCACTAGTGTGACTGCCATCACAACGCTGGTAATCAAGCAAAGATCCTAAGGGCTCCACTAATGCGTATAAGTGATATACTGAAATAAACACAAGTACACATTGAAGTAGAAACAAACCAAGTAGCATACTACTATGTTGAGCAAGATTGTTTATACAAGGTGAATATCCCAAGCTTCCATCAAGTAATATACAAACTAGTATGATACAGTAATGGCCTCTAGGGCATATACACTAACAAGTTTTTAGCAAGCTATCACGAGTGGAGACTTTGTGAAGTGGCTGGATGCCATGAGATCCGAAATGGAGTCTATGTACACCAACAAAGTATGGACTTTGGACGTTGTGCCCCCTGGGGTAAAACCTGTGGGGTGCAAATGGATCTTTAAAAGAAAAATTTGTGTAGATGGGCAGGTAGAGACCTATAAGGCAAGACTTGTGGCGAAGGGTTTTCGTCAAAGACCAGGTTTGGACTATAACGAAACTTTTTCGCCCGTAGCCATGCTTAAATCCATTCGGATCCTACTTTCTATTGCTGCTCACTACGACTATGAAATCTGGCAGATGGACGTTAAAACGGTATTTATAAATGGATATTTAGAAGTATGCGTTTATATGGATCAGCTAGAGGGCTTCATTGACAGTGGGAGCAGCGGGAAAGCATGTAGATTGCTTAAATCCATATATAGGTTAAAGCAGGCATCACGGAGTTGGAACATCTGTTTCGATGATGTTATCAAAGAGTTTGATTTCATCAAAAATCCAGATGAACCTTGTGTTTATAAGAAGGCTGTAGGGAGAGCTGTCACATTCCTCGTATTGTACGTGGATGACATTCTTTTCATAGGAAATGATATTCCTATGCTGTAGTCGGTCAAATCTTTCTTATCACTAAGGTTCTCCATGAAGGACCTGAGTGATGCCATATACATTCTGGGCATAAGGATCTATAGGGATAGATCCAAGTGGTTGTTGGGATTGTCCTAAACCAGGTACATTAACACCATCCTAAAAAGGTTTAGTATGGAAGACTCCAAGCGGGGTGCCTTACCCGCTTGCCATGGGGTCACTCTCTCCAAGGATTCTTGCCCAAAGAACGATGAAGAGAGAGCTCGCATGAGCATTATACCCTATGCTTCGGCAGTAGGATCGATAATGTATGCGATGTTATGTACACACCCAGATGTAGCTTATGCACTTAGTGTTGTAAGCAGGTATCAATCCAACCCAAGGGAGAATCACTGGATAGCTGTGAAGAACATTCTTAAGTACTTGCGAAGGACTAAAAAATTGTTCTTGGTGTATGGTAATGGAGATCTCCAAATGGAGGCCTTTACCGATTCAAGCTTCCAGAGCGATAAGGACGACAGCAAATCTATCTCAGGGTTTGTATTTACCATCAATGGATGGGCGGTAAGTTGGAAAAGTTCCAAACAGGATACCGTTGCAGACTCTACGATGGAGGCTGAGTACATTGCTGTAAATGATGCCGCCAAGGAAGCCGTCTGGATGAGGAAGTTCGTCTCGGAGCTAGGAGTAGTTCCAACCATTATTGATCCAATACCATTGTATTGTGATAATAATAGGGCTATGGCGTTAGCCAAGGAGCCCAGGTCCCATCAGCGATCCAGACACATCCTGAGGCGCTTTCATTTGATCCGGGAGATTGTTGATCGCCGCGAGATCGAGATTAAGAGAGTAGACACAAAGAATAACGCTACGGATCCACTCACCAAGGCCCTCCCTCAGCCGCAGCATGACCGACTTTTTGAGATGTTGGGTATGAGATACGCCAATAACTGGCCTTAGTGCAAGTGGGAGATTGTTGGATATATGTATGCCCTAGAGGCCATTATATGATAGTGGATGTATTTATACATGTATTTATTCTGTGTACATTCTTGCTCGACATGATAGTATGCTATCTGGTTCTTCTTTATCTGACATGTTGATTTGATCATGCTTTTATTCATTCACACATGTTGATAAAGCCTTGAGGATATTGGCTTGACTACGGTGATTATGATAGAGATCATACTAGTGGGACATCTGTAGTTTATAAGAATATCCTGGAATTTCCCTAGTCATAGGTGTATCTAGACAGGGCATCGATATACCAGAGTAGACTGGTGTATATGATACTAGACCCATATGATGGGCGATGGATGTTCCCACATACATCAATGTTTGACATCGAGATCGTATACGGGTGCTCAGTGGTGACTGGGTACACTGGACGGACTCGCCGAGAACTCCTATATGGAATTATATTTATCGTCGGATAGCAGTTCTTAGGTGACACTGGTGCAGGTTAGTCTGTAGACCCGAGATCGTCATAGAGTCTTGTGTGTTCTCCTACTGTACTTTGATTACCACCCTACCACGGCTCTACTGAGTCGTGCAAACAGGTGGCCGTTGGGTACAGTCCCGAGATACACGAAGGCGATGAGCGATAGGAGGGGTTTCGTCTCTCCCGGTATTGGGAGTTGATGCCGTGCTGTGTCCGACTGGCTATATCAGTAAGCCCCTGGCCAGAGCTGTTGAGATTTACTGATAAGTGTTATCAGTAGTTTCTCGATCTGTTATAGACCATTCATCGGCACGACTTATTGAGTTATTGGGGTCGACGTTACCATCCCTAGACTTGATATGCAGCATATCTGACGAAGAGAACGGAGTGTACGGTAGTGTTGCTGGTTGGCTCGACGGGAGTTATAGCAGGTTCGCTTGTTTTCTTCTGATCGCTCAATACCCGGGTGGCCGTTACGTTTAGCTGACCACTTGCGGCTTGGGGGTGCTTGATATGATCATCACCCACTGCCGGCGTATTGATGAGTCTTAGAGTCCCATAAAGGAGTTACCTAGTCCAGGCAAAATGTTGTGGTGCACATATGCGATATGCGCAAGGACCCGGTTAAAATGCGCGTATGAGATACCGTATATTAATCGGGCGGCTTGCTTTTGGTCGGGTCATATATGATATGACCGGGTTGCTAAATCAAGTGTTGATTTATCATTTAACTATTAGTTTCTCACTTGAAATCCTTTCTTATCTTTATGTTATATGCATGCATGTATGCACTCATTCTCATTCATTCTCATTCATGCACATAGGATGTGCATGCACACATACATGCATACATAAAGATTATCATGGTTGTTGATATAGTAGATGGTGGCAATATAAGACTCACACCTTATATTATATATGGATATTATTTATTTGGAAAAAGGAAAATGGAAATTGAAATTGTTTCATGGTTTAATTCTTTGTTCTTGCATTAACCCTTTGACTAACCATGATTCAATTTCTATGGTCATTTCTTTTCCAAACAAAAATATCTAGATATTTTATAACCCTAGTTAAGAATGAGAGAGTGAAAATATATATATTTTTATTTTCTCATTTTCTTTTTCAAGCTTATCATTATCTTGAGCTTAGAAAGCGATCATCTTCTTCTTCCTGTCTCTCTTGCTCTCTAGTTCTTTCAAGTAAGCAAAAGAGTAACCAAATTAGGATTTTGAAGTGAGAAAACCAACCACAACACCATTCTACACTAGTCTTGCCCACTTGTGAAGAATGTTAGCTTCCATTTTCTTCTCTTGATCTTGTGAAGTTTCAAGCTTGGACAAAGCGGACTCTGGGTGGATCATCGTGGACCTAGAGGAGTTCAAGCGGACCTTTTACAACCCTCAAGTAGCCAAGGAGTCTAGCATAGGGAGATACAAAGGTTGTACTCTCAAAACCCTAACCTTTTCTACTTGTGTTGTTGTGTTTGTTAAGAAACCCTAATTTTCTAGTGACGATTCTTTGTATGTTCACTTAGCACCTTAAAAAAATTTGATTTTGAGACATGTGATGCTTCCAAACCCTTCATAAGGTTCTAGGTAAACCTAACAATACCGTCCCTCCACTGAGGGTAAAGACAAAGCCCGAGATTGACTTTCAGTCGACCTTATCACTTTGGGAGCTAGAATTGGTAAAGGACTCCCACTGGAGTTCACCATTACCAAACACCAAGAACATTTCTTTAGTGCTTCTCATGTACTTAAGAATGTCCTTCACAGCTGTCCAGTGATTCTCCCAAGATCTGATTGATTCCTGATCACTACATCTAATGAGTTATCTACATTTGGTCTGGTACATAACATCGCATACATGATAGAGCCTAGTGTCGAAGCACAGGGTATCTCTTGCACGTGAGTTCTCTCCAAATCAGTCTCGGGAGACATCTTTTTGGAGAGAGTGATTCATGAATAAGTAGGCGAACCACCACACTTAGAATCTTTCATACTAAACCCTTTTAGTATGGTGTTAATGTACCTGTATTTTGGACACTCCCAACATCCACTTAAATCTATCCCGATAGATCATAATCCACAAGATGTAGTAGGTATCATCCAGATCTTCCATGGAGAATCCTCGTGATAGGAAGAGCTTGACCGAGTGTAGCATAGGAAACTATTTCCTACCAAGAGTATGTCATCTACATACAATACGTGGAAGACAACCTTACTTTCTACAACCTTCTTGTATATACAAGGTTCATTTACCTTTTGATGAAGTCAAACTCTTTGACTGCCACATCAAAATAGATGTTCCAACTCCGCGATGCGTGCTTTAATCCTGATGGACTTAAGCATAGCCACTGGAGAAAAGGTTTCATCATAAACCACACCTAATTATTGACGATAGCCTTTTACTACAAGTCTAGCTTTGAAAGTCTCAACTTTTCCATCTACACCAAGAATCTTCTCAAGATCCAATTGCTCCAAATGGGTTTTACCCCTTCAGGTGAAACATTCAAAGTCATACTTTTTTGGTGCACATGGATTCCATCTCTGATCGCATAGCATCCAGCCTTTTCACAGAGTCCCAACTTGTGATGGCCTTCCTGAACCTGGTTAGGTCATCATTTACCATGATTCAATTCTCGCTCCTACCGTCACCGAGAAAACCGTAGTATATCTCAGGTGGATAAGGAACCCTACCAGATTCGCGGAGAGGCTGAGGTTCGTCGGAGACTATTGAATCCTTTGGTTTCACCAAATCATCAGCTGTTAGTTTGTCCAGCTGGAACTCCTTCCAGTTCTACCTCATGACCACTAATTTCTTCAGAAGAAATTTCTTTTCTAAAAAGGTGGCATGCTGAGAAACAAAACATCTTTTTCTCCTCAGTGTGGCAGAAGATATACCCTCACGAATGTTCGGGATATCCAACAAACTTATACAGAACTGACCTTGCCTCGAGCTTTTCTGGATTTTGCTTTTCAACATATGCCGGACAACCATATATCTTAACTCGTTTAAGTCATGGTCTTTTCCCATTCCATATCTCATATGGAGTGGCAGGCACTGATTTGGATGGAACCCCATTCAATAGGTATGCAGCTTCTCAAGTGCATAAAACCAAAAAGAAACAGGCAACTCAGTAGTACTCATCATAGAGCGCACCATATCTTATAGGGAGTGATACCTCCGCCCCGATACACCGTTGTGCTGTAGTGTACTCGAAGGAGTAAGCTGAGAGAGAATTTTATTCTCTGTTTAGAAAATCCAGGAACTCCATGCCCAAGTATTCGCCTCCTCGATCACATCGAAGGACATTAATACATCTACCCGTCTGGTTCTTAACTTAAAGCTTATATTTCTTGAATTTCTCAAAAGTTTCAGACTTGTGTTTCAATAGGAACATATGTCCGAATCTTGAGAGATGATCAGTGAATATAATGAAGTACGAAGAACCAAGCTTGGCATTTGTAGACATAGGACCGTATACATCATCATGTATCCGTCCTAAGAGTTCAATAACTCTTTCTCTATTTCCAGTAAATGGTGCATTGGTCATTTTATCTTTGTGACAAGACTGGCAAGTATCATAAGATGAAAATTTGAACAGATTCTAATATTTATCCTTATGTAATTTAGCTAGTCGTGTCGCATTGATATGACCTAGTCTACAATGCCATAAGAAGGATACGTTCATTTCTGAACTACTCCTCTTATGTGTGTTCTATATACATTGAACCGTGGTTTGATTTAGAACGTATATGCGATTACAAAACGTGCCTGATCCAATCAACTCTTGATTTAGGAAAATATTCACAACATTATCCTCCAATACAGAATTATATCCTTCTTTAACTTAATAAAGAAACTGATGTAATGTTGTATATGTTAGTTATATGTATGCCCTAGAGACCATTATTGTACATATGATCTATATTATAGTGGATGCTTGGACATATATAGAGAGGACTTTCTTGCTCGACATGATAGTATGCTATCTGCTTGCTCTTTATCTTAACATGTATACTTGTCTCTTTATACTGTCTCATAGTTACATGTTGGTAAAACCCTTCGGATGTGTACTTGACTACCTGGATTATGATGCAGATCATACTAGTGGGACAAAGGTAGTCCGTGAGTACATCCTTTAATATTCCTAGTCGTGGGTGTATCGAGACAGGGCATCGATATACCAGAGTAGACTGCGTATATGCTTCTCGACCCATGAGGTGGGCGATGGATGATCCCATATCCATTGGTGTTTGACATTAGAGATGGTATACGGGTGCTCAGTGGAGACTGGGTACACTGGACGGACTCGCCGAGAACTCCTAGATGGTATTATACCTGACGTCAGATATCAGTTCTCTAGTGACACTGGTATAGGTTAGTCTGTAGATCCAAGATCTTCATAGAGTCTTGTGTGATTCCTACTATGCTTTGATTTCCACCTTACCTCGTTCAAGAGGACTTGCAAAACAGTGGTTTTTGGGTATAGTCCCGAGTCACATGGAGGCAATGAGCGATAGGAGGGGATTTCGTCTATCCTGGTACTGGGAGTAGATGTCGTGCAGTGCTCGATTGCTATAACCAGAAGTCCCTGGCCAGGGCTGATTCAGAGATCTACTGGTAAGTGTTATCAGTAGTTTCTCTATCCGTTATGAGCCTCACGTCGGCACGACTTATCGGTTACTGGGGTCTGACGTTTACCACCCCTAGACTAGATATGCGACATATCAGACGAAGAGACCGGATTGTACGGTAGTTTTACTGACAGGCTTTACAGGAGCTAGAGCAGGCTTGCTTATTGATCTTCTGATCGCTCAATACCCGGGTAGCCGTTACGTCCAGTTAGTACCACTGACGGCTTGTGGGTGCTTGATATGATCATCACCTACTGCCAGCGTATTGACGAGTCTTTAGAGTCCTACATAAAGGTTTACTGGCTCAGGCAAAATGAAGTATTATGTGCGGGACCGAGAATAATACGAGTATGTAATACCGTATTCTATTCTCGCGATTTATTTGTATCAGTCGGTTATATATGATATAGCCGGGTTTTCGAGATGTGTTGATTCGATAAGTTGATACATACAATATTAGTCGGTTATATAAGATATAGCCGGATTATTAAATCAAGTGTTGATTTGATAATTTAGTGTATAATTTTATATTTGATATACTAGTTTACATTAACTAATATTAACTCACTTAAATGTTTCTTTTTCTCACTTGTGTGCATAAGTATATATGTGATATATATTAATGTACATTTTTTGTGTCATGCTTGATGATTACACACTACATGGGTGTATGAGATTTACACCATGCTTATGATAATTGTGAGGATTATTTATTTTAAGTAAATCCAAATTAGATGGAAATTAGTCACATGCATGAAGCTTGTGGAAGCTTGTAGATGTATTGACTTAGTCCACTAATTTTGTTTTACCTAAGATATTTATTAACCTAACCACTATCGCTTAGCTATGGTTATGTCTCTACATGAGTTAGTATATGATACAAACTCACCCATGGTTGCCATTCACTCTCTCATCTATCTATTTGCTTCTTCTTCTTCTTCTTCTTCATGAGCCAAGCTCTCTAGGTTTTTGAGAGGAGAAGAAAAAGAGTGAGAAAATTAATTCTAAAGTGAACAAAAATCCTATATCATCATCCTCTACTAGATTAGCCATTTAGTTTAGGGTGTTAGCTTCACTAATCCCTCATTAGTGAAGTAGTAGCTTGGTTTAGTGTCTCCTCGACATAGATCATCTTCGGCCTCGAAGACTTCGTGCAAGCTCGTTCCATTCACCTTGTAGAGCCGTTCTAGAGTCCGCAAGATCACTACTTGGAGCGAAGGGACTACTATACGGAGCTATTGAAGTGAAGGACCGGTCTACAAAGGTTGTATTCCTAGTTCACTTAGTTGTAAAGTTGTTTACACTATATTTCGTATAATTCTCTAGTTAAAAATTCTAGGTTAGGGTTCTTTTAGTATGGAAATTTTTAAAATTGGCATGGAAGATGCCACCCGAAAGCTTTCTATCGTGCTTAGGAACCCTACAGTAGTATCAGAGCCAAGCTAGAGAATTAGACGGATATTGTAGGATTACAAAACCGAAACAACTCCGAAACACCCGATTTAAAACCCTAGTTTCTGTCGAATTTTTTAAGGTGTCAAAAAATTATTTATGCAACCGCAGAATGTTGTATGAGATGCAACATGAACACAGTGAAAAATTCAGCCCCCCTCGTTGGATTTTGGCCGGCCACTTTGCTTGAAAAACCAGCCTGCTCGGTCATCTTGATGAAATCTGGGTTCAATTTTTTACAGTGTTCCAGTCTCTGGGTTTTGGTAGTTCAGGTGTTGCTTGTTTTTGCTAATTTGAATGTGATGTTATCTTTATACAAAGGCAATACGGAGTGTTTCGTATTCGTAATTCTAGCTTTGTTTCGGGTTATTTAGATGGTGTTAAAAAGTTCGAACGAACATCAAATACCCACTTTAACCCTTGCCGGAAATTTTTCCAAGAGTTGGATTTTTTCCAAGTTAAAGAATATTCAAATATCGTGCAAGTGATTCGATGGACCCTCTAGAAGAACGAAACCCTAACTCGATTCTATGATCGTAAGAACCGCCGCCAAACCCTAAGGTTTGAGGTAGTTCCACGGCGCGATAGGTGATGCAAGGGTTGACCCTTCTACGGTTGGTCCATAGGTACTGTGGTTTGTTCTGAATATTTTTAAACTATGCTCTAGTGTTGAGATTTTTGGGAAATTTTGGGTGTTTGTTGATTCGATCGGAATGTTTAACATCGTCTAACGTTTTATGGAATGTGATACAATATGTGGAATTCATAAAGTTAGGCATGAAATCCGAAGTATGTATTATTTCGGGTTTATGATGTCTAAGGAGATTGTGGATTCCAAATGTTGTAGTTTGACATTTTCTTTTCTACGACCGTAAGTGTAATATGTGGTGTATCGCCGGTTTTGTTGCTATATGTCAACGACAATTCGGATACACATATTTACTTACATTGAGGACATGTGATGTTATGTGTAGCTGGGATATGTTATATTGGATCGTCGTGTTTTGAATAGCCTGGGTTTTATGTGAGATGAGAGTTTTTATTTTCATTCATGTAAAATTCATTGTATGTAATATTCTTTTATTAGGGGACTTCCGGTTGAGGATGATGTCACCATTGTTGTATATTATTTACTTTTCTGTATTAGGATAGATCCAAGGAGGGGAGCACAAGTAACCGGGTTCTAGAGTCCAGTGGGGGACCATCTCGAGTAGTCGAGTCCGGGTCTCCTAACTCTAGAATTGGTAGGGTTTCTTACCACTCTCATAAGGGTC
This sequence comes from Agapanthus africanus, assembly GCA_030015575.1. Taxonomy (NCBI): domain Eukaryota; kingdom Viridiplantae; phylum Streptophyta; class Magnoliopsida; order Asparagales; family Amaryllidaceae; genus Agapanthus; species Agapanthus africanus. The sequence goes on along the minus strand of CM057346.1, from coordinate 184,698,935 downwards.
TAGGGATGTGGGTTTGGCTATTCATCGCGACCGTGGAATCCGTGTTTTATACAGGCTTAAAATAAAACATAGACATCCTAGTATATTCAATATTTCATATATTATCTTCTGCTGCTGATATTTCTGTGATGTGATCACTTTATATGCATGAGACGATTGCTTTATTATTATATATATGATATATAATAAACGTTTCTTATGTTTTGCACCCGCGCTAGTCCCGCCCTGCTATGCCGTTAGTTAAGTAATCTAACGGTGTATAACGGGACACTGTGGCGAATGTGTATGGCATAAGCGTACGTTCTATTTTCGTGTGATGCTTAGGAAGCATTAATGATGGGACTTCATTAATGAGATTAATGAAAGAAAAAGAAACCTAAAATATGTTGTAGAATTAAATTTTCAAAAAGGGTAGCTCAAGTTTTTGCTTTGCATAATGGTGTTCCTTGTAGAATATCTAACACCTTATTCGATAAGGAAAGAGATGAGATCCCTTCAACAGGAGTGACCTCTTTAGAAAAACTAGCAGATGCTACAACTCACTCGGTTTTGTTTTTGATTGCTTCTATAGTTCTTGCTTTGCATAGTGGTATTTATGAAATATCCTGCACCTTATTCGATAAGGAAAGAGCCGAGATCCCTTCACCGGGAGTGACCTCTTTAACGAAACTAGTAAAAGCCTAAAAAACACTCCTTTTCAAAATCACTCGATTCTACAACGATATCAAGTTCATTACGCAAAAGGTTTTCTTAAAACCCTGTCATAGCCCTCCGTCATTTCAGATAAGTACCACTTAGTATTCGTGCTGCGTTTGTTGAACTGTGTCAAGGCGTAGTGTGCGGTAGCTATTTAGTGCTTATCTGCAAAAGCATGTGATGCGATTAGATTAGGGTAGTCGTGCGACTTTGTTGACCTGCGTCAAGGGTCGTACAGGTGGGTTTAATTCAATCATGAAATGTATGGGTTGAACTTGACTAGCAAAATATGGTTTGTTGACCTGTGTCAAGGTCATAGGACGCCAGGGGAAAAATATTATCAGGAATTTCTTGTGTTGAAATTTGCAATGAGATTGCATACCTTCTACAAGATAGTTGGATTCCGATACCCACTGTGAGTAAGTGTTACTCCTGGGAGAGTTTTGCACTTTACAATTAGCCGATCAAGTAGGTGTCTAGAAAGGTGTCAACGGGGTTATGCCTATGGGAAAACGAGGTTTATTTTAATTAGGTCCATGCGAAGGTACGGGGAACCTCTCTCAAAGTACCGGAACTGGCCTGGCTGAAAGATTGCCGAACTTGTAGGGTATTTTTAATCCTGGCTAGTCTTTCCTTTTAGGGTTTGAAGGAAGATTTGATAAAAATAGTGGGAGACATCCTGATTAGATAAAATAATAACCAATCTGATCCTGCAAGAGCATATGCTAAAGTATTTTCTTCTCTCTCTCTCCAGGTAGCAACCATGTCATGTCTTAATCAAGATAATAATATGGATTTATTGACCAAACCCACTTGTTATACTAAGCAGGGGAATGTTGGTTCCGTTCTTTCTTATAATAGTTATAAGACTGAGAAAGAAATAGGAGAATATCCGGATTCCCATGCCGCCCAAACAAAGAATAAGCATGTTGATGCATCTTCTTCGGGTGTATTAGTCATCGAGAACTCTTTCTCAGTACACACTACGTCCAGGGTATTAGATACCGGATCGGGATCTCACATATGTAATATGTTGTATGGGCTAAGAAAAGGTAGAGAACTGGGAATGAGTGATCATTTTATAAGAGTAGGGAATGGTGCAAATGTTGCAGCCAAAGCAGTTGGCTAATATCACATTGTATTACCAAATGGTAATACATTGATTCTGAACGAATGCTATTACATACCAACCATGATATGCAATCTTATATCAGTTTCTTTATTAAGTAAAGAATAATTTTGTATTGCAGAATAATGTTATGAACATTTTCCTGAATCAAAGGTTGATTGGATCATGCACGTTATTTGATGGCATATACGTTCTAAATCAAACTACAGTTCTTAATGTACAAAACACACTCAAGAGGAAGAGTTTAGAAATGAACAAATCCTTCTTATGGCATTGTACACTAGGTCATATCAATGCGATACGACTAGCTAAGTTACATAAAGATGGATATTTGAATCCATTCGAATTATCATCATATAAAACATTCCAGTCATGTCTCAAAGGTAAAATGACCAAAACTCTGTTTACAGGACACGAAGAAAGAACTAGTGAGCTCTTGGGACTGATACATAGTGATGTATGTGGTCCTATGTCTACACATGCGAGGAATGGTTCTTCGTATTTCATTACATTCACTGACGATCTCTCAAGATACAGACATGTGTTCCTGAAGAAACACAAGTCTGAAACTTTTGAGAAATTCAAGGAATATAAATCCGAAGTCGAGAACCAAACGGGAAAAGTATTACAATCCTGCGATCTGATCGAGGAGGTGAATACTTGAGCAATGAGTTCCTGGACTATCTAAAAGAGAATGGGATTCTCTTTCAACTTACGCCTCCGTATACACCACAGCACAACGGCGTATCGGAGCGGAGAAACCGCACCCTATTGGATATGGTGCGCTCTTTGATGAGTGTTGCTGAGTTGCCTATTTCCTTTTGGGGATATGCACTGGAAATAACCGTGGACCTATTGAATATGGTTCCTACCAAATCAGTGCCTACCACTCTATATGAGATATGGTAGGGGAAGAGACCATGTCTTAATTATATTAAGCTATGGGGTTGTCCGGCCTATGTCAAAAGGAACAATCCGGACAAACTCGAGGCAAGGTCTATTCTGTGCAAGTTTGTAGGATATCCCAAGCATTCGCGGGGGCATATCTTCTACCATTCTGAGGAACAAAAGTTGTTTGTTGCTCAACATGCCACCTTTTTAGGAAAGAAATTTCTTGCAAAAGAAATTAGTAGTCATGAGGTAGAACTGGAAGAGGTTCCAGCAGCACAAACTACAATAAAAGATTTGGTTGAACCAGAGGATTCGATAGCTCCCAACGAACCTCAGCCTCTCCCCCGATCTAGTAGGGTTCCTCATCCACCTAAGAGATACTACTGTTTTCTCATTGATGGTGGAAGCGAGGATTGCATCATGGAAGATAATGACCCAACTAGTTTTGAGCAGGCCATCTGTTATGACCCGAAAGTACGGAACATGACCGGCACTTAAATTACGAAACGTCTCGAGGCGTATGCAATCTAAGTAAGCCGAAAACCCAGAAATCCAAACCAAGAAAAGTAGTAGAGTGAAGGAAAAACCAATATAAATCAAGTAGTTTGCAACATACGCCGAAATATGCATTTTAAAATCATAAGTCTTTTCTAAAAATTTCGGCAGAGTTTCCTTTGTAAATACTGACCCCAAACGGGTACAAAACCTGATAAAGCATAATGATGAATAAAGGCATCCCCAAGAGGGAGCTAGCTCTTCGTCAATCGACGGTCACAACCACGCAAGCAATATAATATACAATGCCGAAGGGCGAGGATCACAACAGAAAAGGAAACCCAAAACAGCATGAAATCCATAGAAATACAACGCGCGACTCTAAGGTCGAAAGAATAAACATCACCGGTCTCTATCTCTGAAATAAATACATGTTTGGTTGATGGGGTTTACTAGATACAACTGAAATAAATAATATACAGGTATAATGGTGGTCACGATGCAAGTGAACCCACCTACGAAGCAAATCACCCGGAAAGGAAGCAGTGTGCCAGCAAAGCCGTAACGAAACCTGTACGGCAAACCTGCAAGAAACTGTGGCATAACGGGGGTGAGTTGCCAACTCGTGGGTAGAAAACATCTACGAGCAGAAATCGTATGCATGACATAATCCTAGGTCAAACGATCAGTAATATATATATATATATATATATATATATATATCCTCAAATGAATAAGTCTGAAGCATGATAAAGTGGTAATGTAACATCTATACATGAGTGTAGTGCCAAGTGCTCGTGCCAGTGCCTCAGGTAATAACATATCATAATATGAGGTACGAATGCGGTAAAATAAAAACAGAAGACAACAGGAATGAGAAAACCGTTTTCTTAATATAGTGAGATTTGTGAATAAACATTCAAATATCATCAATGAAATCATCAGAAAATCAGTGTCAAGCATCGACACGAAATATATATCTCAATATCAAGTAAATCTCACATATCATGTATCCAATATGTATGTAACATTTATAAAGGTACTCTATCAGGTACTACTAATACATGAAGCAATAAATGGTAATGTGTATATGCAATGGTCATGAAAGGTACTTTATCGGGTACTACTAATACATGAAGCAATGCATATAAAATAAATATGAGGTAGGGGATATAACATGCCAACCATATATCGGGTACATAGGCCCCTCACATCGACCAAAAAGGACCATTACATCGACCATAAAGGCCCCTTACATATCGACCATAAAGGCCCCTCATATCGACCATAAAAGCCCCTCACATATCGACCATAAAGGCCCCTCATATCGACCATAAAGGCCCCACTCATATATAATGAATAAGTAAATTGCATAGATCATCATGATGATATATTAAGTCGGTGTATATATATATATCAGCGTCCCATACCACTAATATATATATACTATGGGTATACATATATATTTTAGCGTCCCATACCACTGATATATATACACAGGGGTAAAACAATCCAGAAAACATCATATGAAACAATATCTCAGTGCAAAATCCATGAATTATAATACATGCAACGTGAAACAATAATATGAGCATGTAACTATGTAAAGGCATATGAATCAATAACATATAAGCATGCAATGCAATGCGAGCAGTAGAATAAATGGTAAATGAATAATAATGCAGCAATAAAGAAATATACATTCCTATATACGAGTCATAGAGGTTTTTGGTATTGAAAGTTGCACGAATCGTGGTGTTTTAGAAAATAGGGCTACGGTGTTTTCAAAAAAGATGCGTCTTTTGAAAATATCCGTAGAATCCCTTTGCCTGTCTTTAAAATACTCTCGATTCGTTAGTTTTTGAAATTGATATGACTCGGGTCTAATCTAACATCAATGAAGTAAACTACAGATCTAAATAACAAACTAATCGAAAGGGTATAGAAACCACCTAAATCTGAGTCGATATATATATAAATATAATAGTCGGTGATCCTGCCTCAATAGTATCACATACGATACAATATACATCATATAATATCCTCGAGTCATGAGTGCGGATCTATCATCAATATAAGGCTCATACGGTAAATCATCGTACGGCATCCCAAAAGCTGGGTACGGGTCAATATCACATTATCTCATCAATTATCTGGTATCCTTATCGTCATATCACATGATCTAGGGTACTAATCTATGTCTAGTACAAATCGACACCATCTATATAAATATAAATGCGTGTGTGAAACACACGTCCCAAGGCCCGCTAAAATCTCATGTCGTATCCCAAATACGAATCACAATATATCACCGATCTCATGGCACTATGCCCAATCTCATCGACTCATCTCCCAACATCATACACTATCCTCGTCATCTAGGTATATGTATAACGAATAAGCATGTGTGTGTGTGTGGGTGTAAACCTATTCTAGGGTTCGCAACTAGGAAACTATACTAGTTCACTTCTAATAACCCTAATCTAACCATTAACACAAATCCTATCTTGATAATCATCCACGTAACATAAACACAAACATAACCATAATTATAAATAAGCTACACTATGAACTGCGAGGGTGCTATATGCCATCCACCCGACTTCCCCCGTAGATATAATCTACTCACCTTGCATCCTGCGTGTCGGTGTCGATGTTGCCTTCATCTTCTTCCTCGTATGAAGCCCTCGAGAAGGTACCTACAAGGTAACACAATCGCAAAAGCATCTTAAAATCATATCCAAAAAACCAAACGACGCGCTAAGGCCTATAGGTTAGAACCAATAGACTACGTTTTCGAAACCATCAAACAACCCTCGATATTGTCGTACAAACGTCAAGTGATCGAGGTAAAACACAAATACGCAAATCCAGAATTCAAAATACGATAAACGAAACACGAATCCAAAACAGCAACTATAGAAAACGGTCCCAGATTTTACCCTAGGTGAAATCAGCCAAAAATGCATATGCCAAGGGTCTAGTTTACTGGAGATAAAGCCACAAAACAAACACGAGACCCAAAGCTCCTACCCTGGCTGCAATTTATGGCCAGATCGATTAAATCTGCGGCCAGAACATGGAGGGGATGGCTCAGGTTTTGGGGTTAGCTTCCTGGGTGCCTGCTTATCTCTATGTGTTTGCAAAATAATTTTCAGAGTCTCCAGGTGATAGCAGATTTCATAATACACTTACGGAATCCAAACTTCTTCCGATATCGGGTTTCTAAATCCGTATTCTGGGTCCTAGTCTCTGGTTTGGGCCTCCAATCAATCACCACAGGGGTTGTATAGCCTCTAGTAATCCTAATTTCACCTTTGATTTCAATTAAAACCCTAATCCTCAACTCAAGTTTTCAAACTCCCCAAAACCATACAATATCGGTTACAATTTTAACATGGATGCTAAAGGCAAGGAAATTCTATACTAGTTATGGAAAAATTACCTCATGTTGCATTCAAGAATCCTCTAGGGCACCAAAATCAAATCTTTCTTGGCCCAAAGTGTTGCTAAAGAGCTTGTGCACAAAGTTTGTAAAGAGGAGATAAGGTTTCGGTGTTGTTTTGAGGTTGTATGTGATGGTGGAGAGGAGATGAAGGGGGATGGATTGCTGCTGGAGATGGAGCTGCTGCTGGGAATGGAGGGAAGTGAGGGGGAGAGAGAGATCCAAAGTCAAGCCTCCCCCCATGCCTAATAAATGCCCCATGCTTCTCTTTCTTTATTCACTTCTTTTTTTTTCATTTTTTTTCCTTTTCTTTTCTATTCTAAACAAAACAAAAGCATACATGAGAAAGGAAAACACATGATAGGAGAAAAAATGTAACACAAGTGAAAAAAAGATATAGTGCATGTTTTGCACAAAATAAGCTTAATGCGTGATTAGCGATATTTAACCGCGATTAGCACTAAAATAGTGTCAAATAAATCATAAAAACTTAAAATTTACATAATTCACATAAAACACCTTCTTTTTAGTAATTTCTATAATTTTCCAAATTTTTCCCAATTTATCGGTATTTAATTATACCGAAATATTAAAATATTCATTAAAATTATTATTTAATTATTAAAAATTCCCAAAAATAATATTTTATTTTTCTGATATGTTACACCATCACGAGTGGGGGCTCTGTGAAGTGGCTGGATGCAATGCGATCTGAGATGGAATCCATGTACACCATGTAGGGTTACTAGGCACACGCACAAGGGTCTACGAGGCATCAACCATGCCCGATTTAAAATTTAGCCGTGCCGAACAATCCTAAACCAAGATCTTAGACTAGAGATTAGGCGAAAACAAGCATGTTAAACACTTTAACACTAAGTGAGAGGGATTACAACCTTTGTAGTCCGGTCCTTCACTTCTAAAGCAACGTGTTGAGGTCCCTTCGCTGCGATCATCGTGCATCCGGACTCTAGAGAGGCTCCACGAAGAGAAAGATGCAAGCTTACTTCCGATCTTCGAAAACAAAGATGATCTACCTTGAAGTTTCATTAATACAAGCTCTCACTCACTAAATGAAGTAAACACCCTCATCTAAATGGCAAGGGTAGATGAGGATGATGAATTAGGATTTTAGCTCTCATTTGTTTTCTTTAACTCACTCAAAATCATCACATCATAAAAAGCTAGAAAGCTTTTCATGAAAGAACTCAAGGAAGAAGAAGAATAATCATCGATCCTTTTTTGATGAACAATGAAAGTCAAGTATGAGGTTAGAAAATGCAACCATGGTCAATGTAACCTTTGTATAGATTTAACCAAGGCTAAGGGTTTGGGTTGGGTTAAGAATGAGTCACTTAAAATATTTATCATAATATCTTAGCTCATGACAAAATAAATCATTCAAGAAGCAACAAGAAAGAACTAACCCAAATCAAACCCTAACCTTGTTTAATCTCCACTAAATATGTTGCATTAATAACCATATCATGTTACAATATTATATATCACATATATAATGTTTATTGTAACAAAATAAAATAATACAATTAACATATATCGCATATATATCAATGTATTATCCGAGTGAGAAAAAGAATCTTTTAGTGAGGTTATATTAGTTAATGTAATTTAATATATCACATATATTATTATACATTAAATTATCGAATCAACACTTGATCCGACAATCCAGCTATATCGCATATAACCGACTAATATATCATTTACCGATTCATCGAATCAACACTTGATCCGATGACCCGGCTGATATAAAATATCACGAGAATATAATACGGTATCTCATATCGCATTATCCTCGATCCTGCATATATCACATATATGCCCCAACCCCGTTTTGCCTGAGTCAAGAAACCTCTGTGTAGGACTCTAAAGAATCGTCAATACGCCGGTAGTAGGTGATGATCCTATCAAACACCCACAAGATGCAAGCTGTCAGCTAAACGTAACAGCCACCCAGGTATTGAGCGCTCAGAAGATCAACAAGAAAGCCTGTACATTCTCCTGTGAATCTAGTCAGTAACATTCCTGTACAGTCTGGTCTCGTCGTCTGATATGTCGCATATCTCGCCTAGGAGTGGTATACGTCAGACCCCAGTAGCTTGATAAGTCATGTCGATATGAGGTCCATAACAGTTCGAGAAACTACTGATAACACTTACCGGTAAATCTCAGCAACCCTGGCCAGGGATTTCCAGTTATAGCCAATCGAACACAGCGCAACATCAACTCCCTATACCGGGAGAGACGAATCCCCTCCTATCGCTCATTGCCTCCATGTGATTCGGAACTGTACCTAAAAGCCACCTTTTTGCACGCCCTCTTGGACGTGGTATGATGGAAATCAAAGCACAGTGGGAATCACACAAGACTCTATGACGATCTCGGGTCTACAGACTACTCTGTACCAGTGTCACCCGAGAATTGCCATCTGACGTGAGGTATAATACCATCAGGGAGTTCTCGGCGAGTCCGTCCAGTGTACCCAGTCTCCACTGAGCACCCGTATACCTTCTCTGATGTCAAACACCAATGGATATGAGATCATCCATCGCCCATCATATGGGTCAAAAAGCGCATACGCTAGTCTACTCTGGAGTATCGATGCCCTGTCTCGGTACTCCCACGACTAGGACCATTTGAAGGATGTACTTGACAACTACACTGTCCTCACTAGTATGATCCTCATCATAGTCCTGGTAGTCAAGTACTCATCCTAAGGGCTTTACCAACATGTAACATAGAGACAATCAGAGTACATGTTAAGATAAAGTGTAACCAGATAGCATACTATCATGTCGAGCAAGAAAGTCCTCCCTATATATATCTAAGCATCCACTACAATATATATCCTATGTACAAAAACGGCCTCTAGGGCATATATATAACTAACAACCTCCCACTTGCACTAGGGCCATCTGTTGTGGTATCGCATACCCGACAATTAGCTGTGGTTGAAGTATCTCATACTCAACCATCCTATAAAAGTCTCTACTGGGAAAAAGGTCTTTGTGAGTGGATCCGCGCTGTTATCCTCTGTGTCTACTCTCCTAACCTTGATCTCCCTGGAGATCAACCATCTCCACGATCAGGTGATACTGCATAAGAATTATATCTGGATCTCTGATGGGACGAGGGCTCCTTGGCATAAGCCACAACTCCATTGTCACACAATGGTAGGAACGAAGTTCATCTCATGAACTTATATATATCCAGACTGCCTCTTTGGTAGCATCCTAGGTAACGATGTATCTTACATTTAATTGTCTAGTAAGTCACGGTATCTAGCTTGGAACTCTTCCAACATACCGTCCCTCCACTGAGGGTAAAGACAATGCCTGTGACTGACATTCAGTCGTTCTCACCAACCTGGAACTTTTCCAGTGATTCTCCCTAGGATCGATTAATACCATCTCACTACACTTAGTGAGAATCCTAACATCCAATTAGATCTGTAAGTCCACGTTGCGACCCCCGGTTCTTATGGGGAGGCGGAAACGGTATAAAATCAAAATTTTAACGCAAGAGGCAACATGGACTAAGCTAGGTCGGGATCTTTACCTAAACTAAAACTAGCATACTAAGCTAAAGATATTTAGCTACTCGGATGAAGATGGTTATACCTAAACTTGAACTCCTTCTCTTCAAGCTCCGATGGTGGTTCGATGGCTCCTTCTCGTTGTCTCCGTACGCCGAAGATAGATCCACTTGAAAGCTCCAACCTTTAGCTCCTTCTTCGTTCTTTGAAGAAACTAGTTCACTTGGTTTGCTAAACCTAGTGAACTAGAATGAGTAGAGATGATTTAGAATGGGATTTTATCTATGGTTCTTGATTCTCAACTCATGAGACAAGAGAACCATAGATCAAGAGAGGGAGCAAGAGGTTGAGGGTGAGAGCAAGAGGAGAGCTCAAGAACAAGAGAGAGAATGAGCAAGAAAGAAATTAGCAACTCTTTTGTCTTTCACCCTCTCATAATCCAAAGTGATCATAACTCATCATATCAAAAAAGTCTTATGTGATGGTTTGAAGCAACCATAAGCTTATCATGTCATGCACTCATTTTACTCAAATGAGCAAGCAAGAAAAAGTCTTTGGCATGAAATGATAACCATGGTTATCATGATGGTCAACTAGTCAAGCCTAGTCAACCGGTCAACAAGTCAACAAAAGTCAACAAGTCAACAAAGTCAACAAGTCAACAAAAGTCAACAAGTCAACAACCATATCACAATAATACTTAATTAATATAATAGTTAATCACAAATCATATTCTCATTAGGGTTGAGCAAAAAGTCAAAAGTCAACGGTCAACTGTCAACAACCCTAATGAGAATCCGCTGCCTCTGCATCCCTGTCAACTGTGCATACACACCCGCATCCGCGTTCCGAGGAACACGAATGCAAACTGGATAAATCCAATCCCATAAGGTACACTAGGATCTGGCTTAAACCAAAGCCCACTAGTGTAAACTGTCCGGACACTGTACGTGCACAAGTGCACGGATGTGACCGAACCCTGTCGCAAAACCATGCGACCTGTCGCAATACCATGCGACCTCTACTGTTTTGCCTAAAGGCGAAAAGCTTTCTGTGTGGGACTCTAAAGACTCGACACTACGCTGGCAGTGGGTTTAACCACAGACCGCAAGCGGCACTAGCTGTGCGTAACGGTCCCCAGGTAATGCCGACAAGAAGACCGACGATGCGAAACCCATCTGAACTCCTACTGAGCCTGAGTGTGACATTCTCCGTACAGTCCGGTCTGTTCGTCTGATACATCGCATGGCGGGCCTAAGGGGCGGTAAACGTCAGTCCCCCAATAGCGGTACAAGTCGTGCCGGAGCGAAGCCCAAAACACCCTGAGATAATCACTGGAAACCTACCAGTATATCTCGTTTGCCCTGGCCAGGGACTACTCGTGTAATGGCTCTCCTAGACACAGCGCGATGTCAACCCCCAATACCGGGAGAGACGAATCCTGTCTAACCGTCACTGCCTCCAAGTGCTTCGGGACTGCACCCAACCATTACCTGTTTGCACGACTCCTTTGAGCCGTGGTAGGATAGTGATCAAAGTACAGTGGGAACACACTCGAGGCGGAGTGACAGTGTCAAGTCAGCGGACTAAGCTGTACTCATGTCACCTGGGAACTGATAACTGACGATAGGTATAATACCAACTAGTCAGTTCCCGACGAGTCCTGTCCAGTGTACCCGTAACCTAACGAGCACCCGCATACTATCTCAAGTACGACGTACTGACGGCTGTGGGACAGACCGTCTCCCACACTGGGATGAGAAGCGCATGCGCTGGTCTACTCCGGAGTATCGATGCCCTGTCTCGATAGTCCTGCGACCAGGGACCTGCATAAGGATGTGCTTATAGATTACCCAGCCCCACTAGTGTGACGGCCATCACATCGCTGGTAATCAAGCAAAGATCCTAAGGGCTCTACTAATGTGTATAGGCGATATACAAAAATAAACACATGTACACATTGAAGTAGAAACAAACCAAGTAGCATACTACTATTTTGAGCAAGATTGTATATACAAGGTGAATATCCCAAGCATCCATTAAGTAATATACAAACTAGTATGATACAGTAATGGCCTCTAGGGCATATACACTAACAATCTCCCACTTGCACTAAGGCCATGTACTGGCGTATCGAAGACCTATCATCTCGATCAGCCGCTCGAACTGAGTCTGGGGCAGGGCCTTGGTGAATGGATCAGCAGTGTTATCTTCTGAAGCGACTCTCCGAACCTCGATCTCCTGGCGATCTACGATCTCCCTGATCAGGTGATACCGCCTCATGTGCCTGGATTTCTGATGGGACCTTGGTTCCTTCGCTAAAGCTATAGCCCCGTTGTTGTCGCAATACAGAGGTATTGGATCAACAATGGACGGAACCACCTGAAGTTCTTTCAAGAACTTCCTCATCCAGACAGCTTCCTTTGCGGCATCAGATGCAGCGATGTATTCCGCTTCCATCGTCGAGTCTGCAACGGTTTCTTGTTTGGAACTCTTCCAACACACCGCCCCTCCATTGAGGGTAAAGACAAAACCCGACATGGACTTGGAATCATCCTTGTCACTCTGGAAGCTGGAGTCAGCAAAGGCCTCGATCTGGAGGTCTTTTCCGCCATACACCAAGAACATCTCCTTAGTCCTTCTCAGGTACTTGAGAATGTTCTTTACCGCTATCCAGTGTTTCTCCCCTGGGTTAGACTGATACCGGCTTACCACACTCAGTGCATAAGCTACATCCGGTCTGGTACACAACATCGCATACATTATAGAGCCTACCGCAGAAGCGTAGGGTATAATAGACATGCGATCCCTCTCCAAATCAGTCTTGGGAGACATCTCTTTAGAGAGGGTGATCCCGTGACAAGCCGGCAGGTTACCGCGCTTGGAATCTTCCATACTGAATCTTTTCAGCACGGTGTCGATGTACCTGGACTGAGAAAGTCCTAATATCCTCTTGGATCTGTCACGGTAGATCCGGATACCCAGAATGTATGAGGCATCACCCAGGTCTTTCATGGAGAACCTGTGTGACAAGAACCCCTTGACAGATTGTAGCATAGGAATGTCATTTCCTATTAAGAGAATGTCATCCACGTATAAAACGAGGAATACTACAGTTCTCGCTACAAATCTACTATAGATGCATGGTTCATCTGGATTTTTGATAAAGCCAAATTCTTTGACCGTCTCATCAAAGCAGATGTTCCAACTCCGCGATGCCTGCTTTAGTCCATAGATGGACTTAAGCAACTTGCACACCTTTTCGCTGCTCCCACTCTGAATGAAACCCTCTGGCTGGTCCATATAGACACACTCCTCTAAATTTCCATTTAGAAAAGCTGTCTTTACGTCCATTTTCCAGATCTCATAATCGTGGAAGGCAGCAATGGCAAGAAGGATCCGAATGGATTTCAGCATGGCTACTGGAGAAAAGGTTTCGTCGTAGTCCAAGCCAGGTCTTTGACGAAAACCCTTTGCTACCAGCCTAGCTTTATAGGTCTCAACCTGTCCATCTACACCAATCTTCCTTTTGAAGATCCACTTGCATCCTACGGGTTTTACCCCGTCTGGAGCAATGTCCAACGTCCATACCTTGTTGGTGTACATGGACTCCATTTCGGTCCGCATTGCATCCAGCCATTTCACTGAGTCAACGCTCTGAACGGCCTGCTGGAAGCTAGTAGGCTCATCATAATCTATGATGCAATCCTCTCTATCCCCGTCTATGAGAAAACCGTAGTATCTCTCGGGCGGATGAGACTGCCTACTACTCCTGCGGAGTGGCGCAGGAATGTCCTGTTCTGTTGAACCCTCTGGTTCCACTAAGCTTTCAGTAACAGTCTGTGGTTCTGGAACTTCTTCCAGTTCTATTGTGCTCCCACTTATCTGGGTTTCCAAAAACTCAGTTTCCAAGAAGCGGGCATGCTGAGAAACAAAAACCTTTTGTTCCTCAGCGGAATAGAAAAGATACCCCCTGGAGTTCCTTGGGTATCCCACAAACTTACACTGTACTGAACGTGCCTCAAGCTTGTCCGCATGCTGCTTTTTTACAAAAGCTGGACATCCCCATACCTTAAGATACTTTAGACAGGGTTTCTTCCCAGTCCACATCTCATATGGGGTGGTAGGCACAGTCTTGGTGGGAGCTTTGTTCAAGAGATACGCAGCTGCTTCTAGTGCATATCCCCAGAATGATCGCGGTAACTCAGCGTTACTCATCATGGACCGAACCATATCCAATAGGGTTCGGTTCCGTCTCTCCGATACACCATTATGTTGCGGAGTGTATGGAGGAGTAAGCTGAGAGAGAATACCATTCTCTTTTAAGTAATTCAGGAATTCGGCACTTAAGTATTCTCCACCTCGATCCGATCTTAGAATCTTAATACTTTTGCCGGTCTGTTTCTCTACTTCATTCTTATACTCCTGGAATTTTCCAAAGGCCTCGGACTTATGTTTCATTAAGAAGACATAACCGTACCTTGAGAAGTCATCCATAAAAGTAATGAAGTAAGAATGTCCGCTTCGGGCATGTGTAGACATTGGACCGCACACGTCACTGTGTACGAGTCCCAAGAGCTCGCTCGCTCTTACTCCATGTCCAGTAAACGGAGTCTTTGTCATCTTTCCTTTGAGACAAGATTGACAAGTGGCATACGATTGATATTCGAACGCATTCAAATATCCTTCTGTATGTAACTTAGTCAACCTTCTCTCATTGATGTGACCCAATCTACAATGCCATAAGAAAGTCTGATTTAGTTCTGGAGACTTTCTTTTGTGTGTATTCTGGACGTTGAAAATCTGTGGTTGGTTTAACACGTATATACCATTACTCAATGTACCTGACCCAATCAAAACTTGATTAAGGTGAATGTTTACAACATTACTTACAAACGCAAATTCATAACCTTCTTTAGAAACTAAAGATACAGAAATGATATTACAAGTTGCGTTGGGTACAAAAAAGCAATTACGCAAAACCAAAACATGTCCATCTGACATTCCCAGGTGATAGTCCCCCACGGCTTTAGCATCCATGCTAGCTCCGTTTGCAACTTTGAGGGTCATGTCACCTGCCTTCAAAACACTACGGTTTCTCAACGCCTGCAAAGAATTACAGATATGAGATCCTGATCCGGTATCCAATACCCAGGAAGTAGAGTTTATTGAAAGACAGTTTTCAATAACATACACACCTGAAGCTGAAGCTGCAACCTGCTTCAATTCCTGTGTTCTGGCCTTCCAGGCCCTGCAATCATTCTTCCAGTGTCCTTTCTTATGACAATAGAAGCATTCTTCCTTATCCACAAGCTTCCCCGCTATTTTTGTTGCTTTTGCTTTTCCCTTCGTATCCACTTTACTAACACCGCCCCTTGGTTTGGCGGGGGCCTTCTTCTTCTTTCCCTTGGCTTTCGCCTTGGACCTAGAAGAAGATGATCCTCCTACAAACAAAGTGGATGTATCCCTACCTTTCTGTAGGGTGCCCTCTGCGCTCCTCAGCATGTTGAGGAGCTCTGAAAGTTCAACCTCTTTTTCTTGTAGGTTGAAGTTCAGTATGAACTGGGCGTAAGTGGAAGGAAGGGACTGGAGAACTATATCCGTATATAGCTCACTCTCTAATGTGATCCCTAGGTCAGTGAGCTCCTCAATGTAGCCGATCATCTTTAGCACATGCTCGGCTACTGATGATCCGACGGCCATTCTTGTCGAAAACAACTTTTTCGACGCTTCGTATCTTGCGATACGTGATTGCTCTCCATACAGTTCTTTTGTATGGAGCAATATGGACTCCATGTCCATATTCTCATGCCTCCTCTGATGTTCGTTGTCCATCGAGGCAAGCAGGAGGCACTTGGCCTTCGCGCTATCAATCTCCCAAGTCTTGCGGATTTCCTTATCCGCGAAGCTGGAAGTTGGACCAGGGACAGGGGGAGCTTTGGTGGTAAGAAGATACCCCAGCTTGTCATAAGTGATTGCTATCTTGACATTCCTGAGCCAATCTTTGTAGTTTGGCCCTGTCAGTTTGTTTTTATCTAGGAGTAACTTAAGTCCAGTCATGTTGAATGGTCGCTGCAATTAGGAGAGAGAAGAAGAAACACTCAGCATGATGCTCTTGCAAGTTTAGAGTGGTTTTTAGTTTGTCTAAACAGGATGGCTCCCACTGTTTCTCGAATCCCTCCTCAAACCATAAAGGAAGAATTAGTCAGGATCAATCCCACCGTACAATACTTGCTTAACCGTTCAGCCAGGCCGGTGTCGGTACTTCGAGGGAGGTTTTCCAACGCTTTCGCGAAGTTCCTTAATTAAAGAACCTCTTTTCCCTGGGGGCGTAGCCCCGCTAACACCTTTCTAGGCACCTACTAGGTTTATAGCATTGATCGTTAAGTGAGAAATTTCCCGAGGAGTAGCATATACTCACAGTAGGATCGGGATCCAAATATCATCGCGTGACGAAACTGAAGGAATCCTACCAGAATCATCACACTCCAAATGGTATGCAAATCTAGCAAGTTTCAGTACTTATGAAACTCCCGATGTGGATTTTTGCCCCATGCTCTTATGACCTTGACGAAGGTCAACAAATCATAAGTCACATGTCAAGATCTGCCCGTCATTATCCAGGTTAATTTGAATCCATCCGTATATACCCTTGACGAAGGTCAACAAGGTAATGCGAATGTCCCAAACCAACGCATCTATCTATGCTACATATGAATACCCAATAGCTACCAATCACCATGCCTTGACGAAGGTCAACAAACACAGCTTGAATACTATTGAATATTCATACGAAACGACGGAGGGCTACGAATGGTTTTGGCAAAACCGTGAACGTAGTGAACTTGATTTGGTCGCTGGAACGAGATAGCTTTTAAAAGGAGTGGCTCAAGCTCCGCATTTAAAAGTTGTTTTTGAAAAGAACCGAGTGGTTTTTCGAAAGTGTTCCAACGACTTTAACTTGGTTTATTATCTTGCATTAGTTCTTTTAATGCGTGATATTCTTGCATTAGTTCTTTTAATGCGTCCCATCATTTAATCCTACCATTGCAGAAAACAACCAAAATATGACGTACGCTTATGCCATTCGCATTCGCCACGGGGCCCCGTCATTACCCGTTAGGTTACTTAACTAACGACAGAGCGGGGGCTGGGCTAGCGCGTCTGTAAAACATAAGCAACGCCTAAATAATATCATATATAGATATACTGCAATGATAAACATTTCAGATCACAGATAAATACATTGGATATACTAGGAATCTGTAATTTGTACGAGCCTGTAACAAAAACAGATTATACGGTCGCGGTGAATAGCCAAAACCCCACCCAAGACCCCTACGGGTGCGGCAAACTACCCGCCAAGTACCCGAAGCGTAGCAACCTCCCTCATCTCCATGAGTAGGCCACTCGACACTTCGGCATACCCGGTAGTTTGTGCACCCCTCCATGGGTCTATCCTAGGAGCAAAAACAGTAAAAAGAAATTATACAATGACGGCTACAACCCCGACCCGGTTGTGCGGCCATACAAATAATTATTACATCAATTTACAAATTTACATGAATTGCAAGAAAAGAAAACTCTCGTCTCACAACCCCCGGCTATTCACCCGCGACAATCCAACATATTTATATACACATTCCAGCACATTACAGATCATGTATAACCCCGACCAATCGACTTATAGCGATTAGCCGACGTTCAATACATGCAAACATCACAGATATAACCATCATAGTCAAAGTGCAGTGAAGTTCGGAAAAAATACGGAATTATAGGACCCCAAAAGGAAATTTCTTTTCTGGAAAATCTGGGCACATATAATATATTCCAAAAATCCCAAAACCAACACAGACTCACACTGCACGAAAAACGATGCACAGAAGACGACAAAGCGCGGCGCTTCCGCGGCGGATGCCTAGCTCACGCGGCGGAAGGGCAGCGGTTTGGACGAATTACTGTATCGTTTTTCTTGGGTGTTCACACAAAACCCTGAGCCGAATTTACAAGTGTAAAGTTTTTCATTTTGACCAGAAAAAATTTCAACAGAAACTCAGGTTTTGTAAAAGTTAGGTTTTTGGATTTTTTTCGGTTCCGAACTTCGTTACACTTTACCACCAAGCTAGTTTAAGTTTAGTTAGGCTCTGATACCACTGTAAGTCCACGTTGCGACCCCCGGTTCTTATGGGGAGGCGGAAACGGTATAAAATCAAAATTTTAACGCAAGAGGCAACATGGACTAAGCTAGGTCGGGATCTTTACCTAAACTAAAACTAGCATACTAAGCTAAAGATATTTAGCTACTCGGATGAAGATGGTTATACCTAAACTTGAACTCCTTCTCTTCAAGCTCCGATGGTGGTTCGATGGCTCCTTCTCGTTGTCTCCGTACGCCGAAGATAGATCCACTTGAAAGCTCCAACCTTTAGCTCCTTCTTCGTTCTTTGAAGAAACTAGTTCACTTGGTTTGCTAAACCTAGTGAACTAGAATGAGTAGAGATGATTTAGAATGGGATTTTATCTATGGTTCTTGATTCTCAACTCATGAGACAAGAGAACCATAGATCAAGAGAGGGAGCAAGAGGTTGAGGGTGAGAGCAAGAGGAGAGCTCAAGAACAAGAGAGAGAATGAGCAAGAAAGAAATTAGCAACTCTTTTGTCTTTCACCCTCTCATAATCCAAAGTGATCATAACTCATCATATCAAAAAAGTCTTATGTGATGGTTTGAAGCAACCATAAGCTTATCATGTCATGCACTCATTTTACTCAAATGAGCAAGCAAGAAAAAGTCTTTGGCATGAAATGATAACCATGGTTATCATGATGGTCAACTAGTCAAGCCTAGTCAACCGGTCAACAAGTCAACAAAAGTCAACAAGTCAACAAAGTCAACAAGTCAACAAAAGTCAACAAGTCAACAACCATATCATCATAATACTTAATTAATATAATAGTTAATCACAAATCATATTCTCATTAGGGTTGAGCAAAAAGTCAAAAGTCAACGGTCAACTGTCAACAACCCTAATGAGAATCCGCTGCCTCTGCATCCCTGTCAACTGTGCATACACACCCGCATCCGCGTTCCGAGGAACACGAATGCAAACTGGATAAATCCAATCCCATAAGGTACACTAGGATCTGGCTTAAACCAAAGCCCGCTAGTGTAAACTGTCCGGACACTGTACGTGCACAAGTGCACGGATGTGACCGAACCCTGTCGCAAAACCATGCGACCTGTCGCAATACCATGCGACCTCTACTGTTTTGCCTAAAGGCGAAAAGCTTTCTGTGTGGGACTCTAAAGACTCGACACTACGCTGGCAGTGGGTTTAACCACAGACCGCAAGCGGCACTAGCTGTGCGTAACGGTCCCCAGGTAATGCCGACAAGAAGACCGACGAGGCGAAACCCATCTGAACTCCTACTGAGCCTGAGTGTGACATTCTCCGTACAGTCCGGTCTGTTCGTCTGATACATCGCATGGCGGGCCTAGGGGGCGGTAAACGTCAGTCCCCCAATAGCGGTACAAGTCGTGCCGGAGCGAAGCCCAAAACACCCTGAGATAATCACTGGAAACCTACCAGTATATCTCGTTTGCCCTGGCCAGGGACTACTCGTGTAATGGCTTTCCTAGACACAGCGCGATGTTAACCCCCAATACCGGGAGAGACGAATCCTGTCTAACCGTCACTGCCTCCAAGTGCTTCGGGACTGCACCCAACCATTACCTGTTTGCACGACTCCTTTGAGCCGTGGTAGGGTAGTGATCAAAGTACAGTGGGAACACACTCGAGGCGGAGTGACAGTGTCAAGTCAGCGGACTAAGCTGTACTCATGTCACCTGGGAACTGATAACTGACGATAGGTATAATACCAACTAGTCAGTTCCCGACGAGTCCTGTCCAGTGTACCCGTAACCTAACGAGCACCCGCATACTATCTCAAGTACGACGTACTGACGGCTGTGGGACAGGCCGTCTCCCACACTGGGATGAGAAGCGCATGCGCTGGTCTACTCCGGAGTATCGATGCCCTGTCTCGATAGTCCTGCGACCAGGGACCTGCATAAGGATGTGCTTATAGATTATCCAGCCCCACTAGTGTGACGGCCATCACATCGCTGGTAATCAAGCAAAGATCCTAAGGGCTCTACTAATGTGTATAGGCGATATACAAAAATAAACACATGTACACATTGAAGTAGAAACAAACCAAGTAGCATACTACTATTTTGAGCAAGATTGTATATACAAGGTGAATATCCCAAGCATCCATTAAGTAATATACAAACTAGTATGATACAGTAATGGCCTCTAGGGCATATACACTAACAAGATCTATCTCATAGATCCAAAACCTAGGATTTAGGAGGTATCACCTTGATCCTATACGGAGAATCCTTGTGATAAGAGGAGATTGACCGAGCGTAGCATAGGAAACTCCTTCCCTATCAAGAGTATTTCATCCACGTACTCTACGAGGATCACCACCATACTCTCTACTACCTTTCTGTATATACAAGGTTCATCTACCATTTTGATGAAGTCAAACTCTTTGACTACCAAATCAAAACAGACGTTCCAACTCCGCGATACCTGCTTTATCACATAAAACATTTTGCACACGTTTCCGCTGCTCCCACTATCTACGAAGCCCTCTGGCTGTGTACTTATAAATGCTCTCTTCCAATTCAACATTTAGAAAAGCAGTCATGACACCCAACTGCCAGATATCGTAGTCAGGGTATGTAGCCGTGACAAGTAGGATCCGGATGGACTTAAGCATAGCTTTGAAAGTATCAACTTTTCCATGTACACCAAGTAATCTTCTCAAGATATACTTGCTCCTGATAAGGATTTAACCCTTCAGATAAAGCAACCAAAGTCCATACCTTGTTGGTGTATAAGGATTCCATCTCAGATCGCTAAGCATCCATCCATTCTTACAGAGTCCCACTCCTGATGGCCAGCTCGAAACTAGTTGGGTCATCATCTCATGATGTAATCCTCGCTCCCACTGTCATAGAGAAACCGAAGTATCTCTCAGGTGGGTGAGGAACCCTACTAAATCGGCGGAGAGGCTAAGGTTCGTTAGAATCTATTGAATCCTTTGGTTCTACCAAATCATCAGTTGCAGTTTGTATAGCTGGAACTCTTTCCAGTTCTACTTCATGACCACTAATTTCTTCACAAGAAATTCCCTTTCATAAAAGTGGCATGTTGAGAAACAAAACATCTTTTGTTCCTCGGTTAGGTAGAAGATATTCCCTTGCGTATGCTTGGGATATCCAACAAACTTCCACAGAACTGACTTTGCCTCGAGCTTGTCCGGATTATGCTTTTAGACATAGGCCGGACAACCCCAAATCTTAACTTACTTAAGTTATGGGCTCTTCCCATTCCATATCACATATAAAGTGGTAGGCAACTGATTTGATTTGAACCCTATTCAATAGGTATGCAGCTTCTCAAGTGCATAACTCCAAAAAGGAAATAGGAAACTCAATAGTACTCATCATAGAGCACACCATATCACATAGGGTGCGATTGCTCCGTCCCGATATATCATCGTGCTGTGGTCTATACGGAGGAGTAATGCTGAGAGAGAATCTCATTCTCCTTTAGAATAGTCCAGGAACCCTGTGCTCAAGTATTCTCCTCCTTGATCTCATCAAAGGACATAATACTTATACCCGTTTATGGTTCTCTACTTCTATCTTATATTCTGTGATTATCTCAAAAGTTTCGGACTTGTGTTTCAATAGGAACATATGTCTGAATCTTGAGAGATCATCAGTGAATGTAATAAAGTACAAAGAACCGGTCCTGGCATGTGTAGACAAGGGACCTCATACATCAACATGTATCAATCCCAAGAGTTCACTAACTCTTTCTTTGTTTCCAATAAACGGAGCTGTGGTCATCTTATCTTTGTGACATGACCGACAAGTTTCACAAGATATAAATTTAAACTCATTTAAATATGTATCTAAATATAACTTCAGCTAGTCGGGTCGCATTGATATGACCTTGTCTACAATGCTTCAAGTAGGATCCGTTCATTTCTGAACTCTTCCTCTTGTGTGTGTTCTGTATGCTAAGAACTGTAGTTTGATTTAGAACGTCTATGCTTTTAGATAACGTTCCTGAACCGATCAACTCTTGATATAGGAAATGTTCAAAACATTATCCAACAATACAAAATTATATCCTTTCTTTACTAATAAAAAGAATGATATGATGTTGTATATCAGGTTCGGTATCTAATAACATTCGTTCAGAATCAACGTATTCTGGAAATACAGGGTGATATCTGCCAACAGTCTTGGATGCAACACTTGCATCATTTCCAACTCTTGAAACTTATCACCCGTTCTCAGTTCTCTACCTATTTGTAGCCCATGTAACAAATTACATTTGCGGGATCCTGATCCGGTATCTCATACCCAGAACGTAAAGGATACTGAGAAACAGTTCTTTATAATGAACACACCCGAAGAAGATGCATCAGCATGCATTTTCTTCGTTTGGGCTGCACGGGAATTCTGGTAATCCTCAATTTTCTGCTCTGTCTTATAACATTTATAAGTTGGAGTGGGACCAACGTTCCTTAGCGCAGTATAACAAGCGGGTTCGGTCAATACATCCGTATTATTATTTTGATTAAGGCGTGACATAGTCGCAACCAGGAGAGAGAGAGAAGAAAACACTCAGCGTGCGCTTTTAAAAGATTAGATTGGTTATCAATTTATCTAATCAGGATGTCTCCCACTGTTTTAGTCAAATCTTCCTTCAAACCCTAAAAGGAAAGAGTAGCCGGGATTAATTACACCTTACAAGTTCGCCAATCTTTCAGCCAGGCCAGTGCCGGTACTTTGAGGGAGGTTCCCCGTGCTTTCGCACGGACCTAATTAAAATAAACCTCGTCTTCCCAGGGACGTAACCTTGTTAACACCTTTCTAGACACCTACTTGATCGGCTAATTGTAATGTGTAAAACTCTCCCAGGAGTAACTCTTACTCGCAGCGGGTATTGGGATCCAACTATCTCATAGAAGGTATGCAATCTCATTGCAAATTTCAACACTTGAAATTCCCAATAATATTTTACCTCTAGCAGCTATATGACCTTAACATAGTCAACAAATCATAAGTGCTAGTTAAGTTCAACCCGTCATTTCCCGATTGAATTAAACCCACCCGCACGACCCTTAACATAGTCAACAAAGTCGCACGACTACCCTAATCCAATCGCATCATATGCTTATACAGATTAGCGCTAATCAGCTACCGCACACTACGCCTTAACATAGTCAACAAACGTAGCACGAATACTAACTAGTACTTATCTGAAATGACGGAGGGCTACGACAGATTTTTAAGAAAACCTTTTGCGTAATGAACTTGATATCGTCGTAAAATCGAGTGATTTAAAATGGAGTGTTTTTTAGGCTTTTCTAGTTTCGCTAAAGAGGTCACTCCCGGTGAAGGGATCGTCGGCTCTTTCCTTATCGAATAAGGTGTAGGATATTTCACAAATATCACTATGCAAAGAAAAAACTATAAAAGCAAGACAAACCGAGTTTGTAGCATCTGCTAGTTTCACTAAAGAGGTCACTTCCGGTGAAGGGATCTCGGCCCTTTCCTTATCGAATAAGGTGCTGGATGTTCTACAAGGAACACCGCTATGCAAAGCAAGAACTAGAGCTACCAGTTTTTAAACAAGTTTCTATAATATCTTTAGGTTTCTTTTAGTTTCATTAATCTCATTAATGAATTCCCATTTTATTTTGCTTCACAAGCATCACATTTGAAACGAAATCTGCAATATAACAAATATCTCATATATATAATATAAATATTCGTCTCATGCGGTAATATGATCTCATCACAGAACATTGCAGCAGAAGAACAAATATGAAATATTGGATATACTAGGACGCCCGTGTTTTAATACGAGCCTGTATAAAACACTAATTCCACGGTCGTGATGAATAGCCAAACCCACATCCCTAGACCCCTACGAGAGCAGCAAGCAATACTGCCAATTCTAGGGTTAGGAGACACGGTCTCGACTCCTCGAGATGGTCTCCCACTGGACCCTAAAACCCGGTTACTTGTGCTCCCCGCCTTGGGTCTACCTAATGCGGAAAAGTAAATAATATACAATGGTGACATCATCTTCTGTCCGGAAGTGCTCCAATAAAAGAATACTACATACAAATTAATTTTATATGAATGAAAATAAAAAACTCTCATCTTACATAAAACCCCCGGCTATTCAGAATGCGACGATCCAATATAACATATCACAGCAACATATAATATCTCATATCATCAACGTAAGCAAGTATGCGTATCACGATTGTCGTTGATGTATAGCAACGAAACCGCGATATACCACATATTATGCTTACGGTCACAGAAAAGAAAGTGTAAAACTACAACAGTTGGAATCCGCAACCACCTTAGACATCGCATGCCTAACCAAATGAATTCCTTAGACATCGCATGCCTAACAATTATAAACCCCGCATTTTAGTCTCATTATCGAAAACACTTTTCAATATCAAGTTGGGCAATTCAACAAGATTCCCGACATACTGATCGAATGCTCGTCGCAAACTTTAGTAGACGGCTGCACCCCCGGACTGTAGGGTTCCTAGGCACACTCAAGAGGTTCCACAAGGCATCAACCATGCCAAATTCAAAAATTTATGTGCCGAGAAACCCTATGCAAGATCGTTAACTAGAGATTAAGCGAAAAGCAAGCAAGCAAACTACTTTGCTACAAAGTGAAAGGGATTACAACCTTTGTAGATCCGGTCCTCCACTTCCAAAGCTCCGTGTAGACGTCCCTCCACTGCGATCATCGGAATCCCGGACTCTAGCGTTGGTTTCATCGGAGAAATGAGCGGGCTAGGTCGTTGACTTCGATGCCGAAGATGATCTACGTCGAGACGACTCAAACTCAAGCTCCATCTTCACTTGGTCATGAACCTTGTGAAGAAAACACCCTATACAACATGGCAAGTGGTAGAGGATGAAGAAATAGGAAGTGGGTTCACTTTGGATTTGGATTTCTCACTTGATTTCATCACTTAGAATTTTCAAGAAAGCTTTTCTTTTCTTCATCAAGAAGAAGAAGAAGGAAAATGAAAAAGAATTAACATAAAAGAAAATTCAAGTGAATCTTATCATAATGCAACCATGGGTAAGTTTAACTCATGTAGAGAGCAAACCATAGTTTAGGTAAAGGTTAGGTTTAAGAACAAAACAAAATGGCTAGACTTTTCAAAGATGCTAAAAGCTTCATGAAGCTTCAAGTATAATACAAGAAAAGCCACCATTTTGTTTAATCAAAATAAATAAAGAAAATAAAACCCTAACCATTAACTAAACATGGTGTACATCAAACACATACCCAAGTTTGCATGTATCATTCAACATGATACAATCTAGTGCACAAACATATATCAAATAGACAATGTGCACAATCTAGTGAGAAAAATAATCTTAAGTGAACCAATATTAGTTAATGTAAAGTAATATATCAAATATATAATTATACATTAAATCATTAAATCAACACTTGATTTAATGATCCGGTCATATCGCATATAACCGACTAATATCAAGTGTATCAATGTATCGAATCAACACTTGATTCGGTAACCCGGCTATATCTCATATAACCGTCCAATGATACAAATCGCGAGAATAGAATACAGTATCACATACTGGTATTATTCTCGGTCTCGCACATATCTCATATGCGCTCCTATTTCGTTTCGCTTGAGCCAGGAAACTTCTGTGTAGGACTCTAAAGACTCGTCAATACACCGGTAGTAGGTGATGATCATATCAAACACCCACAAGCCGCAAGCGGTCTGCTAAACGTAACGGCCACCCGGGTATTGAGCGATCAGAAGATCAACGAGCAAGCCCGCTCACACTCCTGTGAATCCAACCAGTAACACTTACCGTACAGTCCGGTCTCGTCGTCTGATATGTCGCATATCTCGCCTAGGGGTGGTAAACGTCAGACCCCAGTAGCTCGATAAGTCGTGTCGATATGAGGTCTATAACAGTTCGAGAAACTACTGGTAACACTTACCAGTAAATCTCAGCAACCCTGGCCAGGGATTTCCTGTTATAGCCAATCGAACACAGCACAACATCAACTCCCTATACCGGGAGAGTCGAATCCCCTCCTATCGCTCATTGCCTCCATGTGAATCAGGACTGTACCCAAAAACCACCATTTTGCACGCCCTCTTGGACGTGGTAAGGTGGAAATCAAAGCACAGTAGGAATCATACAAGACTCTATGAAGATTTCGGGTCAACAGACTAACCTGTACCAGTGTCACCAGAGAACTGCCATCTGACATAAGGTATAATACCATCTGCGAGTTCTCGGCGAGTTCGTCCAGTGTACCCACTCTCCACTGAGCACCCGTATATCATCTCTGATGTCAAACACTAATGGATATGGGATCATCCATCGCCTATCAGTATGGGTCGAGAAGGTATTCGCTAGTCTACTCTGGTATATCGATGCCCCGTCTCGATACACCCACTACTAGGGACCTTGAAGGATGTACTTATGGACTACCATGTCCCCACTAGTTTGATCCGCATCATAGTCCAGGTAGTCAAGTACACATCCTAAGGGCTTTACCAACATGTAACAGAGAGACAATCAGTGTACACGTTAAGATAAAGAGCAACCAGATAGCATAGTATCATGTCGAGCAAGAAAGTCCTCCCTATATATGTCCAAGCATCCACTACAATATACATCCTATGTATAGTAATGGCCTCTAGGGCATACATATAACTAATAATCTCCCACTTGCACTAGGGCCATCTGATAGCAGTGGTTGTAGTATTTCATACTCAACCATCCCATAAAAGTCTCTCTCTGGGAAAAGGCCTTTGTGAGTGGATCTGCCGTGTTGTCCTCTGAGTCTACTCTCCTAACCTCGATCTCCTTGGAGATCAACCATCTCCATGATCATGTGATACTGCCTTAGAATATGTCTGGATCACTGATGGGACGGACGTTCCTTGGCATAAGCCACAACTCCATTGTCACACAATGGTAGGAACGAAGTTCATCTCATGAACTTATATATATATATATCCAGACTGCCTCTTTGGTAGCATCCTTGGTAACGATGTATCTTGCCTTTAATCGTCTAGTAAGTCACGGTATCTAGCTTGGAACTCTTCCAACATACCGTCCCTCTACTGAGGGTAAAGACAATGCATGTGACTGACTTTCAGTCGTCCTTATCACCCTGGAATCTTTCCAGTGATTCTCCCAAGGATCGATTGATACCATCTCACTACAAGTAGTGAGTATTCTAATATCCAATTAGATCTATCTCATACATCCAAAACCCAGGATTTAGCAGTTATCACTTTGATCCTATATGGAGAATCCTTGTGATAAGTGGAGATTGACCGAGCGTAGCATAGGAAACTCCTTCCCCATCTAAAGTATGTCATCCACGTACTCTACGAGGATCACCACCATACTCCCTACTACCTTCTTGTTTATACAAGGTTCATCTACCATTTTGATGATGTCAAACTCTTTGACTAACTCATCAAAACAGATGTTCCAACTCCGCGATGCTAGCTTTAATCTGTAAAGCAACTTGCACACGTTTCCGCTGTTCCCACTGTCTACAGCTCTCTGGCTGTGTTCTTATAGACGTTGTCTTCTAAAACAACATTTAGAAAAGCAGTCATGACACCCAACCGCCAGATACCGTAGTGATGGTATGTAGCCGTGGCAAGTAGGATCTGGATGGACTTAAGCATTGGGCCTTGAAAAAGGTTTCATCATTAGCCACAATTGGTCTATGATGCAAACCTTTGACAAGTCTAGCTTTGAAAGTCTCAACTTTTCCATGTACACCAAGTAATCTTCTCAAGATATACTTGCTCCTGATGGGGATTTAACCCTTCAGATAAAGCAACCAAAGTCCATACTTTGTTGGTGTATAAAGATTCCATCTCAGATCACTAAGCATCCAGCCATTCTTATAGAGTCTTACTCCTGATGGCCAGCTCGAAACTAGTTGGGTCATCATCTCATGATGCAATCCTTGCTCCCACTGTCATAGAGAAACTAAAGTATCTCTCAGGCGGATGAGGAACCCTACTAGATCGGCGGAGAGGTTGAGGTTCGTTGGTTGCTATTGAATCCTTTGGTTCTACCAAATCATCTGCTGTAGTTTGTATAGCTGGAACCTTTCCAGTTCTACATAACAGACCTTGTCATGAGTTTGTCCGGATTTTGCTTTTAGATATAGGCCGGACAACCCCAAATCTTAACAAACTTAAGATATGGGCTCTTCCCTTTCGATATCACATATGAAGTGGTAGGCATCTGATTTGATTGAAACCCTATTCAATAGGTATGCAGCTTCTTAAGTGCATAACTCCCAAAAAGAAAATGGGAAACTCAGTAGTACTTATCATAGAGCACACCATATCTCATAGGGTGCTATTGCTCCACCTCGATATACCATCGTGCTATGGTGTATACGGAGGAGTAATGCTGAGAGAGAATCTCATTCTCCTTTAGAATAATCCAGGAATTCCGTGATCAAGTATTCTCCTCCTTGATCGCATCAAAGCATATAATACTTATACCCGTTTTGGTTCTCTACTTCTAACTTATATTCTGTGAATATCTCAAAAGCTTCGGAATTGTGTTTCAACAGGAACATATGTCTGAATCTTGAGAGATCATCAGAGAATGTAATGAAGTACAAAGAACCGATCTTGGCATGTGTAGACAGGGGACCTTCATACATCAACATGTATCATCCCAAGAGTTTACTAACTCTTTCACTGTTTCTAATAAACAGAGCTATGGTCAACTAATCTTTGTGACATGACTGGCAAGTTTCACAAGATGTAAATTCAAACTGATTTAAATATGCATCTAAAATGTAACTTAGCTAGTCGGGTCACATTGTTATGACCTAGTCTATAATGCCTCAAGAAGAATTCGTTCATTTCTGAACTCTTCCTCTCGTGTGTGTTCTATATACTAGGAACTGTAGTTTGATTTAGAACGTCAATGCTTTTAGATAACGTACCTGAACCGATCAACTTTTGAAATGTTCAAAACAATGTTCAACAATACAAAATTATATCCTTTCTTTATTAAATAAAGAGATTGATATGATTTTGTATATCAGGTTCGGTATCTAATAACATTTGTTCAGAATCAATGTATTTAGAAATACAGGGTGATAGTGACCAACAGACTTGGCTGCAACACTTGCACCGTTTTCTGTCTCATGAAACTTATCACCCGTTCTCAGTTCTTTATCTATCTGTAGCCCATGTAATAGATTACATATGCGGGATCCTGATCCGGTATCACATACCCAGGACGTAAAGGATACTGAGAAACAGTTCTATGTAACGAACACACCCGAAGATGATGCATCAGCATGCACTTTCTTCATTTGGGCGGCATGGGAATTCTGGTAATCCCCAATTTCCTGCTCTATCTTATAACAATTATAAGTTGGAGCGGGACCAACGTTCCCCAGCTCAGTATAACAAGCGGTTTCGGTCAATATATCCGTATTATTATCTTGATTAAGGCGTGATATGGTCGCTACCTGGAGAGAGAGAGAGAAGAAAACACTCAGCGTATGCTCTTGCAAGATCAGATTGGTTATTATTTTATCTAATCAGGATGGCTCCCACTGTTTTAATCAAATCTTCCTTTAAACCCTAAAAGGAAAGACTAGCCGGGATTAATTACACACTATAAGTTCGCCAATCTTTCAGCCAGGCCAGTGTCGGTACTTTGAGGGAGGTCCTCCGTGCTTTCGCACGAACCTAATTATTGTAAACCTCGTTTTCCCAGAGGCTTAACCTCGTTAACACCTTTCTAGACACCTACTTGATCGGCTAATTGTAATGTGTAAAACTCTCCCAGGAGTAACTCTTACTCGCAGCGGGTATTGGGATCCAACTATCTCATAGAAGGTATGCAATCTCATTTCAAATTTCAACACTTGAAATTCCCGATAATCTTTTACCCCTAGCGTCCTATGACCTTGACGGAGGCCAAACTACCCATAGTCCGCTAGTCAAGTTCAACCCGTCATTTCCTGATTGTATTAAACCCACCCGCATGACCCTTGACGGAGGCCAAACAACGCCGTACGAATACCCTAATCCAATCGCATCATATGCTAGCAGATAAGCACTAGTTAGCTACCGTACACTACGCCTTGACGGAGGCCAAACTACCGCAGCACGAAAACTAACTAGTACTTATCTGAAATGACGGAGGGCTACGACATGTTGTTTCTGAAAACCTATTGCGTAATGAACTTGATATCGTTGTAGAATCAAATGATTTTGAAATGGAGTGTTTTTGAGGCTTTTCTAGTTTTGCTAAAGGGGTCACTCCCGATGAAGGGATCGTCGGCCCTTTCCTCGACGAATGAGGTGCAGGTTATATCATATATACCACTATGCAAAGCCAAAACTCCAAAAGCAATCAAAATACAAACCGAGGGTTGTAGCATCTGCCAGTTATTGCTAAAGGGGTCACTCCCGGTGAAGGGATCTCGGCCCTTTCCTCATCGAATAAGGTGCAGGATGTTCTACAAGGAACACCGCGATGCAAAGCAAGAAATGTAGCTACCTGTTTTTGAAAATTCGATTCCACAACATCTTAGGTTTCTTTTCTTTCATTAATCACATTAATGAAGTCCCATCATTTAATTCCACCTAAACATCACAGATAAATACGACGGACACTTATGCCATCCGTATTCGCCTCGATGTCCCCTCGTGCACCGTTAGGTTAGGTAACTAACAGTAGAGCGGGGCAGGGCTAGCGCGGGTGTAAAACATAAGTAACGTCTATATAATATATCGTATATACTATATATAGTATCCATCACAACATATCAAATGATCACATCACAGATAATGCAGCAGAAAATAACATATGAAATATTGGATATACTAGAACGTCCGTGTTTTATTTTGAGCCTGAATAAAACACGGATTCCACGGTAATGATGAATAGCCAATCCCACACCCCTAGACCCCTACGAGAGCGGCAAGCAACCCTACCAATTCTAGGGTTAGGAAACCCGGACACGACTCCTCGAGATGGTCTCCCACTGGACCCTAGAACCCGGTTACTTGTGCTCTCCTCCTTAGGTCTATCCTAATGCGGAAAAGTAAATAATATACAAATGGTGACAACTTCCGCAACTTGGAAGTTCCCCAATAAAAGAATATTACATACAAGTTTTTACATGAATGAAAAAGAAAAACACTCATCTCACATAAAAAAAACCCCGGCTATTCAAACGCGACGATCCAATATAACATATCCAGCAACACATAACATCACATGTCATCAACGTAAGTAAATATGCCCATCCCGATTGTCGTTGACATATAGCAACAAAACCAGCGATATCACATATTACACTTACGATCGCAGAAAAGAAAGTGTAAAACTACAACAGTTGGAATCCG
Organism: Agapanthus africanus; assembly: GCA_030015575.1. Taxonomy (NCBI): domain Eukaryota; kingdom Viridiplantae; phylum Streptophyta; class Magnoliopsida; order Asparagales; family Amaryllidaceae; genus Agapanthus; species Agapanthus africanus. The sequence continues at coordinate 184,667,170 of CM057346.1, read as the reverse complement.
CAACCTCTTTAGACATCGCATGCCTAATCAAATGAATTCCTTAGACATCGCATGCCTAACAATTATAAACCCCGCATTTTAGTCTCTTTATCGAAAACACTTTTCAATACCAAGTCGGGCAATTCAACAAGATTCCCGACATCCTGATCGAATGCTCGTCGTAAACTTTAGTAGACGGTCGCACCCCCGATACCATCGACGAAGTGCACTAAGGCGGAACACCGCTGCCATGAGCACCCAAACGGATGCTTTTTGGTGACGGGGTTCTCCTACAGTCACTTGGTCGGGGCTATGAGGTGTAGTTGTCTATTAAGTTTACCGGCAAGTATCCGCGCACGCAACGTGATTGCGACGGAATTTTGATCACATCAAAATTTCGTGGCAACCATTCAAACGAGACTAAACTGCTGGATTTATAACATTCAAATCAGTTATCTCATAACTATTTGTGGATTCCAAATATTGTATCACATTCCAGATAAATAGAAAATGTTAAACTTTCCGATCGAACAATCAAACATCCAAGTTTTCCCGAAACAGCTCAACACATGAAATAAGTTTAAAAACATTCACTTCATGCCACAGTACCAACGGTCCAGCCGTAGAAGGGTCAAGCCAACGCCTCACATGTGGCATGCCGTACTGCCCCAAACCTTAAGGTTCAAAGGGCAGTTCAAGACGGTCACATAATCGAGTTAAGGTTTGTTGTCTTCTAGAGGGTCCATCGCATTACTTGCACTACTTAGAACGTTCTCAAACTACGGAAAAATCCAACACTTGGAAATTTCCCGGCAGGGGAAAAATTGGGTATTTATATCCGGTCAAACTTTTAACATGTTCTAAAATTACCCGGAAAAACACATAGACAAAATTAAACAATCCGATCGAATACACCCCAGATAACTCAACTCTTGAGTGTAATTTAAAAATTCCCAGAAAACACAGGAAATTCAGTTTGACATTACTGTGCAGAGCACGTGACAAGAGTCACATTTATGGCCGCGGAACCGCCGCGAAAGCCAGGTTGGCGCCGCGGTTCCGCGGATCATTAGCCGACTTAGGAGCACGTGCTATACAGTAACTCCCATAATTACCTGCTGTATTTTTTGGATATTTTTAATTTGGAAAAATCTACAGTTTGTAAAAATGTACAGAGAGGGGTTGCGATTAGGGTTTCGGGGTTCGATCGGGTTTCTAACTACGTCTACATATCGCCTAAAGCTCTAGCTAGGCTCTGATACCACTGTAGGGTTCCTAGCCACACTCAAGAGGTTCCACAAGGCATCAACCATGCCAAATTCAAAAATTTATGTGCCGAGAAACCCTATGCAAGATCGTTAACTAGAGATTAAGCGAAAAGCAAGCAAGCAAACTACTTTGCTACAAAGTTAATGGGATTACAACCTTTGTAGATCCGGTCCTCCACTTCCAAAGCTCTGTGTAGACGTCCCCCCACTGCGATCATCGGAATCCCGGACTTTAGCGTTGGTTTCATCGGAGAAATGAGCGGGCTAGGTCGTTGACGTCGATGCCGAAGATGATCTACGTCGAGGCGACTCAAACTCAAGCTCCATCTTCACTTGGTCAAGAACCTTGTGAAGAAAACACCCTATACAACATGGCAAGTGGTACAGGATGAAGAAATAGGAAGTGGGTTCACTTTGGATTTGGATTTCTCACTTGATTTCATCACTTAGAATTTTCAAGAAAGCTTTTCTTTTCTTCATCAAGAAGAAGAAGAAGGAAAATGAAAAAGAATTAACTTAAAAGAAAATTCAAGTGAATCTTATCATAATGCAACCATTGGTAAGTTTAACTCATGTAGAGAGCAAACCATAGTTTAGGTAATGGTTAGCTTTAAGAACAAAACAAAATGGCTAGACTTTTCAAAGATGCTAAAAGCTTCATGAAGCTTCAAGTACGTTCGCCGTGGACCAAGTCTTCACCAAGGCGCCTATCAGCTAGTCACGGCAGACGGAGCCAGGACACTTCTAATACAAGAAAAGCCACCATTTTGTTTAATCAAAATAAATAAAGAAAATAAAACCCTAACCATTAACTAAACATGGTGTACATCAAACACGTACCCAAGTTTGCATGTATCATTCAACATGATACAATCTAGTGCACAAACATATATCAAATCTACAATGTGCACAATCTAGTGAGAAAAATAATCTTAAGTGAACCAATATTAGTTAATGTAAAGTAATATATCAAATATATAATTATACATTAAATCATTAAATCTACACTTGATTTAATGATCCGGTCATATCGCATATAACCGACTAATATCAAGTGTATCAATGTATCGAATCAACACTTGATTCGGTAACACGGCTATATTTCATATAACCGTCCAATGATACAAATCGCGAGAATAGAATACAGTATCACATACTGGTATTATTCTCGGTCCTGCATATATCTCATATGCGCTCCTATTTCGTTTCGCTTGAGCCAGGAAACCTCTGTGTAGGACTCTAAAGACTCGTCAATACGCCGGCAGTAGGTGATGATCATATCAAACACCCACAAGGAGCAAGCGGTCTGCTAAACGTAACGGCCATCCGGGTATTGAGCGATCAGAAGATCAACGAGCAAGCCCGCTCACACTCCTGTGAATCCAACCAGTAACACTTACCGTACATTCCGGTCTCGTCGTCTGATATGTCGCATATCTCGCCTAGGGGTAGTAAACGTCAGACCCCAGTAGCTCGATAAGTCGTGTCGATATGAGGTCTATAACAGTTCGAGAAACTACTGGTAACACTTACCAGTAAATCTCAGCAACCCTGGCCAGGGATTTTCGGTTATAGCCAATCGAACACAGCACAACATCAACTCCCTATACCGAGAGAGACGAATCCCCTCCTATCATTCATTGCCTCCATGTGAATCGGGATTGTACCCAAAAACCACCATTTTGCATGCCCTCTTGGACGTGGTAAGGTGGAAATCAAAGCACGGTGGGAATTGTAAGTCTACGCTAGCGCCCCGGCCGTCTACAGACGCCAAATGCGGAACAAAAACTTTTAAACTGGCGCTATCGTATACTTTAACCCGGATCTTCCATTATTGCTAAACTAACAAACTGTAAAGAGTGTAGAAAGGTTATACCGAACGATCCGAGTCTTTCGTTCTTTAACCATCATCCCACGCTCCGTTGCGGCTGCTCCGATCTCGTCGATCTCCGATCTGCTCGTCCAGGTGGCACCACATCACTGATTCTTTAAACGGGCACCCGCCTCTGACTTGAGGCAACTCGGTCGTCAAGTTTGCTAGAAGAGACGACCAAGAATGATGTAGAGAATGAGTAGATGACTTTGTCTCGTTCCGTCTAAAGCTATGGACGGACAGTTAATGAAGTTGCCACTCGAATCGGGTGATGGAATGAAATGAGCTGTGAAATTCCATGCACCCTAAATGCTATCATAATCTTTTTACAAATGAATCATCTCAAGTGAGTGAGAGTGAGGAGAGAGAGGGGGCCGGCCACTTATAGGAGTGGTGGGGTGACCGTAGGAGAGGGAAGAGTAACCAAAGGATAAATATCATAATGTGAACACAAAATAATATCTTAAGGAAAACAAGAAATGGTTAAAATCAAAGCATGAGTCACAAGACACCTCACCAAATCTAGAACCTTCTAGAACCTTCTAGAAGCATGACTCACTCTCATCCAAGAAAAGATAAATCCGTCTTTAATCGAATGTTAAAAGACGGCTGATAGAAAACTGGAAACTGGCAACTTCCAAAAGTGATCCTGAAACGACTTTCAGGATAACCCCGTAACTGTATAAATATACCCGCATTTGTATTACGACCGAATACAAATGCAACTGAGACAAAGATATTATACCTACTCAATATAATACTCGGATCCGGCTTAAACCAAAGCCGACCAGTATCATCTGCCCGAAAAATAACACGTGCGTAAACGCACGTGCATTTTCCGAACCCTGCCATAAAACCATACGGCCTCTACAACGTTTCGCCCGAACTTGGGAAACTGTCTGTGGGGGACTCTAATGACTCGTCAGTACCCTGGCAGTGGGTTTAACCACAAACCGTCAGTGGCACTAGCTATGCGTAACGGCTGCCCATGGACTGACCTCAAGGGAGGCTGATGAGCCAACTCAAGGGAGGCCGATAAGCGAACTCATCCAGAAACCCTACTGAGCCTAACAGTGACAATGTATATACAGTCCGGTCCGTTCGTCAATGAGTATCGCATATCCACCTAGGGGACTAGTAACGTCAGACCCCCAGAAGCAGTATAAGTCGTGTCGGAGTGTAGCCCAAAAACACCCTGAGATACTACTGGAGTACCTACCAGTAAATCTCCTGCCATGGCCATGGACTTTGTGTAATGGCTCTCCTAGACACAGCACGACCTCGCCCCCAATACCGGGAGAGACGAATCCCCTGCCGATCCGCTCACGTGCCTCCATATAGCTCGGGACTGTACCCAAAAGCTACATGTTTGCACGACTCCTTTGAGCCGTGGTAGGGTAGAAATCAAAGCACAGTGGGAACTCACACGAGACAAATGACGACCTCAGGTCGATGAACTAACCTGTACACATGTCACCTGGGAACTGCTATCTGACGATAGGTATAGTACTAACTAGCAGATTCCCGGCGAGTCCTGTCCGGTGTACTCATAACCCAATGAGCACCTGTATAGATCTTAGGTGATCCAACTGACACCAGTGGCTTGTGAGACCGGCCACCGCCCCTCGTCGGGGTCTCGACTGTTTACACTAGTCTACTCCGGAGTATCGATGCCCTGTCTCGAAACTCCCACGACTAGGGACCACAATTAAGGATATGCGTATAAACTACCCAACTCTCACGTATATGATCGCCATCATACAGTTGGCAGTAAAGCAAGATCCTAAGGGCTCTATCAAAGTGTAACATGCAATCAGTCACCTGAACATGTACACGACTGATAAAGGCAAACCAGATAGCATACTATCATCTCGAGTAAGACTGTCCTACCGGGATAGGTCCTCCGCAATCATTGCAATCACGTACCTGCGATCCAATAATTGACTATGAGGGCACTATCTCCAACAATCTCCCACTTGCACTCAAGGCTAATATTGCGATGTCGACTACTCACAGCCCGTGTGAAACCGAACATCCAACTCCTCTACTAATCAGTTTCACAAAGCCCGTTTGTAAAACTATTGTGTTCGAGAAATAGCCTCAGTGAGTGGATCCGCCTAGATGTTTCTTTCTATATCTCTCTAAATCTCAAATTCGCGGAGAAAGCCATCTCCTAAATTGAGTAATACTTGTCTTAGAATATGTCTGGAAATCTGATGGGACCTAGTTCATAAATGAACTCCAAATCCAAACTTCTTAGACTGTATCGATCACTGAACCTAATCAGTATCCGGCACCATGCCTCCCACAGTATCCTCTTGGACCACCTGTCCATAATACCGTCCCTCTTCGTCAGAGGGAAAACTATAACTCTGACAATCACTCTGTCATCCTTGTCACCTTTGAAGCCTGGAATGATGATCGTCTCCCGAAGGAGGCTGCCGTCATCTAATCCGTAGAACAAGCACCTATGTTCTAAAACTGCTTCCTTATGTTTCTCCAGGATTGGATTAATACAAACTCATTGCATCTAGTGCAAAAACAACATCTGGTGTGGTACTTGACATCTCATGATTGACTCAATTGCCTAAGCAAGTGATCTGCCAATCATGCCCATCCCTCTCCCCTTTAGTCTGTAAGACATCTTTAGAGAGGGTGACTCCATCACCTGCAGGTACTCCACCGTGCTAGGAGTCAACTATTCTAAAAACCATTAGAATATCCGTCAAAGTACCCACATTGGGAAACTACCTAAATCCAGATCAAAAACCATAGATCCAGATTCCAGAATGTCAAATATTATATCCATATCCTGTCTGGAGAAACAACTGTGTGACGACCACAGTACAACCGACCGTAGTATAGGAATTTTACTTCCCACTCTGTGTATGTCATTCAGATACCATGACATCACACCCTACTACCCTCTTAACAGATCCATCCCTTATTCTGATTGAAGTCAAACCCATGACTGTCACATCAAAAATAGATGATCTATCTCCGCTATAACTGCTTAGGTCTATAAATAGACATAAGCTACTTGCCCACTAAACTTCTGCTGCTCCCACTGACTACGACAACCCTCCTACCGGGTCTCATATCCTGGAACAACAGTAGTGCCAAGTCTGGGTAGATTAGAACCTCCCTATCACCGTCCTTGAGGTTACCTAAGTACCTCTCGGGTGTCTGAGGTTATCCACCATATCTGCGGAGTGGCTAATGGAATGTCAAACCTGATTGAATATATAAGTCCTATTAAATTTTCCGTAATCGTTCGCGGTTCTGGAATCACTTCCAGTTCTACCATACTCCCACTACTGTTTTCTGAAAAAGATCCATTTTACTAAAACTGTGGCGAGTCAAGAACAATATCACTATTGATCTTCCAAATGGTAGAATATCATCCCTCGTCATAGCCAGGGTCAACCCACAAACAGCCATTACAGAAACGTGCCCTGAGTTATCCAGAGTCTGGTTTTAAGCATAAGCTGGACAACTCCCCGTACCTTAACATCTTTTAAGGTACGAACTATTCTATATCCAATATAGAAACTTTGGCACTTATTTAATTGGAACCATATTCAAATCATGCAGCTGTCTCCAGTGTATATCACTTTAATGGAAAGAGGCTAATCAGCATTACTCAACTTAGGAATCCATCCAATTATGAGTAACCTGAAAGAGAAACAAGTTTCTCAAAAACCATTACTATCATCTGAATACCAATCACAAGAATCTACATCTTCGATCTCTTTGAAGAATCCCGATACTTGTGATACCTGGTTCTCTACTTTATTCTTATACCCACAACTTCTCAAAACTTAGACCTTGTATTTCAACGAAATACTTGTCCAAATACTAGAGAAGTTATAAGTAAATAGAACATAGTACGAGGACCTACCCCTTTGTCCTGATGGACACTGGACAACATACAATACTCTGTATAAGTCCGCTGAGTTAAACAACTCATAACCTGTGCGTCGTAGGTTGAAAACTGTACCCTGGCGATTTCCTCAAATATCACCAATTACAACGAATTCCGACATAATGAGGATAATCACCTAATTCCCAATAACTTACTCCCACTCATCATCTGTAAAACCATACAGATATGAGAATGAAACCTGGTAAATACATACCCTTGGAGTAAGTGTCTAATCGGAAAAACAGTTTTCTTTTAACAATGCACTGAAACATGAAAATGTTTCGAAAGGGTATCCTGGTATTCATAGTAATGCCTCTTCCATAATCCAATTCATGACTTCAACCGTATATTTTATTGCCATCTCTCCAAATCCCTTTATTTTTCTTTAGTCGTTACCTTCTGTACACCATTGTTAGGCTAAATGGTTTTCTTCCTTCCCAACCGTTCGGCACCAGCCTATGGTTTGGAAGAAGACTATCCAGTAAGCATAATAGGTGTACCCTCCTAAACCAAAGAGTACTCGCATCTCGAGAGAAGGTGATGATAAAAGACAACTGAATAATACCTTATTCTTTTAAAAGTGAAATAGGAGTGGCGATGAAGTACGCGGTTTTGGTCGTGAATGATAACAGTCGCAATTTACTTTGCCCTCTTTCTAATCCCTTTATTTTGTCTTTAGTTATTACCTTCTGCACACCCTACTTAGGCTAATTGGTTTTCTTCATTCCCTACCTTTCGGCACCTGCCTATGGTTTGGAATAAGACTATCCAATAAGCGTAATAGGTGTACTCTCCTAAACCAAGGAGCCCTCGCAACCTGAGAGAAGGTGATAATAAAAGACAACTGAATAAACCAATTCTATTTCTCCTGAACCTTGATCCATCCTCGAAGAAGTCCCTTCGAGTTCGTATATAACCATACGATGGATCTATCCAATGGAAGTGGATATCCGTAGTAATACGGGTGTTCTGAGAAATTCAAAGGGTAAAAGAAGGAGTGGCAATGACTTATACAACATAGACTATCCAAAAGCCAGTATTTTAAGAAGGTTCGGTCAACCTGGTCACTGAGTCATAGTCTAGGGTCGGTCAAAGGTCGCTGCCAAAGAGAGAGAGAGAAAAGAAACACTCTGCGTGCACTCTAACCTAGATCAGAATGGTTATCACTTTATCTAATCCGGAAACCTCCCACTGTCCTGTCAAATTCTCCTCCAAACCTGAAAGAAGAATCAATCGGGATCACCCGAAGAGTAAACCAACTCATCAGTGGGAATCGGGATCCAACTCTCATCGCATGATAACGTGATGGAATGCATCCACGTTACTCATACTCCAGAAGGTATGCGCATACTTGGCAAGTTTCAGTTTCTTTAGAAACTCCCGATGTGATTTTTTTTGCCCCATGCTCTTATAACCTTGGCGTTGGTCAAAATGTCATAAGTCACATGCCAAGTTCTACCCGTCACTATCTTGTCAATTTGAACCCACCCGCACATGCCCTTGACTTTGGCCAAAATGGCAGAACGACTGTCCCAAACCAACTCATCTATCTATGCAACAATTGAATACCCAGCAGCTACCAAACACTATGCCTTGGCGTTGGTCAAAATACATAGCTTGAATACTACTGAATACCCAAAAGAAGTGACGGAGGGCTACGGCTGGTTTTTGGCGAAAAACCTTTAGCGTAGTGAACTTGATATCGCTGAAGGAACCTGATAGCTTTTTAAAATATAGTGGCGAAAACCTTTTGCTAAAGAGGTCACTCCCGGTGAAGGGATCTCGGCTCTTTCCTCGTGGAATGAGGTGCAGGATATTCCACTGAATACCGCTATGCAAAGCAACTTGTAATCGACTATAGTGAAGTTATTACCCTGACGCAAACTTCTGCCCAAGGGATCAGTCCCGGTGAAGGGATATCGGCCCTTGCCCCGTCGAATGAGGTGCAGGATATTCCACTGAATACCGCTATGCAAAACAAAAGGAAACGTCTTTGCAATAACACTTTTTAAATTTGTTCCAACAACTGAAAACAGGTTTGTTTTACTTTTTGCATTGATCAGAATCAACGCAGTCCCATCAATCAATCACACCAGAAAAGAACGAAAACAAAATGTACGTATATGCCATCCGCATTTGTCACTGGGTCCCGTCATCACCCGTTAGGTTACTTAACTAACGACAGAGCGGGGACTGGACTAGCGCGGGTGTAAAACATATACAACATCTAATAGTATATAAACCAATATACAATAATCGCTCCAGGCGTGATAATATGCAACATTACAGAAAGTAATAAGCATCACAGAACAATACAGATAATCTGGGATCCCCGGGTTTCACAGAGCCGCTGCTGAAACCCGACGTTCCCCTGTCATGTGGATAGCCTGTGCAATGAAACCTAGACCCCTACGGGTGCGGCAAGTTACCCGCCAAAACCTGAAGCGAGGTAGTCCCCACAGTATAGTGAATGGAACACCCGGCACTTCACGGAATCCGGTAATCTTGGGCACCCCTCCTTGGGTCAACCTGTACCCCCTACGAGTGCGGCGAATAGTCTGCCAATTTTAGAGTGGGGCCCCTCTGCCTCTCAAAGCCATGAGATGCGGACCCGTTGCCCTCCAGAACCCGGCTATCCGTGCACTCCGTCGCGGGGCAAAACCTAGTACAGTAATGAAAAATAGTACAACAGGTACATCGACCGCAACCTGGTCGTGCCCCAAAAGAATATTATACAACAGGCAGTGACGACAGTCCACAAGTTGGACGCTCACCCCGCAATATCAAATGTACAAATAAACTCAAACTGTACTGCCATTGCACACTGCTATCCACCACGACAAATCCGAAACATCACAGCACAACACAGAACATCAACGCGAATGTCACGTTCGCAAACCCGTCTAAAAGAACTATAGCAATCAGACGCGGTTTACCGATCAAATGACATTCCCGGTCGGAGATATAATGTAAGCACTGTAAACTAACATGTTTAAATTTCGATCGACAAAAATATCATAAAGTGGGCCCCACAACTTACTGGTGAACAGTAACAAAACCTGGGCCCAAAATATATATACCAAAAACCCCAATTTCCAGAGGGGAACACACAGACCAAATTTGGGAGCATGAACTCACCAAGTGGCCGCGGATGCGCGGCCAAACCATGGGTTTGGCCGCATTTCCGCGGCGGTTTGGAGGAATCAAGTGCCCAAATTTTGTCGTAGTTCTTAAAAAACCCTGCACAGTTTTCTGAGATGTGTGAAATATTTTTAGGACACCGTTTAAAATCAACAGAAACTGTCAAGCAAGAAAAATGCGATTTTTGATTTTCGGTTCGATCGATGTTTTAAACGCGTTAGCACAAGTTAGTATAGCAAAATGATTAGGCTCTGATACCACTGTAAGTCTACGCTAGCACCCCGGCCGTCTACAGACGCCAAATGCGGAACAAAAACTTTTAAACTGGCGCTATCGTATACTTTAACCCGGATCTTCCATTATTGCTAAACTAACAAACTTTAAAGAGTGTAGAAAGGTTATACCGAACGATCCGAGTCCTTCGTTCTTTAACCATCATCCCACGCTCCGTTGCGGCTGCTCCGATCTCGTCGATCTCCGATCTGCTCGTCCAGGTGGCACCACATCACTGATTCTTTAAACAGGCTCCCGCCTCTGACTTGAGGCAACTCGGTCGTCAAGTTTGCTAGAAGAGACGACCAAGAATGATGTAGAGAATGAGTAGATGACTTTGTCTCGTTCCGTCCAAAGCTATGGACGGACGGTTAATGAAGTTGCCACTCGAATCGGGTGATGGAATGAAATGAGCTGTGAAATTCCATGCACCCCAAATGCTATCATAATCTTTTTACAAATGAATCATCTCAAGTGAGTGAGAGTGAGGAGAGAGAGGGGGCCGGCCACTTATAGGAGTGGGGGGGTGACCGTAGGAGAGGGGAGAGTAACCAAAGGATAAATATCATAATGTGAACACAAAATAATATCTTAAGGAAAACAAGAAATGGTTAAAATCAAAGCATGAGTCACAAGACACCTCACCAAATCTAGAACCTTCTAGAACCTTCTAGAAGCATGACTCACTCTCATCCAAGAAAAGATAAATCCGTCTTTAACCGAATGTTAAAAGACGGCTGATAGAAAACTGGAAACTGGCAACTTCCAAAAGTGATCCTGAAACGACTTTCAGGATAACCCCGTAACTGTATAAATATACCCGCATTTGTATTACGACCGAATACAAATGCAACTGAGTCAAAGATATTATACCTACTCAATATAATACTCGGATCCGGCTTAAACCAAAGCCGACCAGTATCATCTGCCCGAAAAATAACACGTGCGTAAACGCACGTGCATTTTCCTAACCCTGCCATAAAACCATACGGCCTCTACAACGTTTCGCCCGAACTTGGGAAACTGTCTGTGGGGGACTCTAATGACTCGTCAGTACCCTGGCAGTGGGTTTAACCACAAACCGTCAGCGGCACTAGCTATGCGTAACGGCTGCCCATGGACTGACCTCAAGGGAGGCTGATGAGCCAACTCAAGGGAGGCCGATGAGCGAACTCATCCAGAAACCCTACTGAGCCTAACAGTGACAATGTATATACAGTCCGGTCCGTTCGTCAATGAGTATCGCATATCCACCTAGGGGGCTAGTAACGTCAGACCCCCAGAAGCAGTATAAGTCGTGTCGGAGTGTAGCCCAAAAACACCCTGAGATACTACTGGAGTACCTACCAGTAAATCTCCTGCCATGGCCATGGACTTTGTGTAATGGCTCTCCTAGACACAGCACGACCTCGCCCCCAATACCGGGAGAGACGAATCCCCTGCCGATCCGCTCACGTGCCTCCATATGGCTCGGGACTGTACCCAAAAGCTACCTGTTTGCACGACTCCTTTGAGCCGTGGTAGGGTAGAAATCAAAGCACAGTGGGAACTCACACGAGACAAATGACGACCTCAGGTCGATGAACTAACCTGTACACATGTCACCTGGGAACTGCTATCTGACGATAGGTATAGTACTAACTAGCAGATTCCCGGCGAGTCCTGTCCGGTGTACTCATAACCCAATGAGCACCTGTATACATCTTAGGTGATTCAACTGACACCAGTGGCTTGTGAGACCGGCCACCGCCCCTCGTCGGGGTCTCGACTGTATACACTAGTCTACTCCGGAGTATCGATGCCCTGTCTCGAAACTCCCACGACTAGGGACCACAATTAAGGATATGCGTATAAACTACCCAACTCTCACGTATATGATCGCCATCATACAGTTGGTAGTAAAGCAAGATCCTAAGGGCTCTATCAAAGTGTAACATGCAATCAGTCACCTGAACATGTACACGACTGATAAAGGCAAACCAGATAGCATACTATCATCTCGAGTAAGACTGTCCTACCGGGATAGGTCCTCCGCAATCATTGCAATCACGTACCTGCGATCCAATAATTGACTATGAGGGCACTATCTCCAACAGGAATCACACAAGACTCTATAACGATCTCGGATCAACAGACTAACCTGTACCAGTGTCACCAGAGAACTGCCATCTGACGTAAGGTATAATACCATCTGGGAGTTCTCGGCGAGTCCGTCCAGTGTACCCAGTCTCCACTGAGCACCCGTATATCATCTCTGATGTCAAACACCAATGGATATGGGATCATCCATCGCCCAACAGTATGGGTCGAGAAGGTATACGCTAGTCTACTCTGGTATATCGATGCCCCATCTCGATACACCCACGACTAGGGACCTTGAAGGATGTACTTATGGACTACCATGTCCCCACTAGTATGATCCGCATCATAGTCCAGGTAGTCAAGTACACATCCTAAGGGCTTTACCAACATGTAACAGAGAGACGATCAGTGTACACGTTAAGCTAAAGAGCAACCAGATAGCATACTATCATGTCGAGCAAGAAAGGCCTCCCTATATATGTCCAAGCATCCACTACAATATACATCAAATGTATAGTAATGGTCTCTAGGGCATACATATAACTAACACGGACGCCGTTGACGAAGTCCACTAAGGCGGAACACCGCTGCCGCGAGCACCCGAACGGATGCTTTTGGCAACGGGGTTCTCCTACAGTCACTTGGTCGGGGCTATAGGGCGTAGCTTTCTATTAAGTTTACCCGGCGAGTATCCACGTACGCTACGTGATTGCGACGAACTTTTGATCATATCAAAATCCCATGGCAACCGATTATTTGAGACTAAACTGCTTGATTTATAACATTCAAATTCGTTATCTCATAACTACATGTGGATTCCAAATATTGTATCACATTCCAGATAAAAAGACAGTGTTAAACTTTCCGATCGAATAATCAAACACCCAAGATTTCCCAAATAGCTCAACACTTGAGCGGAGTTCAAAAAGTATCCATCACATGCCACAGTACCAATGGTCCAGCCGTAGAAGGGTCAAGCCAACGCCTTACATGTGGCAACGCCGTACTGCCCCAAACCCTAAGGTTTAGAGGCAGTTCAAGACGGTCACATTATCGAGTTAAGGTTTGTGTTCTTCTAGAGGGTCCACCACGTTACTTGTATGATTTTCCGGAAGTTTCAAACTCGAGAAAAAATCCAGCTTCTGAAAAATTTTCCGACAGGGGAAAAAGTGAGTTATTGATATCCGTTCGAACTTTTTAACAGTTTCTAAAATTATCCAGAAAAACTTAAACGAAGTTAAATTATCCGATCGAATCAACGAGTCCCCAATACATCCCAGAAAACTCAACACTTGAGAAGAATTAAAAATATCCCAGAAACATGCAGCAGTTCCAACGGATGTTACTGTACAAAATTGAATCCATAATCCCACTGTAGCGCCGCGGAACCGCCGCGCAAGCAAGGGTACGGCCGCGGTTCCGCGGCGCAATGAAGGGATTGTGGGGTCGTTTTTTACAGTAATTCCTAAAATACCCTGCTAATTTTTTTGAGTATTTTTAATATGAAAAAATCAACATTTTTAGAAAATTTCCAGAAACTAGGGATTAACGGGTATCCGGAGTTCGATCGGACTTTAAACTTCACCTAGACTTCGCCTAAAGCTCTAGCTTGGCTCTGATACCACTGTAGGGCTACTAGGCACACGCACAAGGGTCTGCGAGGCATCAACCATGCCCGATTTAAAATTTAGCCGTGCTGAACAACCCTAAACCAAGATCTTAGACTAGAGATTAGGCGAAAACAAGCATGTTAAAGATTTTAAAACTAAGTGAGAGAGATTACAACCTTTATAGTCCGGTCCTTCACTTCTAAAGCTCCGTGTTGAGGTCCCTTCGCTGCGATCATCGTGCATCCGGACTCAAGAGAGGCTCCACGAAGAGAAAGATGCAAGCTTGCTTCCGATCTTCGCTGCGATCATCGTGCATCTGGACTCAAGAGAGGCTCTCACTCACTAAATGAAGTGAACACCCTCATCTAAATGGCAAGGGTAGATGAGAATAATGAAGTAGGATTTTAGTACTCATTTGTTTTCTTTAACTCACTCAAAATCATCACATCATAAAAAGCTAGAAAACTTTTCATGAAAGAACTCAAAGAAGAAGAAGAAGAATCATCGATCCTTTTGTGATGAACAATGAAAGTCAAGTATGAGGTTAGAAAATACAACCATGGTCAATGTAACCTTTGTAGAGATTTAACCAAGGCTAAAGGTTTGGGTTGGGTTAAGAATGAGTCACTTAAAATATCTATTATAATATCTTAGCTCATGACAAAATAAATCCTTCTAGAAGCATCAAGAAAGAACTAACCCAAATAAAACCCTAACCTTGTTTAATCTCCACTAAACATGTTGCATTAATAACCATATCATGTTACAATATTATATATCACATATATAATATTTATTGTAACAAAATAAAATAATACAATTAACATATATCGCATATATATCAATGTATTACCCGAGTGAGAAAAAGAATCTTTTAGTGAGTTTATATTAGTTAATGTAATTTAATATATCACATATATTATTATACATTAAATTATCGAATCAACACTTGATCTGATGACCCGGCTGATATCAAATATCACGAGAATATAATACGGTATCTCATATCGCATTATCCTCGGTCCTGCACATATCACATATATGCCCCTACTCCGTTTTTCCTGAGTCAAGAAACCTCTGTGTAGGACTCTAAAGAATCGTCAATACGCCGGCAGTAGGTGATGATCATATCAAACACCCACAAGCTGCAAGCGGTCAGCTAAACGTAACAGCCACCCAGGTATTGAGCGCTCAGAAGATCAACAAGAAAGCCTGTACATTCTCATGTGAATCCAGTCAGTAACACTCCCGTACCGTCCGGTCTCGTCGTCTGATATGTCGCATATCTCGCCTAGGGGTGGTATACGTCAGACCCAGTAGTTTGATAAGTCGTGTCGATATGAGGTACATAACAGTTCGAGAAATTACTGATAACACTTACCAGTAAATCTCAGCAACCCTGGCCAGGGATTTCCAGTTATAGCCAATCGAACACAGCACAACATCATCTCCCTATACCGGGAGAGACGGATCCCCTCCTATCGCTCATTGCCTCCATGTGATTCGGGACTGTACCCAAAAGCCACCTTTTTGAACACCCTCTTGGACGTGGTAAGATGAAAATCAAAGCACAGTGGGAATCACACAAGACTCTATGACGATCTCGGGTCTACAGACTACTCTGTACTAGTGTCACCAGAGAACAGCCATCTGACGTGAGATATAATACCATCTGGGAGTTCTCGGCGAGTCCGTCCAGTATACCCAGTCCCCACTGAGCACCCGTATACCTTCTCTGATCAAACACCAATGGATATGAGATCATCCATCGCCCATCATATGGGTCAAGAAGCGCATACGCTAGTCTACTCTGGAGTATCGATGCCCTGTCTCGGTACTCCTACGACTAGGAACAATTGAAGGATGTACTTGGCGACTACACTGTCCTCACTAGTATGATCCGCATCATAGTCCTGGTAGTCAAGTACTCATCCTAAGGGCTTATCAACATGTAACATAGAGACAATCAGAGTACATGCTAAGATAAAGTGTAACCAGATAGCATACTATCATGTCGAGCAAGAAAGTCCTCCCTATATATGTCCAAGCATCCACTACAATATAGATTGTATGTATAGTAATGGCCTCTATTGCATACATATAACTAACACACCAACAAAGTATGGATTTTGGAAGTTGCTCCTGAAGGGGTAAAATCCATTGGGAGCAAATGGATCTTTAAGAAGAAAGTTGGTGTAGATGGAAAAGTTGAGACTTTCAAACCTAGACTTGTTGCAAAAGGTTTTCGTCAACGACCAGGTGTGGATTATGATGAAACCTTTTCTCCAGTGGCTATGCTTAAATCCATCCAGATCCTACATGCCATTGCTGCATACCATGACTACGAAATCTGGTAAATGGATGTTAAGATCACCTTTCTAAATGGTGATTTGGAAGAAAGCATGTACTTGACTCAGCCAGAGGGCTTCGTAGACAGTGGGAGCAGCAGAAAGGTGTGCAAGCTGCTTAAATCCATCTATGGGTTAAAGCAGGTATCGCAGAGTTGGAACATCTGTTTTGATGTAATTGTCAAAGAGTTTAACTTCGTCAAAAACGTAGATGAACTTTGTATATACAAGAAGGTGGCAGAGAGTAAAGTTGTCTTCCTCATATTGTATGTGGATGACATACTCTTGATAGGAAATGATATTCCTATGCTGCACTTGGTCAAGCTCTTCTTATCACAAAGATTCTCAATGAAAGATCTAGGTGATGCCTCCTACATCGTGGGAATTAAGATCTATAGAGATAGATCTAAACGGATATTGGAATGTCCCAATCCAGGTACATTGACACCATACTAAAGAGGTTTAGCATGGAAGAATCCAAGCATGGGAATTTACCCACGATCTCAGGAATCATTCTCTCCAAAAAGATGTCTCCCAAGACTGATTTGGAGAGAGCTCGCATGCAAGGGATACCTTATGCTTCGGCAGTAGGCTCTATCATGTATGCGATGTTATGTACCAGACCCGATGTAGCATACTCACTAAGTGTAGTGAGTATGTATCAAGCAGATCCAGGAGAGAGTCACTGGACAGCTGTGAAGAACATTCTCAAGTACTTGAGAAGGACTAAAGAGATGTTCTTGTTGTATGGTAACGGAGAAGTCCAAGTGGAGTCCTTTACCGATTCGAGCTTCCAGAGTGATAAGGACGACTCTAATTCCTTCTCGGGATTTGCCTTTACCCTCAATGGAGGGGTGGTATGTTGGAAGAGTTCCAAACAGGAAATCGTGGCAGACTCGACGATGGAGGCTGAACACATCGCTGCAAATGATGCTGCCAAAGAGGCTGTCTGGATGAAAAATTTCATAACCGAACTTGGAGTGGTTCCATCTATTGTGTATCCAATACCTTTGTATTGTGATAACAATAGAGCGGTGACTTTGGCCAAGGAACCCAGGTCCCATCAGTGATCCAGACATATTCTAAGGCGGTATAACCTGATCCGGGAGATAGTTGATCGCCAGGAGATCGAGGTCAGGATAGTTGACACGAAGAACAACACATCGGATCCACTCACGAAGGCCATTCCTCAGATACAGTTTGAGAGACTCTTCGGGATGTTGGGTATGCGATACTACAACAGCTGGCCCTAGTGCAAGTGGGAGATTGTTAGTTATATGTATGCCCTAGAGGCCATTATTGTACATATGATGTATATTACAGTGGATGCTTAGACATATATAGAGAGGACTTTCTTGCTCGACATGATAGTATGTGATTGATGTGTTTTAAAGTGTATAGTAACCGCAATCAATAACGGTGTCGTGTGTTTCTAGACCGAGATGAGTACGGGTCGTCCTCAGGGAAACGTTGAATCTTTTAATCTTATTTTAGGCGTGTTGATTAGGAAAAGAGGAAGAATAAAGAATGGTGAAGAATGGTTGTAGATTCTAGATCCACGTCAAACACGGATGAAGGATATAGATCTAGATTAACTACGGATGTAGGTTTTATATTAGAAGGGGGCTTATATGGTTCGTTAAGATTTAGTAGTCATGGATGATTAATTAAAGATTACTCCTTCTATCCTTTAATAGATTTAAAACTAGATCGACAGTGATGCATGTAGATTAGGGTTTCTGGAGGGAAAAGGGTTCCCACTCTTAACCCTTATCATGACATGGATCTCCATTCATGTCTAGTCTTTACCAAAGCAATTGTCAATCTAATCTCTATTCGTGGCCGTGAATGAATTGATAGCGCGCCCAATTAGGATATTAACTATTCTTCTGGTAAAATTTATAAACTTACAGGACGTAAAAAGAGTTTAAGGATCTTCATCATCCATTAATCTACTCTAATCCTACGAACCCTAACAAGCGGAGAATTACTCGAGCATGTTGGGAAAAGAAAAAATAGAAATCATGAAGAAAATAAAATGCAATAAAATAAAACTACCTTTATTAATCAACAAGATCAAGTACACTTTGTTCCTTTAGAAAATGATTACAAAATCCTAGTTTGCTTCTCGATCTCTTCTTAAGGAGGTAGATGAACTGTCGATGATCAACCTGGATTCTTGAGCCATCATGGACTAGGTGATCTCGTCGGTTTGATAATTTTTTCAAGAGGCTCTCGGTTCTTATTTATAGTCACAGAGCCAGAACCCTAGTTTCCTAATAGGGTAACTTGTTGTTAGGATCTTACTGTAAAAATCCAAAATCCCAACTCCTCAATATTGCGGCGGAACTGCGGCCATTGGATGGGTTTAGCCATGGATCCGCGGTGGGTTGGAAGGTTCTTTTCTTCCAAAAATCTTGTGGCATTTCTGACGACATATGTAGACTATTTTTATAGCTGGAATCTGAAAATCTTCTCTAAGTCTCTGCCAGAATTGATTTCTTCGATTTACTTTAAGATTTCGGCAGATTTGATCTCGATAATTCGGATTTCCTTATTTCCAGTCCTGGTATAATTTCTGCATAATTATCTCAATAAATAATGTTAGTACAATTTGTTTTTATTGAGATATTATCTTAACCATTTGACATGATATTATAGTTTTAAGAGACTTGGTCAAAGATATTCGATATGGTATGCATGGACTAAATATTACATAGATATTATATGCTTACATTTTCCTTCATAATGTTAATTATAATATATAAACACATGAAAATAGTATTTTTACAGATAAACCCTTATATGTGTCATATTTATAATAAACACCTTTTATTATATAAAAATAGTAAGGAAAATGTCATATCAAATGCACAATATTTTCAACTGAACAAATACCCTAAAACACAACTTTGATCGTCCTGAGCAAACTAGTTATTCAAGAGAAGGAGAAAAAGAAAAAGAAAAAGAAAAACCTAAGTAGCACACTTTCATAGGCAACGCGATTGCACTGAGCACGTGCAACAAGCCGTTAAACTTCTAGGTGTCCCTAGTAGGAGGAGTGTTGTCTCCTGAGGGTTTTCAGCTGATTACACCCATAAATTCCTATAATAAAAGAAAGATGGTGAAAGTTATATATAAAGATAAAACTTATAAAAGAAAGAACTTAAAAATAAGAGTTTCCAACTATACCATCTTTTCAGCTGCTATAAGCCCTATCTTAATGGTCATGAAAAAGTGTTAGAAATCACATCATCTCTCAATAAAACATCGCTTCTAGTCTTCCTCCCTATCTTTCTTCCAAACATTGATCATATACCCCTACGTGTGTGTAAAGAACATCCCTACACTTAGAGAATTCAATTCAAGCTATCATACTCTTATCCATCATCCAAACTACTTTTTAGTCGGTGAATTTTTTTTATGAAATTGCTCACACATCCTTCATGCGACCGTTAATATTTCTTGATGTACTAACCAACCTATTACTAAATGTGCTCGCGCATTTAGACGTAATTCCTCGTTTCGCAACACCTAAGGCTTAGCAGTGGCTCCCAAACCAGTTGGTCTAAGGCACTAGGTGATAAAGCACCCTCGTTATATTTTTTTATGCAACCTTAAGCAATTACAAAACTAGTGTTCATTTTTTTTCCACCACTTATACTTTTTTTTCCTTCATACTAAGGCTTTTAGACAAAAGCATTTCAAGGTATTCTCTACTATCCCAAGTTTCAAGATGTGTGTAAGTGCGTATAGTAGGGTATCAATGTTCAAACGTTTGGCCTCAAGAATAGGGACTGTTTTTCAGACTTATTTTTGTCCTCAGATTAGTAATTTTCTTTATCTTACTAACCCTTTGGACAACGGCTCATAACTACTTATTACTAGTTTCGTTTAGGAAAACATCTAATTTCCTTGCTTTTCTCAAACTGTTTTTATCTTTCATATGTAAATTTTCACTTTCAAACTTTCATTATCAAATTTTTTTTGTGCATACAGATAGTATAATGCAAAATAATGCGTGAATAAGCACAAACCTCCCCCAAAGCTATTTTCAGCTGTGTCTTCACTGATGTCATCTGTTGAGCTTAAAAAACTGTAAATTTGGGAGGAAAAGTTAGAAACGGGGACAAGAAATAATGAAAGTGAAATGCTCTCCCAAACTTATTTTTGGCTCACAATTTTGTAAAAATTTTCTTTTCAAGAGCCAAAATATTCCACCCAAACTTATGTAAAATAGTGTTAAGCAATTAAAATTATTGGGTGAGTTAAAGTTATTGGTCAAAGTAAAGCCTTACAAAGACCAAAAGTCAATACCAACCATTCAAAAATTTTATCGATGTGACGCACTGGTTGGTGGAAAATCAGAGATTTGAAGAAGTGGGGACATAGGAGGCGGTATGCTTTATGTCTCGGTTTATAGAGACAAAACAATAATGGTGAACGGAAACGAGAATGTAAATGATTAGGAATGGAAAGAATGGTCACATTCTCGTATAGGATAAGAAGAAATGGTGGTGGTTCAACTTCTTCAGGTGAAGGTTGATTAATCACAAAATCTGGGTCATTTAGGAATGCGAGTTCGTCAGCGAAAATGTCGTCGAAACTTTCATCGATGGTCCGATTGAACGTTTCAATGTCAATAAGTGTCACGCCAGAATTCAACATACTTGGTTTGTCAAAAATTATGGAGGTAGGAGACTCGAAAAGCTCATCAACCTCATTCTCAAAAGAATCTAAATCAAGTTGTCTTTCTAGAATTATCGAAACTGAAATATCGGATTGTGTTTTATCAACACTCGCTATCATTAAAGGAAGATTAAAAGAAGAACCAGAGAAAGTGGGAGATGAAATGAGTAAACAAATTAGTGTGTCGGGTATTGCTGAACCAGATGTGGGAAATGATGGCTGAATTTCGTTCTGCTTTCCGGTTATACATTTATCATCAACTTCAAGACGCATATAGGGTTCGGGAAGAATAGTTAAAGGCTTAAGATGATGACCACAAAGAAGTGAAAGGACCTGATGAATTGGTGGGACAAACTCATCCAAATTTTCGGGTTCATCATTCAATATATCCCCAACGTCAATTTCCTCATTCAAGTGAAGGTTAGAATTCTTAAACACCACATTAAAATTATGGTTTTCAATCAATTTTGGTTTAAGAGTGGAGGTGTAGAGAGTACAAGGGTTGTGTGTGGTTTCACTTGAAATGGACCCTTCACAATGGGTAAATCAAACACTACAAAGTCACACAACTTATCAGACATTCTGTCTTCAATTGGTGAATCATTTGGTGTACTCGATGAATCTGTGAAACTGGAGTTGTGAATTTCAGTTTGGGATGGGAAGGTTTGATTAGGAAGAGTGTACAGTTCTCTCTCACTACCCAAATTCTTACTTTATCCTATGGCAATATCATACACTGAAATTTTTTGAGCTGGTTCAGAACTAATTGCTCGTTTATACTCAGCCATGCTTTCTGCCAATTCCTTTCTGAAATGGCACATCGATTCCACACCTTCTTTTAATTTCCGCTCAAAACTAGACTTGGGTCGATAAGGGGTTTCAGTATAAGATTGAAATTCTTGTGGATAATTAAAACTCCCAAATGACTGATTAGAAGAACTGTCTATAGAAGGTGTAAAGGTCGGATAGGATTGATAGGAATGGTTGCGAAAATTGGGCAGGAGTAGGATCAACATTATGATAAGAAGAATATTGATATGGGTTGGTTGGCTGGCTATTTTCATTAGACATCATATATGCCACAAACCGATTATGAAATTCTTCTTTAGAAAGTGGTGGTGACGGATGATGTTGGTCCAGATTAAAACTTTGGCCGTTAGTCCTCGCTATATGCTCAGCAATGGACATGCGTCTAGGGGTATCCTCACTCGGAGTATCAACTGAAACAGATATAGGATACAGTTGATAAGACCTGGACTGAGGCGGCTAACTGTTTCTATCCGATTTTTCTATCCGATCTCTTAAAGACATGGGAGAGTCGGATGGTATACCGAAGCGATTATGAAGACAAGAAATATCTGGTTGTGGATAGCAAAGCTTGACAAGAGTTCATCTGTTTGGGTTACCCATTATAAGAAGGTGAAAAGAGGGAGGGTGAAAAGATTTAAGCTCTATTTGGATTGTTTTGCTTTGAAAGTGGGACTTGATGGTTGACTCAACAAATCACAAAATGCACATGCAAGCCCTAGAACTAAGGTTACCTAGGTCAAACACTAGACCGCTCCTAGACTTTTAAAGGACAAGCCGCAGGATCAATTCTCTACCACCTCTTTATAACTCTTATGGCCAGGTGTGCCAGGTAAGTAGGAGGTATCCGCTATACGAATCACCGAAAATAGCGGGTCTAATTAAGTAACCACTTTCCTTAGACACACTTGCCTAGACACCACAAAATAAATGCAGATAAGCGATAGATTACCCATGACCTTCCTCTGTCCTATTTGAGCGCGATGGTCCTTAGCGTCTTGATCTAGATGTTTTTTAATTAATATAGGGTTATTTGGATGCTCGTTTTGTGATTTGTGGAGCCTAGGAAGGGTGATGAAATCCACACCTAATCTGAATTGTGGTCTTGCCCCTTAAAATCCATATTAAAATATACAAAAACAACCCAATTACAAAACTTGCAAAAAGATTTTTGAGCGGCGATATTTTGCAAAGAATCCTGCAGAAAAAATATTTTATTGGATTTCAGAGGAGAGATAAAGATGTAAAGAAGATACGAGAGAAATTGGAAACCCTAAATCCCCTAATGCGCTGCGGTTCCGCCGCCAATTGGCTCTTTTATGCCGCGGTTCCACCGCCAACTAGGAAGATCCGATGAAGATTTTTGCTACGTGGCCTCCCTTCCTCCTCTGGTCTTGATGAATGTTTCTGAATCTTTATCTCCTCACTTAAATGACTCTAGATTCCCTCGCAAAATTCACACAATAATCGTTAAATATACAATTTGCAGTTTTGTTTATTTATGATATGGATCGAATAGGAATTCAACACGAATAGTTAAAAAAAAAATTACGCACGTATTCTCGGCAACGGTGTCATTTGATTGATCTGTTTTAAAGTGTGTGTAGTAACCGCAATAAATAACGGTGTCGCATGCTGCTAGACCGAGATGAGTACGGGTCGTCCTCAGGGAAAC